>CM042138.1:6566396-6813896 GCA_023376005.1 Doryteuthis pealeii | reverse complement strand
TCGTGTATTCGATGGCGTGTTTTTTTTAAAGGTACTTTTTCTTGTGTATATCTGATTATAACTGTATTAACGGAATTTTTGTATATCTCTGTCTTGGTTCTCCTTGGTTTCAACAGTGAAAGGCTACATCTATATTTGTGCACGTACGTCTGTACAAACACTTTACTACCGGTGTAAAAAGTAAAGTCGTCGGGGCGGCCTAAAGTCGGTATCAGCCAGTCAGCGAGGAAGTCTATCACCTTTTCAATAGCGCTAGACTAAGGAGATTGTTTTTTGGTGTGAGGTGGAGCACAACACCTACCATCAGCTCCTTTATCGCGCAGTTCCCTGTGCTACTCATACGCTGAGTTGGCGAGGCGCCGGTATCGAACTAGGAACCTTGTGATTTCTAGCCGAATGCTCTACCGACTGAGCTAACCCGGCCCCAGGTCCGAAACTGTATGCAGTTGATGGCACAGTTAATGGTGCTGGCAGTTACTTTGTTTTCGCATTTTTATCATTAGTTTTTATTTATTTACATTAGTTTGTAATTCAAAAACTATTTGTATTAGAAAATGTATTTTGTATTCAATTCAGTTTAGTTTCCCATTTTAAACAAAATTGTATTTAATTATTTTTAAAATGTATTATTTAAAAAAAAATAATTTAAATTTGAATTCAGTTTTTTAAAATTTTTTATTTACATTAGTTTGAGAAGATGTAAAACAAATATAAGTGTTATAATGGGTGGAAATTTAATAGTCGATATTCGAACATTTTGGTTTACAAATAAAAGCTTCTTAAGGACGATGAAATTATTCAAGAAAAAAGGATTTGTGTATAAATGATGATGGATGTCTTGTATGCATTGAGTTTGGAAAATGTGTAGAAAAAGGTTTGTTACCGTTCGTTGATTGGCGTTTATTGTTGAGTGTTGATGACGTGGTTGCTGCATGCGAAATCGAAAATCAATGTGATAGGAACATTAGTTTATTATTAAAAAAGTATTTGTATTCAATCATTTAACTAACTTTTCATTAATGGCGTATCTTAATGAGCTTATTACTCTCCATTTCAATATATAACCCGAACTCCAAGGATAGTCCAACTTATATGCACAAAAGTTCTTGCCATATATTGAACGATCAAATCAGAGGAAAACTAAATTGAAACTTTAATAATATAAAACAAAACTCCAATAATCAGAATAGTTCAGAATGAGAAATGATCTTATTTTCTTCAGACAGTAACCAAGGAAAACGACTTTTTTTTGTTGTTTAACTTTCAAAAGCTGCTGAGCAACTAGACTACTTTGTCGTCTATTGTGGTGATTGCTGTTGTCTAATGGAGATAAAAATCTTACAGGGTAAAAAAAAAAAAGAGAAAAAAAAAATACCGCACAAAAAAATACCGAATTGCCCTGTAGCTTCAGGTTTGATTGATTTAAACTGGAGAGGTTCAGTGGTAAACAAGTGATGCTGGAGTGAATGTGAAAGAGGTTAGGTATGAAACTTCAAAGTAAGTGACTCTCGGCAACAACCAGGAGTGTTATTCACTTGCTAGCCGAGAAAACATCTTTCGTGTTCATTCAATTCGAAATACTTTATATTTTCTCTCAAATGGAATATAGATGCAATTTAGCCGCCATTTCTATCTATCACTTTTCTTCTTTTTCGTCTTTTGTGAAGATGTCTATATATTCCATGCAAATTTATTGATTCGTTTTATCCGCCTAATAATATACTAATCTACGTGTAAGAATCGTTCCATTAATCTATCTTTTCATATACAAGATTTAATAAACCTGGTGTTGGCGCTAACGATCTCTCAAATACAGACTTGCGTGTCTGGACGAATACACACAAATATATATATATATATATGTATATATATGTATATATATGTATGTATATGTGTGTGTGTGTGTGTGCATCTGATATTTTATTTATGTCTAGCAATGTTCCTTACCAACTGTTTACATTTTGACAGACAACATTCTGTTCAGTTACTAAATTAGTTGGTACCGTTATAGTGTGTGGCCAACCTGTTTGATTCTGTTATAGTATGTGGTCTACCCGGTTTGAGTGTGCCCTACCCCAGTAAGAGTATATCTATAGATATAAGTAGTAGACACTTTATTGAAACTGATTATTTTTCATAAATATTCAATTTCAAGAAATTCAATCCAGTCATAAGCTGTATATAGTAATTAATTAAAAAATAATTTATCCATACTTTACATGAATCAAAGATCTATTTAATTCTAAAATATTCTAGAATTCTGAAATAGGTTTAAGGTTAGCGTTAGGTTTAGGAGTTATTATCAATCTTATAATATGCTTTTTATGTTAGGTCACATACTATAAGAGATATATGATTCTGTAGGCCTCATTAAAAAGACAGGCCACATACTATAATGGTACCGCAAACTGTATACTGTCAGTATAATAGTGATACTGAACGGCATGCAAAAAGAGGAACAAACCTAATACGAAGACGAAAATATTATAGTTACATTTTAAGAATTAAAAAAGAATTTATCCATACTTTATATGAATCAAAGATCTATTTAATTCTAAAATATTCTAAAATCCTGAAATAGGGTTAGAATTAGCAGTTATTAAAAGCTTATATGCTTTTTATTGTAGACCGCATACTATAACAGCAAAATGATTTAGTAGGCCACATACTATAATGGTACCAATTAGTTTCACTTTACGAGATGAAATCCCTCATTGAAGCTTGAGATGAGAGGGGAATTATTTTGTATCACCCTGTTTAATTACCTATATAACCATCTACCTCATACACTTGAATTCTCATATCAATCAGTCACAACAATTTTGTGTCTCCCGTTCTATCTTTTACAATGTGTACATGTCTCTTTTAATCGAGCATTGTATCAGTCCGTCTATCTACCAATATATTTATCACATTCTAAGGCGAGTGTGGATGCTAGTTTGACAATATTTAGACTTTAGCGAATATTTACATCCGTGTAGGTTATATAATGTCGAGACTAAAGTTGCCATATGTCTGCTGCCCTTGTTGATGTAATGGTTATCTAGTAAGTTTTACAAACTATTGAGGAGATCGATAGCCTGGTATACGTATCTAGAGAACCACTCCACCAGGAGCAGTGTAGCATAATAGGGAGAGAGAGTGGAATTTTTTAAAGGATGAATCTGCACAACGCCACATGGCATTTTTCTACTAGTTGAGAAGAGTAACCTGATAAAGTGTGAGAGGTGAGAAATTTAGAGGAGTTTGGGACAATGCATTGACTAGGTAACACATGGATCTCGGTCAGAGCAGTTTTGATTCGGGGGAAAATAACATTTTCACGATAAAAATTACTAAAGAATATACAAATAGATATTTTGTCAGAACGGAAGGAAGGATTTTATCATCTATTAATAATGGAGATTCGCTTCCGGTTTTTGTAACAAAAACGACGTCACTGATTACGTCATACTACCTAAAACGACATAACGTAGAATAAATACTCAAAATTTGAGCATGCAATGTTAGTCCTCATTGGTTTTTTAAACATGTTTTAATAAATACATACCTGGTATTATCTATATATAGTTGGTTTTATATTAATATATATCTAACGTTAATAGAACTAAGTTTCCATTTCAATTTAAAAAATTTTTTTTACTCCTTTAATAAATTATGATTTTACTTTACTTATGATACAAACTCTGATATTAAATTTTCAACTCCCACCCCCTCAGGCAATATTTATTTTACGTCGCCCAGAGGGCGTTTTTTATTTTGCTAGTTTAATAAATGAATTGTGGTTTCTATTTACGAAAAGAGAAATAGCAAAAGTTTGAGAATAAATGCAAAATGAATAGGTCAAAGGATCAATTAAAAAAAACGTAACCATGAAATAAACAGTGTAACTGAAAACTTGATGATCGAATCATAATTAAGAGGAACAAAAATATCGAAACGTTATAAACGACATACGAGTCTGTTTTTAATGAAAGAAATTAAAAAGAAAATTACTTTACATAGAATCATATCATATATATACGAGTAAGTTCATTTGGTATGGATCATGCCGTTAATTTATGGTCATACTAACAATAACGTATAGACTTAAGTTATCAAACTAAGTGTTGCATCCGGATATTAGCATTCTGTTGAGTTCTAAACTACGTTTCGTTAAAATAGATCTCCAAAACAAGATTACGGCCAAGTCACACTGAAAACATCTGTTCGCACTAGATCACTGAAGTTAAGCAGCGATTAAGCTGTTCAATAAGTTGAATAACCTCTTGAGTAACGACTGGTATATCATGCAACCTGAATCAAAATGACTTGATTCGGTATTAAAAGACATGGAAATTGTGGTTATATCAAAAGAAAACAAACCGGTATCTTCAGAAGTAGACCTATAAATGAATATGGACACGAGGAGAGGAATTCAAATCATGGACGAGGTTGTTTGCATTCCACATAGCTCTAATACCCTTGGGGAAGACATGAATCGAACTATTATCCCTCCAGCTATGGGTAAAAAAGTGAAGTGGATTAGGCTCTATAAACTTGGCTAGGGAACCAGTCAAGAAGGAAAATTGAATTCAAACCCGTTAAACTCCGCTTAAAAAATTGGCTGTCACATCTTTTTGTGTGGCGGGGTTGGTTATATATATATACACCCATTAGTATGTCTGGAATGAATTTAACTGTTATAAAGCGTCCGATGTCTAGTCGTGTAATATTTAATAGAACCTTATAGTATATAATGAACCTTTTGGATACTTTATAAAACGCAACAAACTACCATCTTCAAAAGTAGACCAATACACGAGTAATATCGGAATAATTTCCACTGTTATGGTTTTGTTTTACGGCATCTCAACCTCGGTGGGTCATTTAATGCCGATAAAGTTTTGAAATAAATCAATTCTTAATGGATAATAAAATTTTGTTTATAAACTTATGTTTTTCCATTTAACCCATAGATATGACTATACAGGTACTACCACTCCGGGTCAGAGTGGACCCAGGGAGCAATGGTGATGAAGGGGTGCTCCACATTCCCCAAACCTACAAAAACTGGAACCTCATCATCAGATAGAGTTTAACGTCATTCCCAGGACATGTAGACCCTAGGTCACCGCCTTCTAGCACCCATATGATAAAAAGGGGTTGGGGCTTGCCATAAGGGCAATAGGGTTGGGAACCACTGTTATGGAATGCTACATAGTTTCTTGATATTATGAAATTAAAGCGTTCGATGACCAGTCGTGTATTCTTTAATATCTTCTTATTATAATGGAGATTGGGGGTTTGTCTGTCTGTAACCGAAACTATATTACTATACAAGTCACAATTCCTTTCGTTATTTACATCATATTCTCCATGATTTTATTTTTATTTAAACCTCAATTATTAATAAAATGGTTTTACATTACTTACACTGTTGACAATATCTACATACTAATAACATGCAATTGTATTTATATATACAACAAAATATAGGTTTACAGTATGAATCGGAAGGCTAATTTGCATATTGATCTTAAAAAATTAATTTTGATAAATATATGCTCAGTATTATTGATTTCTAATTGTTTGGTTTTATCTTATTGAATATGAGCAAAAATCTCTTCAATAAATCTTAAAAGAAATCCCTTAACAAGAACTAACTGTAATATTATTCTTTACTTCCTATTTTAGCTAAACATTTTAATTAGGAAAATTTACCAATGAAAGACGGGAGTAAGGGAAAATGATGGAAGAGTTAGTTTCAAAGTTGTTCTATTTTTCAATCATACCCCCTCTGTTCAAAATCTTTTTATCTACATTCTTATTCAGTTTCATTAGCCTTTCTAATTTAATATATTTTATTATATTAAAACTTAAATACCTGCACCCGGAGGGTGCATATATTTGCTAGTAACTTTAATGGACACCATGAAACTTTCGGATACTTCATATTTTTGCAATAAAAGTGCCTCTCATGGTTTGGCAAATAGAGTAATCAGAAAACCTAATAAAATAGGAGGAATGTTTTGGGAGTGAAGGGATGAGTAAAAAAAAGAAAAATGATCAAGATTGTGAGTGACTTTCAAATGCACAAGAGCAGAAAAGGTTATTTTATATTAGATATTCCACTATTATCGGAAAACAGCGATGGTGATTAAAAAAAGACAAAAAAAAGAATGGGCAACAACAACATAAGGCAAAGCAAAAGATAAAATTACGCTCTGGGAAACATTCATCCTACAAGAAACGAAAGGCTAATTGAATTAGTTTCGACCGATTGCACAAACAGGAGAATCCGAGCGAGATTAAAACTTATTATGACCCATTCGGGAATTGAAACCGTCTATCTTGTAAAGAGAGAGGGAAACGATGAAAGCTAAAACCTTACAAAGATGGAATACAGACATGTGAAGGGCAGAGTCCTAAGAACAGTCAGAGTGATCCATTATTCTGTAGATCATTCGAACATATTTATCTCTGCTTTTTCAAAATATCTCTTTTACACCGCTAAACTTAATCTATACGTAGGCTCCGGTATTTTACATGTTCACTGTACAAAATATTAGGATTTTTACAACTGGTTATGATTGAGAAGACAAGACACGCCCTTAATTGTATGTTATACATATCTTCAAGGCTAGAGGCACGTGGTGTACTGTTTAGAGTCGTGGGAATTGGACTGACCCTAGTTCAAATCCTGAGCGAGGCTGTTTACATTTCACATTACACTAATACCCTTGGAAAACGCGTGCATCCAACTACTCTCCCTCCAGCTATGAGTAAATAGGACAGATGGGATCTTTAACCTTGGTTGGGCAACTAGTCTCGGAGAAGGAAACCTCTGAATACAAACCTGTTAAACTAGGCTAAAATAATTTATTTACGTATTCTGCTCGTTTACAGTCGTTGGTATTGTGTGAGTGTATATATATATATATATATATAATATATATAATATATATATATATAGTGTGTGTGTGTGTTCCTTTATTTTACATGTTGCATTGTAAAAAAACGTTAACATTTGTACAACATCGTGCATGGTCAGAAAGACAAGATGATACGCTATGTTCTCAACAATGTTATGCATATTTACCAACCTCTCCAGGGGAGAGAGAGAGGGAGGAACAAAAAGAAAGAGTGAGAACTAGAGCGAGTTACAGAGAGAGCGAGGGTGTTTTAGAGAGAGAGAGAGAGAGAGAGAGAGGGGGGGTTAGAGCGAGAGAGAATGTCTTTCATACGAGTCGTCTTTATGTATAGAACTAAACCAATTAAGTTCCTTTCATAAACAACGCAATTAAAAACTTAGCGGTTTTAGAGATTGCAAAGTTTGTTCAACCTCTCTTTCTGGAGACATCGCCCATATCTCAAGTCCTAATAATGGACATAATTGTAGAACACGATATAAGAAGTGGAAAAAATATATTTACCAACCCCTCCACACGAGCAGGATGTGACACAAGGGCAATCTTTTAAATGGAGTGTAACAGGTTTGAATTCAAAGTTTTCCTTCTCATAGATGGGTTGCCTAACCAAGCTTAAAATATTCTAGTTGTTTATTTTACCCTTAACTAGAGGGAAAACATATCGTATTAACGTTATGTGAAAGGCAAACAACTTCGACCAGGATTTGAACTTGCATCAACAAATCCATTTTCTACGACAATAACCAGTGCAGTACCAACGACTAGGAAAATAGAGATAATTTTCACACACATAATTCTTACATACATTCCATTATGAAGAGGTTGGATAAATAATTAACATTGCGTATCAGTTATATTCTCTGTGGGCACTCAAAATTATAACGAATTAAATACACCCTCCTATAAATTTCCACGAAAAGCATTACTAATAATTACTGATATATATTAAAGTCAGTTAAAGTTACTGATATATATTAAAGGAAGCGCGTGGTGTAATGGTTAAAGTCATGGGAAATGGACTCGTCGCCCCAAGTTCAAATCCTGGACATGGTAATTGCATTTCACTTAGCGCTAATACCCTTGGGAAAGGTATGAATCCTACTCTCCCTCCAGCTATGGGTAAATAGTAGGGCACACTGGGCTCTTTAACCTTGGCCAGGCAAGCGGTCTATGAGGAGGAAAACTGAATTCAAACCTGTTAAAATTGACCTTGTGTTACATCCTGCTCGTGTGGAGTGTTTGGTAAATATATATATTAAAGTCATCGGAGTAGCCCTTTATTTTCAGTATCAACAAAGGAATCTATTCCTTTTTCACTTGCACTAGATCAGGGGGTTGTTTTTAAATCTGTGTTGGAACGTCCCGCCTAGCATCAGCTCCCAACTTTACCACACAGATTAAAGCTATGCTACTCGTGAGCAGAGTTGGCGATGGTCGGTATCGGTATCGGACCCGGAACCTTGAGGCTCTTTGGTGAATGTTCTATAGACCAAGCTAAACCAGTCCTCGTTTTTGTTGGTTATAGTGCTTAATTTTTTGCTCGTTGTTTCTGCTGTCACTCTTTAGAAACGACGTCGTATACGTTAACACTTTCCAAGAATGTCGAAGGTTATACTTTATTTGATGCACGTAAATGAATAGAAACTGAATGACCTCCTGAATCAATAAACTGAGCTATTCAACATTCTCGGAGGTTTACAGAGTGCGCGAGACCAGCAAATGGCCTGGGGGGAAAAGCTAGAATAATGACAGAAAATAACCAAACATGTGAAGCAGAAAATAATCTAATAAAGAATAAATGATATATACCTTCATCTTTTTAGTTATATTTTGTATTTCAGAATACTAAATATCCGGAATATCATATATATATATATATATATATATATACACATACACAAACATACATACATACATACATGTACAGGGTTGATAAAGACGGTTTACAATTTAGAATATTATTGCGAAAAGCTAATGAATTAAAAAATGTGGAAATTACAAAATGAAGAGGTAGATATTGAACTTTATTTGCCTAATTTAATTCACCTCTAAATGGGCACCATTAGTGAAAGAATCACATTATGACGCTACCCGATTGCTTGCCATGTTCACTATAGCATAGCCTCATCAAATCCGTTTGTATTATAAAAAAAGGGAAATAGAATGACATGCTACAAAGACAATATAAAAAACGAGAGTAGGGATATATAGAGGGAGGTTTTGAGCTAGCGGAAGTGATAACGCTAATCTGATTCAATCGAATATAATGAAAAGTTGAAAACTAGCAAATAAAGAAAAACAAGAGAGTTAAATCAAGATTATTATACGTTTTACATAAGAGTTATTGACAAATAGTTCCTAAGTAAACAAACATTGTAACTGAATTATCATAATGTGGTATATTGCACAGGTCCTGCAAATTATTACTATTAGTTGTAGTAATAAACCCTTTCCTGTCCGAAGAAAGTTTATCTGATCAATAATATTAATCAACTTCTATTTCTTTAAATGCACCTGAGTATATCTCTTTAGAGAGATCGGAGATCTCACTGACAAGCTAAAACGACAATTCTTCCAGGCTTTGGTTATATCAGTGCTGCTGTATGACTGCACCACTTGGACCCTAACGAAGCGCCTTGAGAATAAGCTAGATGGGAGCTGCACAAGAATGCTGTGTGCAGTCTTGAACAAGTCGTGGAAACAGCACCCTACAAGGAAGCAGCTGTACGGCCACCTGCCCCCCATCTCTCAAACCATCCGAGTGAGAACGGACAAAGCATGCTTGACACTGCTGGAGAAACAAGGACGAGCTCATAAGCGACGTTCTCCTGTGGAAGCCAACACATGGACATGCAAACGTGGGACGCCCACCAAGGACCTACATTGACCAACAATACGAGGATGCTGGTTGCTGTGCAGAAGACCTCCCAGGGGCAATGAATGATAGGGAAGGTTGGCGAGAGATTGTCATGGATATCTGTACTACATACGCGACATGATGATGATATCTCTTTAAAATTGTCTCTTCAAACCGATAATTTTTAGTTGTGTGTCCCTGTTGCTGTAGCATAATTATTAGGGTCTACCAGAATTTGAGAATGAAAATAAAGCTGTGTGCGGACTGCTAGACAAAGAGAGGAAAAGGAGGTGGGATCAGGCAAGGGTTGAAGTTTGGAGGAATGGACACACAACGGGTTGCCGGTAATTTGACCGAGGAATGACCCCGGAAGAAGAATTGAAAGCTAAAACCGGATGTTCCGGGTGTTGACAGGAAGCGAAAATGACGTAGTGACGAGTAACGAGGGAGAAGAAAATCGTTCTTATTTTTGCTTTCGGCCGTAGCAGTGTTCAGACGGGGCTGCTGGTCCCTCGTGTGGGACAGCGATATTGAAGTTGATACCATGTTAGAAGGTAGAATAAGTTAACCGTATCCTCCTATCCGAAACAGAGCCCATGACATGAGCCTGAAAATAAATACTAAGCCCCTTGTGACTATACAACTTACGTGTATGTTGTGCCTTCTTTATCTACTAATGACGACTGCAGCTGGGGCTTGAGTTGGTTACATATATCGTTCCGGAGTTTGCCACAAATACACTTTGGTACTTTGTTATACTACATTGCTTCTTGATGCTAAGAGTCTTTTCCTAAAATTAATGTTTATTCTCGTTGCAGAAGAAAAATGTTTTAACAGCTGCCAGTAACACCTAAAAGGCTGCGAGTTCATTGGACATTTTTCATGGAATGTTAGGTTAATTATAGTAACTTACCCGAGAAAAACTACACAAGACGACGGTTATATAAGTCAGGTATCACCATTGGTTTAAAAGTAACTAAAGCTTGTAAAGTTTATATATACATATACATGCATCACGTTGGTATCTGTATGTTTATACATAAATACGTAGCTAACAAGTTCGCACAATGACAATGGATTCGTTTATTTGCTTTCTTTGTTAACACACAAACTGTAATTGTACAAAGTGAGTGTATCAATGTCACATAAAATGTTGCCTGGGTGCTCTTATGACACGAATTAGAACATGTCTACCCAGGAGACGACACAGTGATAGCGAGGCTGACTTTAGTCACTTTCTCATTGTACTGTTTGCCCAGCAGAGGTTGTTTGTATATCCGGTCATCATGTAGTCTGCACTGGTAAGTCAGAGTGCCTAAAATGAAAACTACTTTCAAGACGAAGGCATAGACGAATAAGTAAACATTAGGAAAAAAAGGTAATGGCGATTTTTTTTTAGATAATATTAAAAACAAGAGCAACGGCAAAAATGTTTTCAACCATTCATGTAGTTTCAAATAGATGTGGTTAACAGCAACAACGACGAATGCAGGTTTTGTGGTAACAGATAAAATGATCATTCAGAAAAGCGCATGTAGCAAACTGGCACAAAAGGAATACAAGACTATACGCGACTGGGTGTGAAATGATATTCTACAGAGAACTGTGCAAGAGATCAAAATTTGAGGCATGTTGTCAAATGGCATATGCACAAACCAGAATCAATCAGAGAAAATGATAAGCCTAAAACTTCCGAACTTTGAAATACTAAAAAGGAGGATGGACAAAGGTCGCATCCCCAAAGACCTACTGTATGGTGAATTATTGGAGGGCACCCGACCGGTAGGGAGACCACGCATGCGCTTCAAAGATGTCAGCAAGAGGGACATGAAGACATGACACCAACACATAGGAGACTTGTGCAAAAACCATGCGACATGGCGACTCCTTGTCAAACAAGGAACGAGAAGGAGTGAGAAACAGCGGAAAGTAGCCGCCGCAGAAAAGAGAGCCAGAAGGAAGGCGAGACAACAGCAACTCTAGTAGGCATCACCGTTTGTTTTCAGTCACTGCACCAAAGATTGCCATTTAAAAATTGGTCTGTTCAGTCACTCCCGAAGCTACCGATAAATAATAATGATGTCGTTTCAGTTTATCATAGAGCAAAAATAGAAACAAGACGAATGGATAGACAAAAACTCTGGATCCAGAAAACATTGAACATTAGGCTGACGGTTATATCAAATAGAGTAGGTACCATTAGAACGGTCCACAAAGAGTCTTGGGGAAAATTGAAACCAGTTGAAGAATCGAAACCATCTAGACCACAGCACTGGAAATCTCGGAACACTGACGCCATTGAATAGCCACACCAGTTAATGCTGGTATATCAAACTCGCGCGAAGAAAAATTCTAAAATATCTAAGAATTTCAAAGCAATTATTGATTCAACTAACATTTTTTATATTTATCATTTGCGCACAGTTCTATAATTGCAAGTATTTTAAGAATTGTAAAAGTAAATTGAAACCTTAACAGGTACTATCATTTTGGTTTAGAGTTACAATGTCTATAATAGTAACAAAAGGCTAATTCAACGCTCCTCAGCTGTGGGCCCTCACTACCGGATATATTTTCATAAATTACTACTTTGATTAAAATTATTTAACGTTCTTTGTAATGTTACATTATTCTAATTTACATGAATCATTGATTAAATAGTTGGAGGTATACTAGTTGATTTCCATTGGTTATCCGATTTGATTTTTAGAGCGAGTCAAACCCTTTGGCTTATTTTCAAATGAAAATATATTTTACAGATGAATTTTTAGTTTATCTGGATTTCTTAAACCAATGAATAATTTCACATCTGCATGCAGTGATGAACCCCGAAATCTGATGTAGGTAAAAAGGAGTACCATTTCATTGCACTTTTCCCCTATCTACCGAGCCGAAGTATATGTATCCGTTCAGGTTCAATAACATTGGTGGAATAGATTTCTTCATTTGTATTATGTTTAATTGTAGAGTGAGTAGTATCATAATTGTATTCTAATTGAGTCAAATTCCCTTCACCTGTAAGAAGCTCTTAATTCTTTTTTTACCAATGGCATCTCATTATATCGGTGTCAAGTAAAATTATAGAAAGAGCAAACATTTACATAAATTGTCCAAATGGATTATTCCTGACTTGTCACACCTGATTTTTAATCCCGTATAATTTATGAATTAAAAATCAGATACATTACACACACATATATATATATATATATATATATATATATATATATATATAAATAAATGTGTGTATGATATGGAAATGACAAATATTAATACAAAACTTCTTTGTAATTTATTCATTATTTTGTTATTCCTTGTTTAATTTACAAACAGCTTATTTGAAATTTAAGGATTTTCGTCCTAGCTGAAAAATCCAACGTATAAATCCTTTTCCCGGTTTAATTAAACCTTTTTTGGTTTGTTTTTAAAATAATTTTGAGTTTGTTCATTTTACAGAAAAGAAAAAGAAAAAAAAAAACAAAGAAAATAAAGCAGGATAAAACTTCGTTTCCTTTATTTTCTGTTCAAATATATTTATTGTTTGCTTCCGTTTTACAAAATAAAAAAATAAAAAATAAAAAAAATAAATTAAGCAAAGGTGGTATGGACATTACTCGATATTATCCGAGTCGTCAAACTCCGAATAATTGAGTTCCATAAATTAATCATCCAATGACAGAATAATATCCGACTATTATTGCAAATTCTCAAGAAGAAGAGAAAAGAATTTAAACTCGTTATTATAATTTTATTCATTTCATCTATTTATTTTACATGCTTATTTTGTTTATTTAGATTGATGCGGAATATCCAGAAAATCCCGCTGAACCTCCATATTTAAGGCTATTATATGCTGACAAGGCATCAAATATCGGAGGACCGTTGCTAAGTTGGAAAAGAAAAACAAGAACAAAAGAAACTGGTTTAAAATCTGGAGTGAATTGGAAAAGAAGATTTTGAATGTCAAAGAAAAGCTTTTGTGAAAAGGCAGAAGAGGATGAACAAGAGAAATATTTCAACGTCTTTAATTCTGAGATTCTTTTGGGTAGATATTTAAAGGAAAGAAAAATGGCAGCAAGCGGAAACTGTGGGATTTGTGGGACATGCAATAATAGCCTTAAAGAATCATAGCAGAAACCTAAGAGGAAACAGAGGAAAGAATCAGGCCAGAAAGTATTAAGTTTGTCAGATATTTAAATAGGTCAAGGAAAGAATCTAACTATTCCACGATGATAAAAAGAGGAACAGAAAGATTCAGAGTATTTGTAAATAAATTATGGCAAGAAAACTACTTTATTTTAGTCAGTTATAGAGACAAATGATAGATAAAGAAAGGTAAATTGATGGAGTAAATCTAAGAATATAGTATGAACAAAAAGTAATAAGACAGACAGGAATATTTCTTATATTATTTATTCTCAACTAGTTTCGACCTTAGGTCATCGTCAGGAGAAAATTTCTTATTTGAAGAAATTGTTTTTAGATTTTTTGAAAGGGAGCATTATAGAAGAACTATAAAAATTGAAGTGTTTTTGAGGGTTTGACATGCTATTAAAATCCGGGTAGAGGAGTGTGTTAGTAGTAGCAAGTCCATCTGTTCTGTGAAAAAACCTCTTTGGGGTGGGTTATTTTTTGAGTGCTCATATATGTGAGGGAGGGTTCTTGGGAGTTGTGCATATGACCATATATGTATACATATTAATGTATGTATGTACATACATATATGTGTGTGAATGTGAATGAGTGTATGAAAACACACAATGCTGTTAAAATGAAAATATGTTATATCATTTTCATAGCTAATATTGCTACTGGCACTCACCTATGAGGGGAAAACAAAAAAAGCAAAACAGGAAATGATCTTACTCGAGCACGAGTTGACAGTCAACATATATAAGTAAAAAGTAAAGTCGTCGACGTGGCCTAATATCGGTAAAAACCAGATGGAATCTATCCCCTTTTTACTAGCGCTAGACCAAGGAGATTGTGTTGGCATATGAGGTGGAGCGCCATACCTACGTTCAGCTCCTTTATTGCACAAATCCCTCTGTTACTCAAACGCTGAGTTTGCGAGGGCCGGTATCAAACAAGGAAACTTGTGGTTCCTAGTTAGACACACTACCGACTGACCTAAACCGGTCCTGTGTTCCTGGAGAAAGGAAATTTGCTTGTGGCTGCTGATTATTTTAAATTGCAAGGCTCTTCTTAAAACGGGTGGGGCGCTTTATACAAGTAAATTTCCGTTGCTCCTCTGCGTAGTGTCGTTTGCTCGATGATAGAGTTCCTGATTGACGAAAAATCAATCGCGTTTCGATTCCGACCTGACGTAGCCTGCTAGGTGTAGCCACACTAATGTGCCATGAAAACATTACTGAATAGGGATAAGATATTTAGGACAGAGACACAGACTGAGATAAGCAGGCGTAGACAATAAGAAAGAATTCGAGAAAAATCTGGATACAAAATTGAACGGCAAATATAGATAAAAAGAATGTTCACGATATACAGAAGAAAGGTTAACAGGTTTTTTGAACGGTCCCCAAAAGCTTATGAAAAAAGATTAGAGGAACTGGATATCAGTGGAAGAATTAAGACTCTCCAGACAACAGCATTGTTGAAATCAGCTAGCACAGGGGTTCGCAACCAGTTTCAACACCTGTCCCATGATATTATAGTAGAAAAAATATTTCCATTTTACATAAGATATTTATTCAATCAAGATACAACCATATTGACGCACACACTTTATCTCAAGTATCTAAACTACATGTACTTTTCAATTCCGATTTAACGACTATTACTTTCTAGAAAAACAAATTTTCCAAATATATGTTTGGATTTTGTATATAAAAAGTATGCTCTGAAATCCTATAGAATTATAATATTTCCTTGGTCCACCTGAAATTTGCTGTGGCCATTTTGGCCATAAGTTGGGGTTTACTGAGCTAGAACACCTAGAAGAGTTCTATTGTTATTAGAAAAGGTGTTAAAATGATTATGAATAGAATCCTCGTAACTTTGCCATGTAGATTCCATGTGTTTTTTGGTTAAATGATAATTTTGTGATGAAAATAGCGGCTGACCATATATTTTTATCATGATTGTTCCATATATATATATAATTTTTTTGATATAAATTTAAAAAAATTATATTTTATATTTTTTTGTTTTATCCTTGCTTCATACTTTAAGAGTTATTACATTTCTAGTTGTTAATTTGTCCAACTACTATCCCCCTGAAAAAACCTGGCCTTCAAAAGTATTTTTTTCTCATTTGACTTCCTGCCGCCATGGAGACAGTCTTAATGTATACATTTTGTAAAAAGAAGAAAAAAAATTGAGGAGTAAATTTTTGTGTTATGCAATTCAAATTATTTTGATTTCCCATGTGATGAGACCTGATTTTGGGGAGTTTTATTAAATCAACTTAGATTTACAAAGGCCCCAATTCTGGTCGAAATAAATTTATTATGGAATAACGGTGTTGGGTTTTTCCTTCCTTTCTAAGATAAATATTGCTCCGTATATAATCTAAAACGTTAATTATACATTGAGCTCTCTGTAGTGATTTAAAGATTCACTGATTTTATACATACTGGATTATACAATAATAATACAGTGTGTCTTAGAAATCACGTATAGAATCATCCCTTACTACCAAGTTTTGGATACCTCACACACACACACACACATATATATATATATATATATATATATATATATATATGGGGGTGGGAAGAAAGAATATAGTTTGCCTAATCTATAAGAGTGCTCACTATCATAGATAGAGACTTGGTTCGAATATCGCATTGGCAAACTATCAGTTGCCAGCGCCGTTGACTAAGTCTCCACTAACCTAGGGTCATATGTAGATTAAGTTATGTTAAAAATATAGTCATCTATATTCTCCCATTATATATATGCTTGCATAGGAAATTATATACTCTCTCTACATTTATATATAAGAGATGATGAATATATATGGATGCAATACAGTCATTCAAATAAGAAATATTTGAACATTATCTTTCTTCATAACGCTAGTGTGGTTTCTTTTCACTACGTCACTTTTCTATTTCTTATCTGCCGACGACGTCCATATGATTGAATACCTGTCTTTTACAGCTCTCCAAGACGCTGCATGAAGTCATTCCATCTCTTGCACAGTCTAACATCTAAGTCTACATCTTTTAATCCTTTATGCAGTACAGAGCACCAAGATCGGACTTTTACCTTCCACTTCGCTCTATAACCTGATTTGTTGCAACTCATTTTCTGTCACTATTTCCCGACACATTGCTTACTTAATATCGATTGTTGAAAACATTCTTAGGAAGCCTACATCATTGATCCCTTTAAATTTAAAGGGCCGGGATAGCTCAGTCGGTAGAGCGTTCGGCTAGAAACCACCAGGTTCCTAGTTCGATACCGGTCCTCGCCAAATCAGTGTATGAGTAGCACACGGATCTGTGTGGTAAAGTAAGGAGCTGATGGTAGGTGTGGTGCTCCACCTCAGACGCCAAAACAATCTCCTTGATCTAGCGCTATTGAAAAGGGGATAGACTCCCTCGCTGACACCGACTTTAGGCCGCCCCGACGACTTTACTTACATCATTGATAAATCATAAATCAGAAAGAGGTTAACATTATTTCATAAGAAAAGCCGATGTATACAGAGATTAAAACTAAATTAATCTTGCAATATCATTATGTTTTTCTCTGAGAGTTTTGTAAGAGTCCAATGGGTGTACCATAGAGTTTTCCATATACAGCTGGGAGGAATTCTCGTTTTAGCTTATCAGAGAGATTAGATTCCCATTGTATTATAACTTAGAAGTACCAAGCGTAGAAAAAAACAAACAAATTAAATATTTATCAATAACTTTTCCTGAATATGTTAACAGAACAATATAGTTATTTACTTAGCTTAGATGCGGCAAAAGGCCAGAAGTATTGGGCACCCAATGAGAATTCACTAACAATGATTTGCTAAACCAGCTTGCTAACCATTACACTACGCGAGGTGCCCAACAGAACAATATAAACTATACATGATCTCGAATCGTAATTGATAATTTCCTTAATTCAAAGAGTTATATATCATGGTTAATAATTAAAAATTGTAGCTGTTATTTATATCTTTCCTAAATAAAGAATTGAAAGACATACTTTCTTCAGAATAATTTAATATAAGGAAGGTATTACCGTTTATATTTATGTCAGTTTAATTTTGCTTTCAGTAAATTTATATTTTTAAAATGTTTACTAGATTAAAACATTCCTGTCTGTAAAATAGATAATGTAATATTTAAATAAATATTTAAATATTCATGTGAACTTAAACAGGCACTGATACTATTCGATGGACAGGTGCGTTTTCTTTTTAAGTTTAAATTAATTTCTGTTTTGAATTTTTTAAATTTTTTTACTTCTACCTTGTTTATCGACGTCTCTAGAGATTATAGGAACATCCTCACTTCATCTTTTTATTTTCACTTTCATTTGTTTATCTATTAGTCATTTTCTATGAAATTCATTTGAACAAACAGAACTCACTCAGCAGATCGCACATTATCCAATGTTTAATTACGTAATCTTATTCACGATTATTCTGTTTTTCTCACTTCTATTCTAGACAATTTTCTATTAATTTTTAACGTATTGGTAGTTTCTTTGTTTAAACTTTCGTTGTTTGTTTCTGACATATGTAGTTTTTCTTCATGCGATTTGTTTTGACATCTGTTTGTTATTTTCTATCATTTGCCTTATTTTTCTTTTGATTCTATATCGGTTTAACTTAATATTTGTATTTTTTAATGTCAACAAACAACGAAGTTCTGATTAATACAACTTAGGTAACCTAAATGTCAAAAAGTTTCTAACCCTCAAGTTTTTATTCGTTCTTGAGCTAATATCTGTTCCATTACTGCGGATCAAGTAATTGTGTATTTCAGACCGGTCGTAAAGCAATTTTCCTCATTGAAATAAAATGAAATGCCATTAATCCGTTGCAACGTAAAACAAAAAAAATTAAAATAAAATCACCCTATTACTTTTCTTTTTAAAGAAAAATAGCACTATTGTATAAAATATAGTAAAATAGTATGTAAAGAACTACGTGCTTTAATATGTTTTCATGTTTAATTTTTATAGATAATATTTTTCTTTGGTGGAAAAAAATTGCAAACTTAAATGTTTTAATGAAATTATTAACATAAGCTTATGGGTCATTCCATGTCAAAACACCAGCAAAAAGTTGAAATCTGCACCCACTGACACCGAATTACTTGAAATATTGAATGCATGGAAGTATTTTTTAACAAATTAAAAAAAACACAGATTCTTTGACACCGCACGGCCTTAATTTTGAGGCAAAATAGGAAAATTATAACCCCCCTCTAAAATCGGAACGGTACACTTTAAGACAAAATAATCTGGCACACTTTCCTAACTCATGAAGGGGAACATTTGTGCCAAATTTCAAGTAATTCGGTGTCGGTGGGTGTAACGTCCTGGTGAATTGACATGGAATGACCCTTATCTGAAGCTCGATGATACCTCCAATTTATATTTCAAGAGAAAACAAAAAGTTTAAAACATGCCACCATGTCAACTCCGATAAAAAAACTGAGTTCATGTGTTTTTAAACGAAATAGAGGCATCACCAGACTCGATGGTGAGCTACTAAAATAGGTAAATCTGGTCATATACCGAGGTAGTAATATTTCATTCACAGAAAGCGATGTTAATACATGCATAAGAAAGTCATGGACTGCTCTAGACATTTTCAGTCACGTCAAAATCTGATCATACCGATAAAAATGCTGCGTGTGGTCTAAAATACAGTTGGATGCATAATCTGATATTTAGTTAATTGAGGATTTCTTTTTAACATCATCCTAAAGTGAACCGACCGGGGTCATTTCCTAACTCAGTCTACATAGGTGTTTGTCACACTTCCTGTTTTGCTTTCAACTAATAAATGTCTTCAAGTATTGCCATTATACAGTGGGGGGGGGGATAAGTATTTCAACCTCTGATTTTCTGAGTTTGCCACCTTACAAAAAGTGTGAGTTAGATTATTAAAAATTGCTTGCCAATAAGTGTTTATTCACCGAGTACTTATTTTTGCTATGGGGGGAAATACTTATTTTTTCAATGAAATACAAATAAATGCTCAAAAATTGATGAGTGGTTTTCTAATATCTTTTTGTACATTCTATCTCGCACTTTCAAGACGGAAATACCTTGAAAATTATACACCATTCCTATTTTTTTTAAGATAGCAAACTTAAAAAATAAGCTGGGGGGTGGGGGTGAAATACTTATAGCTTCTTTTTACTGTTCGGTTTTATTATATTAATTTCCCGAAATATCTTATCTGTTTATGTATCTTTGTCTTTGTTTAATCTCTTGAGTTTACTACAAATATTCATTTGTAATTTTACATGAACATTCATTGATTGTATCTGTAGTAATTTACAATGAATGATCAACGAGATATTAATGGCTTCTAAGCGTTGCTTAATCGTTACTTTTGGGATTGATAAAATCTATATCTAGATTAATAGAATTATAAGAGATAATTAAATTCTACAGGAATAAGAAAGGTCATCTGTCTGCCTTCTATATTGTTTGTATAAAGGAGAAAAAAGCGCGGGAGTAGTTGACCTTTTTTAAATTCTACGGTATGAATGAGAACTTAATGACAAACAAAACCACGCACATTATATAAGATGACTTACCGGGAAATAGAATATAGAGCTAATCTCAACACCGACGGTAGATACTAATATTAACCGAATAGGTCAGGATTATAAGGAATATTAAGTGCTCAATACGTTAGTAGAGCACATTTAGTAGAAGGGGTATTTGTCTCATACCCCACCTGTATGAACTGGGCACAAGGCCTCGTTTTAACGTGGGCCCACCCACAAGCTGAAGCTAATGGGTGGGAGAGAACAAAAATTGCGTCGATCCCTTCGGCATTCCCTCTCGGGGGGGGGGGGGGCTCAGGCGCTGGGCAATGAGCGCATTTAGTAGAAGGGTATATGTGAATAATCTACTTAAATTTCACCAAAAAGCATCATCAGGGTTAATTAGAGAATTGTGGAAGTGAATAATACACCTGAATATTGTTCACTCCTGCAATTGTCTTCAGTTAATCAATTTCATGTTTAATTCATTACAATTAACCCTGATGATCCCGATGTTTTGGTGAAACTTGATATATATGCTTAGTGGTACAGAATTTATATATAGTTTTGAATAGGTGGTTGAGACCGAAAGATTTTTCGTCCATCACTCGTCAGGTGGAAATCGAGGAATATAACAGACGATAAAAAGGATGTGTTTTTATTAAGTTAAAAACAAAAACATTTATAAAGAATAAAAATAATCGTTTCATTTGTTGTAGGGAATGGACTCTATAATAAAATAAGAACGTTTAAAAAGACGATGAGAAAATTTTTATTTTGTATGTTAAGAGGAGTTGTTTTAAAAAAAGACGTTTAAAAACTTTAAAATAAACGTTTCATTCACTTTTAACTTTCGTCTTTACTAAAATGGGTGTTTTCTCTATCTGCTCCTAAAACGTCAGTCTTGATTTTTGTACAATTCCTATATATAAAATATAAGGTTCATCTCATTTCGATTTTTAAACTTTTTTAAAATTTTCTTATTCTGTACAATTCATCTCTAAGACAAAAAATGAAGCGATTATTTCACTCTTTCTAAATGGTTATCTTAAACAATTCCTCATTTATACAAAAATAACACTTTTCTCACCGGCTTTTGAAACTTTCTTATTTATTTTAGTATCACCCATTCCTCTATAAACTATTAATTATGTATCTTCAATGTTTATCAATATTTTTGGTTTTAAATTAGTCTAAATAAAACTCTTCCTTTTAACGCCTTAGTTTCATCGCTTTCATCCGGACGAGTGATAGACGAAAGGGTATTCGATGCGAACCTTATATATAACAACTACATACATACACCAAAATATAATGGTTTATTCAATGAGTAAAGAAATAAGTATCAAGAAGAACAGCTAAAGTCGCATAACTTACAAATAATTTTAGTATCAGAAGTATATAATGAATAAACTGCGTTAAAGAGCGTAGATATTTGCAAGATTTTACTGAGCTTCGATAAAAGCCAAATTATTATATCCAAATTATCAAGTCAGACAATACGTGGAACAGCGCATTTTTTGTGGTGCTCAAAATTATACGATACGAGGGTAAAAAAAAAGAAACAAAAAGTAACTTGTGTATTATCAGGATCCATTGCTAGGTAATTTTAAAAGGATATATTGCATTCGATACTCACTAACATTGCGATCATTGTGGTTTATCCAATACATAGCAAGGCTTGCAATATATTTTGAAATATAATAATCGGGATAAATAATTTATTCAAATTTTAAGTTAATTGTGTTATGTGTTCCTACAGAATTAGCGATGGAGAATTTTAGCGTAGAAGTATAATTGCCTGAAATGTCGTTTAAAATAAATATTAAATGAGGAAAACCTAGGGAAAAAAAGCTAGAGATAGCAAACTTTCCCTTGATCAAAACACGTCTTGATTGATTAAACGCAATTTTAATGATATATATATATATATATATATATATATATACACACAACAATCCAGAATACAATTACTGTGATATTTCGATATCTTCCTAATATTTTTATATATCTGTTGGTATCAACTACTTACTTTCAAATGAATAACAGATCATTATTAATATTTACACATGAAACTCAAAGAGCCTTAAATTAATGAGTATAATATCAAGGAAATAAACACTACTTATGCAGTTGATTCTATATTAAGATATCATCTGATATCCACAACTGAAATACATTTCATTTGATATTTCATAGTGAACGTAATTGTACTAGTTAATGAATATATTTAAATAAACAATACATTTAATAAATAATTAAACGGAATATTATATAATAAATAAATATGATATAATGAATAGATAAAGGAATATGATAAATAATTATGGAATTAAACAATTTCGGAAGAAAAACTGAGAAAACTAGAGTAAGGCATCACTAAGAGGAGAATTGATTTTGAACAATTCAGATATTATTATTAGTGTAATCAAACAGAATATTGCCGGTTGGATTGGGTTATTTAAACACTTAAAAGTATTTCGATCGTTAATTTTGAATTTCACTTTTTTCTATAAACTAATCTTGGGGTACCATTATAGTATGTGGCCTACCTTTTGAATGTGGCCAACGAAATCATGTCTCTCTTATAGTACGAGGCCTACCATAAAAAAGCATATTATAAGGTTATGATAATAACTGCTAACCCTATTTCAGAATTTTAGAATATTTTAGAATTAAATAGATCTGATTCATGTAAATTATGGATAAATTATTTTTGATTATTCTTAATTACTATATACAGATTATGGCCGAATTGCATTTCTAGAAATTTTATATATGTGACAAATAATTAGTTTCAATAAATTTCGTACTACTTATATCAATAAGTATACTCATACTGAGGTAGGACACATTGAAACCGGGTAGGCCAAACAATTTAACAGAATCGAAAAGGTAGGCCACATAATATAACAGAATCGAAAAGGTAGACCATATACTATAACGGCACCAATCTTAGTCTACTAAGGACCAGATATTCGATGATTGTTTATGGATACATGACAACCTTTGAAGGCACAAAAATATATTAATAAAGTATTTCCAATTAAGTTCATGAAATTTTAATATCAACCACTTAAAAAGGTGGCGTCTACTTTAAGAAAAATACATATACATCTGCCAATAGAAAAAAATCGTATCAGTCAGTAAAACTATTCTACTTTCATTACAAGTGGGCTAATTAGGTTACTCAACTCACCCGGTTTCCATGTTGAAGATCTGGCAACGCAGATCGAACACGTTCTTCTTAAAGTGCAACACGTGGAATTATCAGAAGTCAAAAACTTGCTTTTCCTTTCACAATGTTTTCAAAAAAGTTTAAAGTATGTATAGAACAAGCTCATTATCAGTAAAAAAAAAAGAAAGTATTTTATGTATGTCACTATAAACAGAATTCATCCAAGAGTGTAAACTTTATAACCGTACAGAATTTGAATAATATTACGCTATATTTCAAACAGTGGTAAATCCCATGAAAATTTTAAATCGAAAAAAGAATTTTATAATTCGAGCACATTTCAGTTCATAGAAATATCTAACAATATGCTGAAAATGAAAACTACGGGAAGAAATAAAAGTAAATTCTTGAAAAATAAATTACAGACTATAAATAAACTAGAAGAAATAATGAAAGACATGCAAAGACACATTAAATCCAAACTGACATTGCATCAGTCACCTCCGTGAGAGACTCAAAAATTATCCGCACTTTCGCCATGATATATCATTTTTATTGCCACATAGATATACAAGCATGCTTGTTTTTGTTGGCACTTGTAGTCACGTGAGCAAAATTTGAGGCTGATTGCATTCATTTTGCTTTGTTTTTACAGTGTAAACAAGGCTGCTCCACTAACAGTATTCACCAAGAAAGTGATCCGATTTGGTGGGAAGGAGTGTTATGGTCTACAATTAATCGAATGATTTTAGCACAGTGCGGGGATAGTGCAAAACAGCATAAAAAAGTCGATAGAGAAATTTAAAAGTGAGCAAACAAGCGACGTACGAGAAGTGAGCAGGATTCCCGTCAACATCCACCACTGATGAGAAGATTCAGCAAGTTCGAAAGATGGTAAGGGCGAACCGGCAGGTTGTAATCGAAGAGGTATCATTTTCTTTTTATATTAGTTATGGTTCTGTCTATCAAATCGTCCTCGATTAGTTCGGCTTCAATAAAACAAGAGTGCGTTTATTTATTTTTTTATCTCCCTCGTAAATACGCTGGAATTTTGCGATACATTCGTATATAAATCGACCTCTTAAATATGGCCTCTTGAGTTATTTTCTGAAATCTATTTTCTAATGAATTTTGCTGACAAGAGTTTCCACTGACGGTCATCATTGTGTTTGTATTTCCATCTTTATAGATGAATGATTTCCCGTTAGAAATCGCTCTTGAAAAACCGACCTATACACGAGTACATATGAAATATAGAAATATCTTGAATTAAAAAAAAAAAAAAAAAAAAAAGAAAAAAAAACATGAATATATACATACAAAAGATACGGACAGAATTGTATATACACGATAGACAAGTAGATAAAAATAGTAAAATTTAGAATATTCAATACATATCCGGAGACGAATAGAAAGACCAAAAGGTCTTGGATAGTCTGTAGAATTGATAGCATTTAAATGCTAGAGGCCTACCGGATGAATTCACTGGCAGGCATATAAGTCTACAACCAACCGAATTTGTCGACATTATCTACTCTTCATAGTAGAATTGCTAATATGGATCAACGTAGTCATTTTGAGAAAATATATGCAAAAAAAAAACTTACTCTCAGATCCCTCCTCTGTCCTGATGAGAATTGATTTTGCTGTCCGCTGATGCCTTTATAGAATATCCCTTTTACAGTGTCTGAAAAAGAAAGAAAATAAAAAGAATATGTTAGTATTGAATTTACGCCGCATTTTTTTTCTGGTTATTGAAAACTGACACGGAGATGACATAACAAAAAATAGAATAAAAAATAAAGAAATTGACAAATAAAACTTTTCTCTCTCCATCTGTTGTGACTTTCTACCCAACTTTTATACAATTTGTTAATATTTATTTTAAATTTTACACACACACTTTCTCATCACGTACTTAAAATAAAAACAAAACAAACAAACTTACACACGCGCGCGCTCACTTACAGACACAATGTAAGAGAAATGTTCGACGTGATCCTTCAAAACCGTTTATCCCAGCGTTTCATAAATTCCGAACTATTCTAAGAGCGCTAATTTTCCATTCAAAACATTTTAAACAAACTGATCAACAAAAACTATCACAGTTATATGTATTATAGTATGCGATAAATTTTTATTTTCCTTATATCAACAAAGGCCCTGAAGATGATCTAAACAGATTGAAACACTGCAGCATTGGCTGAATAAATATCACTCACTTTTGGAAATGAGCATTCGGCGTGTAAATATAAGATAATCAGGATTTATATTTTTACATTTAATCTTGGATTATCTGGACAGTCATTTTTAACCAGAGGGTGTTACAATATGATAACGGTCGTACAGTTAAGGAATGCGAGTATTAATGCATAAATAGTTCTAGTTGTAACAAGAATAAACATTGTGCCAATGCATACTGATCTATTCCAACGCTTGTGAGTCAGAATTGTGTTTGAGGTTTAGTGAGCAACACATGGCTCTTTAAATAATATTTAAACATTAATAACTTTGTGTAATCTGACAATAGTAAATTTAGAAATATTACTACCTTTGAATCAGTTGTATTTAAAAAAAATAAAAGCCAGATGCGTTTGTATGCATATGATTTAGTGCAGGATCTTCTATCATGACATCCCGGCTACCAACCCGGTTTGATCAAACGCATTAAAAAGTGTTCAGTCAGAACTTTAAACCAATGTTTTGCAAGGGGATGTCATAACTTTAATAGAGTTTTAGTTGTAGTAATAAACTTTTATTCTCTCATAACAATTGATGGAAAACCCAGACTTACACTGTGTCTGCTTTTTTTATGGTAATCAGCTCAGTTTGGAACAACTAGTTTTATTGGGCTCTAATGCAGTAGTTCTCAACCGGGAGTCATAAAGCCCCCTCCCGTGGGGGGGCAATTTGTTTTAGTTGGTTTTTACGGCATGTTGGGTTATTTTATGCCGAATGCATTTCGTTTTATTCATTATTGATGGGTATTCAACATTTCTTCAGAACTCATTTTTCCCTATTTAATCCATATGTGGGGCTTAATGGGTACCCCCACTCCAGGTCAGAGTAGACCCTTAAGGAATCGTAATGAAGGGTTACCCCTCATTCTCCAGAGCTCAAGAATTGGAACTTCACTATCAGATAGAGTTTAACGTCATAACCAGGGCATTAAAATCCTCAGCCATCGCCTTCTAACACTTACTATAAATAAGTCAGAGGCTTCCCTGAAGGCAATAGGGTTTGGACACTCATATAGGTGCTAAAGATTGGTGTATCCAGCCAATTGATCGGAGGGAGCGCTGCGACCACCTGTCTAACATAAGTAAGGACTAATGAGTGTTGCATGTCATGACTGCTCAGCCACAAGGATTCCATACTTAAGCATCACGAGTCACCACCCACGACCAACAGGTAGCCCTATTGGTGGGGAGTCTTACCCCTCTGCAGAAGTGATGTCAATTTATTCTACAGGACTAAGCGTATAGTTGAAGGAAATAGTAGAAAATCAACCGTTTGTTTGTTGTATAGCGATTTCAGGATTTACTTTTGAACTTCTGGTTCTGACGAAGAGGAACATCATGCCAAGTGCTCTAACCACAATAGGTATCACTTTCACCTTCATATTCCACGATTTCTTCAATGCATACTAATCTATTTCTACACTTATGAGTCAGGATATTGTTTGAGGTTTAGTGAGTTGCCTTATATTAAAAGCAACTTTCTTCTTTTGGAAGTCCGTCGCCGACCACAATGACGACACTCCATGTCTGCAGTTGTGGACCCTCTGGTGGCCAGTTAGTCCAATTCCAGACTTGCAGATGCGGACACACATTACAGGAGGAAATTCGCATCCATATTTGGTAGTTCATGACGACGAAGACGCTACCGCTCTGCACTCCTGTTCATCTCGATATTGAGCTGCTTAGCTCCTGTGCGGCAGGTCACTCACCAACCCTGTCTGTTGGAGGCCAGATCTTCGACGTTTGAAGATGTGAGGATACATTTCTTCACCGTTGTCCTAATATGGTCTTTAAACTGCTTTTTCTTTGGGGGGGGGCGCCTTCCCTCCGCGTGCCATCTGTGAGTTCACTGTAAAGTATTTTACAAGGCAGTCGGTCTGCATGCATGCGGATAGTGTGACCCAACCACCTCAGTTGGCGTTGCGATAGAATGGTCTAATTTTGGGTCGATGTGTGATCTGCTTCTAATTTCTAAGTGGGCGATTTTGTGCCACCACTTTACGCCAAGTATGCGTAATCCACGTGCAATGATAATGGACTACGCTTATTAAAGCAGCGCATCGTTCTTTAAACATTAATACCTTTGAGTAATCTGACTACAGTAACTTTAGCAATAATACTATCGTTGAATCATTGTATTTTTCTTATTTTTCTTTGCAGAAGCTAGTTTCGTTTGTATGCATATGATTTAAACAGGATTTTCTATCATGACATCCCGACTATCAAGCTGGTTTGATTGAAGACATTAAAGTGTTCAGTCTGAACTTTAAAAAATGTTTCCCAAGCGGATGTTATATCTAAACGAGTTTTAGTGAATGTAGAAATAAACTTATCTCTTAACTTTGACGGAAATCCCAGACTTACAATGTGTCAGCTTTTTATGATAATCAGCCCAGTTACGAACAATTAATGTTATTGGTTCTAATGCAGTGGTTCTCAACCGGGAGCCATATGCCACCCGAATCATATAAAGTTTTGTGATCCAGTAAAAGCAAAAATTATAATACAATATGACATTTAGAAATCAAATGATTATCGGGGTTACACCAGTGTGAAATAATGAAAGGGTTCCATAAGTAAAAGTATGGCCGAGAACGATTTCACTAAATTTGGTAAATTTAAACATTTTTTTTTATTTGAATACAATTATATGAATCAAACCCACTGTAACTTTATTTTTTGTAGTAGAGGTGCTACTAGTGTTGCGTGTCTTGGGCACTAATAGTTTGGCACCCTCATAACTCTCCAGGTCTATTCATTTTTCCTTATCACATACCGGTGGCATACCAAAGGTTAACGAGCCCAGTGTGTAAGTATTTTTACGCATATCTAGAGAGTTAATAGTTGTATTCATGCCTTTCCCCAAGTGTATTAGTGCTATGTGACAGGCAAACAGCTTTGTTCGGGATTTGAACCCTGGTAACCCAATCCATTTCAAACGGCAATAACCGTTACGTTACAACTGGCTCCTACTTTAATGCATATGATGTCCATTCTCAGTCGGTAGAGTGTTCGACTGGGAACCTCAAGTTTCCTCGTTCGATAACGGCCCTCCGCAACTCAGCGTATGAGTAGCACAGGGATCTGTGCGATAAAGTGAGGAGCTGATAGTAGGTGTGGCGCTTCCCCTCAGACGCTAAGAACACTACTTTGTCTAGCGCTATTGAAAAGAGGATAGACTACCTCGATGTCTGGTTGATACCGACTTTAGGCCACTCCGACGACTTACGTTATTGGTCGTTTTATCACGTGAATTACCAATATTCAGACATCACTTAGAACCTGTTAATGTTTATATAAATCTAAGGTTTCAACATGTATTTTTCTATATAGTCGCCATTTCAGTCGAAGCATTTTGTTTGTACTCTAGCGGGTTTTTGTATACTCATGTCATACCAGCTCACCGCCATATCATTGTGGTGGCGTTGAACCTTATCGCCGTTGCAAACTTCCTACTCGACGTGCCGACGTTTTTGAGATCCATGCACAACTCACCACTCACTTCCCTTTATTGGCGATGAAGTTCAATCGGTTGAATGCATTTTGCAATCAATAACTGCTCAAAGTTCACAATTAGCGGTAGCGTCAATCGGAAGGTCCAGCAGAAACGACTGCTAAGCCAATCGTGGTGGTGAGGTGCTCCCAGGGGCTGTCACAATAAACACGACAGTGTTGCCAATAGTCGCACAAACAGTTCCCCCGTATCCAAATCACTTTGGAGACCTAACTTTTGGGATTCCTCTCGTATGAATAACGCAAATCAGAAGATCATGTAATTCTTTAAAAACTATTTTACAGATATTGAATATAAAAGCTAAAATGTTGTACAGACATGGTTAAAGCACAAACAATGGATTACAATTAGAAACAATTGGAAGAAAAGTACATTCAATTTCAGACTTGGAAGAATAAAGGATGCGTTGAATATTAGCAAACATTCTTTTTTTTTCTACCGAAAGAGTCATTTCTAAAAATAAACAGTGCAAACATTGGTATTTCTGACATTATCGGGAAGTTTTTGATTTGGTTTGTTATTGGATGCGGAACTTTAATTATACGAGAAACATTTGTGAAAAACATGTTTGCAACCTTTCTCCTCAACGTGTAAACATGAAATCCACAGCAACTATTTCTACCTAGATTTCCCTCATATATATATATATATATATATATATATATGTTCGAGTGTTTTGTTTCTATGTACCCATTACTTTCTTTGCTTACCCTCTCTGCAAACCCATATTTCGCTAACTACGGAAGCATCAATCTTGGTGTCCCTACGCTCTCATTTTACTCTGAACTCACCTTTCTCTCCCTCCTCTCTGCACTTACCTTACTCCCTGTCCTCTGCACCCACCGTTACCTATATCTGGTTTTCTGCATACGTACCTATATCACTATATCTACCTATTTCTCCTATCTAGCATTCTCAGATGTCTGTATCGGGTGTACATACATAATATTATACGATGATTTTTATGAAAGACACAAATAGATTTTATTTTTCATCCTATTCTTTCCTGATATTTTCATTAAAACAATGATGAAATTGATTTGAAATATATTAAAATTATAAATGTTCTCTGCGTTATATTTTAAGATGTATATCTCAAAAATATAAACACAAATGTATATCTTCAATATATAAACATTCGAATAGAGAAAAAAAAAAAAAAAGAACATCACAAAATAAATAAGCTTTCCTCTCAGAATTGTTCAATTAAAAAGAAGATATGTACTAACTGAATGGTATCACAATTTTATCATTTTTATAGAACATTATTCAATAGAAGCAGAGATTATGTATTATGTATCCTGCTGAGAGCACGAATTTCCATGATGCTGTCACCACTCTCCCCTCTGTCATCGCTACTGGCAGATCCTCCTCGTGGCATGCAATATCTGTACAGAGCTGATCAAAATGTTTTGATGTTCAAACTAATCTAGTGTGTTCTTGTGTAGTTGTCCACAGGAGAACGCCACTTACGTTTTCGTCTTTACATTTCCAACAGTATGTAGCAATAAAAGAAAAATAGGTGCACCTCGTATATCTATGCAATGATTTATTACAGATTTCAAATAATGCCTAATAATATCCGTTTTTTTATGGTATAATCTTTCACAAAAAAAAAAAACAAGATACAAGAAAATCCTTTTTTGTAAAAATAAAAAAGTTTGGGATATATATATATATATATATATATAAGCGATAACATTTCTACATTTCCATACAAATATATCTAAATTTAATGAATTAAACAATCTATCTGTGTGTACATACAGTGTTTCCCTGAAAATCAGACATACCTGCAAAATAAGACCTAACAGGATTATTTTGATATATCATCCCTTGAAATAAACGATTGTTTAGAGAAGCAGACACGAAAGAAATGATCGACATCCCCGAAAAAAAAAAAAAAAAAAAAAAAAAAAAAAAAAAAAAAAAAAAAAAAAAAAAGCCGTAATGTCATATTTCGAAGTGAAAATTAATATAAGCCCCGTCTTAGTTTCGGTAAAACATGGTATGTTTTACTATATGATGATAGTTATATACCCACCCACTCCATACGCACATACATAAATTAAGTATCTTCCAAAATTGTTTCTGATATTTTCAGTTTAACAATTATTTATATTAGAATGAATTGAAAAGTGACTGCTCTCAATTTGTTAAAACAATATTATATGTTATAAATATATGAAAAATATATTTTAACAGCTGATACCGTATCCATCATGAACAAAATTTCAATACCAATTTGATTATAAAAGGTTTTTCTTTTAAATCAAAGAAATTTGAATTTATTTATTTTTAACAGAAAAATTACATATGGATATCATTACTCAAAATCTACGGAAACGTAACTAGAAATATGAACATACATTTTTCGAGAAATGCACTTATACGTCCAATTTTATTTTTTGCATAAATGGTTTCGTAATTTTGTTACGACATTCCACTGCAGTTGAGTTTGGCAATAAATAGATAATAATACTAGTACAAAATGAAAAAAAAAAAAAAACACCCTCCGGGCGATATAAAAGATTTGAGACACTACCTGAGGGGTGGGAGTAAAAAAATACAATGTCAGCGATTTTGTACCTTAAGTAAATAAAATCATCAAATTCATTAAATGATTAAAAAATAAAACCATATATATATATATATATATAGATATATAATACCAGTCATGTATTTATCAAAACTTGTTTTAAAAAAACAATGAGGACTGTCTAATGCTGCATGTTCAAATTTTGAGTGTATTTATTCTATGTTATGACGATTTTGGGTAATGTGACGTAAAAAGTTACGTAATTTTTGTTACAGACAAAAACCGGAAGCGAATCTCCATTATTAATAGAATTAATTTATTTGCATAATTTTTCCACCATAAACACAATTCAGATTTGGTTTAGAAGAAAATTAACATAAGAAAATGTTTGGTGTGGAGTTATTTATGAACAACTCTAAATTGAAATAATTAACCAGAAACATGTACAATATTATCAGATAAAGAGGACACATTTAGAAATAGAGTACTGCCTTGTCTTACAAATGTCCAAACTTGGAATCTCTGGAACGACGAGCAGTCACTTGGTCAATTTTTATTTGAGTTGACAGCTAAAATGGGAGATATTGTGACTTTCAAATACGCTTATGTTAATAAGTTCACAAAAGTTAATTTTTAACTTGTCTGATTCTAAAAAAATATATATATTCATAAAGGACGTAAAAACATAGCACATGATTCATTACATTGTATTTTATTATTTTTTTCGACAACAGAGTTATTTTTCGTTTTCTAACAAATAACAAAAAATAAAATTATACGGAACCATCAATCCTGATGTCACTATGCTTTCTCTATCCCTTGCTCCAATCCCCTTTCTCCTCCTCCTCTCACTGCTACCTATACCTAGGTTTCTAGATATTATATTCATTATATTGTATTTTTATGCTTTGCTTAATAGCGAATAATTTTTCTTATTCTAAAATATACCTAACAAAAAAATTAAATGCTTTTATTGGCGGGGGTTGGAACTAATGAATGTTATTACAGTTTATTTCAACGAGGAAAACTGATTTGATATACGAGGAAAATTGAGATACGAGCGGAACAAATTAAAGTAAGTCAAGTTACTACAGTATTTAAAAAATGACCGACAAACAGACGGTACATACTCGTGTATTTGCCGTTTTTTAAATGTATTAAATATTTTTTTTAAAGTTGGAACGACAACAATCTATGAAAATTTATCTTAAGTTAAAAATCAAACATGACATAAAAACTAGAAGCTTTTGGGATAAAAATCAAAATTCCTTCCTCACCAAAAAACAAGAAAATGTCCAGGGTAGGACAAATTACCTGATAATGATGTTCCAATTCTAGAGAACGTAGTCTACCACTTCACCGTCATTAATCCCAGGTCCACCCTTTTAGATTCAGGTTCTACACATCTGTTTAAAAGTTATTCATATTTGATAGGAATACTTGATGCCATCTAACTAAGTCAATTAGTTGGATTTTAGGGTATTTTAACACTTGGGTTATTTTATGCCGAAGACATTGTTTTATTCACTTTTGATGGATATTGAAAATTTAAAATCAATGTTTATCACATTTTATTTAAACTCCCCTTTTGTTTTATTCAATCCGTTAAATGGCACTACCACTCTAGGTCAGGGTGAACCTAGACTAATGAAGATAAAGGGGTACTACACATTCCCCAGAGATCAAGAATTAGCACCCCAATACTACATGGAGTTTCCCGGACCATCAACTACTGCCTTCTAGCACACATAATAAAATGGTTGGGGTTTGCAAAAGGGCAATAGGGTCGGGACAATCGTGAAATGTGAACAGCTGATTTATCGCAGTCTAGCACAAATAAGGGTTTAAGTGGAATGTTACATAAGGACTTCTTAGCACCCTGGATTTCCCCCATAAGTATCACAGGTCACCACCCACGGCGGAAAGGTAGTCTCAATGAGGGCAGGGGACTTTGCCATCGTCAGAGGTGCAGTCGGTGTATTCTACTGCAGCACTGACAGGGCTTAGAAGAACGGCTCAAAAAGACTAGATTAAAAAGAATGAAATAATATCGGAATTAAAACAAATAAGAATGGTAACTTGAATTAATAGCAAATAAAATAAAATGGGGAAATTACATTAAAAATTAATTAAACAAATCAAGAAGAATTATAAGAAGAGGAGTTAAGCCATTGTTACAGGAAACTGGATCACAGACAATCCCACGTAGAATTCACTTAATTCCTTCTACTTACACTAATAAAAGCAAAGAGAATAAGAAGAATCGTACGGAGGCGTAGGACCGGACTGCTTAAACTCAAGTATTTAGACGATTGTAACTAATAGTATCAAACCCACCTTGAGAGAGCGCATGGAGAAAACAAGGATGATGCGAAGATTGAAACAGGAGAAAAGAAAAAGAAAAAAAAAAGAGAAAGCTGAAACGAATTTGGAAGCGACGAACACCGCCAAAATCGTAGGCCGTAATCAACGAGAATGAAATAATGATTGTCAGTGCAATGCGAGAGCAGACCTTTGCATCGTCCAACAAATGGTTTTCCACGGCCGCCGGCCATACACATTTCTCTGGCTTAGTCTATAGCGCTCGCTCCAATCAGGCATGAATTACTTTAATGATTCTAATGGAAGATTACGCGTCGAGACTTACCACGTTCCATACCACGTTCCTAATTGAACAATGATGCCTCAGTGAGCATGCGCCAAGACAATAACAGCCATTAAAGTAAAGCGTCCCGGTCTCGAGCGGTAATTCTCGATTTTAGATTCACCCCAACCCCCAACCCCCACCAACACCAACCACTCGATTATTGGCTGGGGTCAAAGTTTTCGGACCATAAAGCGATGGAATTAAAGAATTTGGCTTCGATTGTCAGAGTCCAGTCGATTACAATTTTATTTAGCCTTTTTCAAAGTTTGGACTTTTCTTTCATAACTTAGCTATTTTATCAGATTTAGTGGTTGTTTGATTTGGTATGCTATATAGTATTTGGAAAGTATGTTTTTTTGTTTTTTTAATAGTGCCAAATCTTTTGTTTTGCATATTCCTACATACACATACAAGTATCTTTGTATCTCTTCTTATAATGGAGATTGTGTCTGTAACCGAAACCAAATGCCTACTCAAGTCACAATTCCCTTAGTTATTTGCCTCATATTCTCCATGATTTTATTTTTACTTGTTTTATAATAATACAGTTGGTCATATCTACATACTAACAACATGCAATTGTATTTATATATACAACAAAATAGCGGTCTGCAGTATGAACAGAAAGGCTAATTGGCATATTTATATTGAATATTTGATTTTAATATATGTGCTTAGTATTATTGATTTCTAATTGTTTGGTTTTATCTCAATATGAGCCAACATATCGGGGATAAATCATAAAAGACATCCATTAACAAGAAGAAATAACTATAATTCTATTATTTACTTCCTATTTTAACTAAAGAGTTAGAAAAAAATTAGCAATGGAATAAGTGAGAAGAGCAAGTTTCTTATCTGCGTTATTCGGACTATTGTCCCCATCTTCATTGTTGTTTGTACAACGTTTCGGCCGATATGCCCCCTCCGGTCTTCTTCAGGTATTTCTTCTCGGACTCGGGAACCTTCTTTTCGAACTTGTGAACTTTCTTTTCGTAATCGGGAGTCATCATGGTACTTTGAACCTAACCCTTTATTTATTCCACGGGTGTATCCTGTTCTCATTCGGCTAACCATAGTTCAAAGTTACCGAGTTCGAAAAGAAGGTTTCCGAGTCCTAGAAGGTTCACGAATCCGACAAGAAATACCTGAAGAAGGCCGGAGGGCATATCGGCCGAAACGTTGTAAAAATAACAATGAAGATGGGGACAATAGTCCGAATAACACAGATAATACTAATCTTCAAGCCTCATCTCAAACATTCAGAGAAAAGTGCAAGTTTCTGTTCTATTTTTTATTATACCCCCCCCCTCTGTTTCACATCTTTATCTGCATTATTTAGTTTCATCAACCTAAGTTAATATTTTATTACATTAAAATTCAAATACTTGGAGGGTGCATATATATATATATATATATATATATATATATATATATATATATATATATATATATGTGTGTGTGTGTGTGTGTGTGTGTGTGTGTCAGGTATTGTTAAATACGGAATATATTTTCTTTATGATCTTTTAAACAGATCTTCTCGTAGTTTTTCGTAGATCATTATCCAGATATAAAATAAAAATAATTAAAAGACCCCTACAATCTTTTAGACGATTTGCATATTTGGCGAAAAAGCAATCACCAATTAAGGTAGGAACATCAACGTCCCTCTGAGGCAGGTAGGTAAAAGATAGACACGTCTTACCTTATGGAAAACTTGCAACAATCCCATGTTGCGACCTTGATAGTGAGAAGAAGTAAATTACCCCCCTAAGTCTGGTAAGCATAGAGTCAGTGAAGGAATGTAATACTTTCAATCTACGATAGTTGTACCAACTACAGATACTCTGAGTGGCCGAACCCTTTCAGCAAACAGGGTTAACAGCCATTTCACCACTGGCTATCAGGAGGTTGCGAGTTCAATCGCCGCTACACAACCCCCTGATCTCATAATCACCCAAATGGCTTTAGTTGGGACCCATAAATTTTCCCGGAGACTCATTCAAATCAAATATGTGCATCCCAGGATGCACTAAATCAAAAAAGCTATCAGCATCAATGTATATATATATATATATAAACTTTCAAAGAAAGAAAAACTTAAATTGTCATCCTGTTATATTTTTATTTCAACCAGAAACTCAAAAAATGAGTCTAGCCTCGTCAGACGGATTTAACAAATACAGGGAAACTTTTTTTAAAAAACTAAAAAAAAAACTGTACTTGTAAAACCTGTCTGATGAGGCTAAACTCATTTTTTTTTTTTAGTTTATTGTCGAAATAAAAAATAACGGGATGATGGTTTATTAAGTTTTTCTTTCTTTGAAAGTTAGATATTACTCTGTACGGAGCAGGTTACTTTAGACTACAACATACCACTTTTCCTGACATAAAAGACGCCTACAATCTTTTAAACGATTTGTATTGTCGGGAATAAGAGACGCTTATCTCGACGCAGGGGGAAAGGGCCAACAGCGATCTTTAGTGAGTGTAGCCACCAGACTAGGTAATAAAGTGGATTGCGTAATTTAGTGGGCTTTGCAGTTAGCCACTTCAAAGACGTGACCCACTGTTACTCGAACTGGGGTCAATTAGTTCAGTTGTGTGTGGGGGGGGGAGAAGTAATGTGGAGTTGAACGTATAAACAACTCACTTCGACGTAGATTTAGCTTGTTATCAGCCTTGCCCACGTGGCAGCAGGACTTAAAAAAGCCTTGGTATAAACCACATCGAGGGGGTGTCAGCTTCAAGAAAGAGAAATGGAACAACCCAGTCGGCGACCACCCCACCAACTCGCTACCAAGAAACAGAAAAATGGGAGGAGAAAAATAATTCTCACTGTATAAAACCAACAAACCTAAGAAATAAAATAACATTTCACACCGGCAACATTAAATTCTAAAAATCTATAATCACTGACACACTAACCTTAAAAATCCTCATAAAATAGACACTCCAAATTGAATAAACGGAAAATAAACAAATATATAAATGCAACTGAATAAAACCAAAGAAACACTACAACCAACAATTCCCTGAGGACTACCAGCGAAATAGTTGAGAGTTCGAGCGTAAATAAAAATATGGAACATTTTCTATAGTATCAAGATTCCAATCTACGAAAAAACTACTACAAAAACATTAACTTGTACAAGGAAAGATCATGAGGAAACATGCCGTTGTATTTGACAAAATGTTGTTTAATATAAAAACTTGCAGCTACATAACACACGCACACACATATCAATATATCTTTATATCTATGATTTTACCTCATGAGTTTAATTCGCTCCGCTCATTATTCAATTTCCTCATATATTAAATAATTTTCCCGATTGAAATACAGTGAAATGACATTAATTTGTCCCAGACGACCTCCCACCAGAAAAAAAAGATAAAACGTTTTTGTTACGTTCTTTTAAATAAAATACTATTGTATAAAAACATAAATAAAATACATTTGTTTGTTTTGGTTTACGGCATATCAACCACAGTGGGTCATTTAATGCCGATAAAGTTTTGAAATAAATCAATACTTAATGGATAATACAATTTTTTTATAAATACATTTTTCTATTTAAACCATACATGGGACACTAACAGGTACTACCACTCCGGATCAGAGTGGACCAGGGAGCAATGGTGTTAGAGTTTAACGTCATTCCAAGGACATGTAGACCCTCAGTCACCGCCTTCTAGCACCCATATGATAAAAAGGAGTTGGGGCTTGCCATAAGGGCAATAGGGTTGGGAAAATCATATAGGTGCTAGGGCTTGACGTGACCAGCCGATTGATCGGAGGGGGGCCTCTCCGACCGCCCGTCTAGCCCAAGATAGGACCAAAGTGGAGTATAGCAAGTCATGAACTGCTCATCCAACTGGGTTATATCCTTAAGCATCACGGGTCGCCACCCACGGCCAACAGGTGGCCCCAATGGGGGAGTCTTACCCTCTGCAGAGGTGCAGTCGGTGCATTCTAACGCCCCGGCCGACAGGGCGGAATAAAATACAATGAATCATGTTTTAGTGTTTATTTGCTTAATGAATTATGTCTTTCTTAGTTGTAATAAACTTGGAAATTTACATGTTTTTTAGGGGAATGGAACAGAAAACTCATTAAAATTATTCATCCAGTTCCGAGTATCATGGGCAGATATTAATTCATGCGACTTCCAGAATTCTAGGATCAGCTTCGTATCTACTTTTAAAGAATATTTAATCATGACTATTTTAATTATTGTAGGAAGTCAAATCTAAAGGTAACACTTTAAGAAGTCATTTGCTCTGGAGAGACTTCTCCATAGACTAGTAGGTAAAACTAGGCACTACCAATTGTTCGCTCATTTTCATTTTAAAAACGAATCAAAATTAATTAAATCGATTATTAAAGATCAAATTTTTGATCAAGTTGAAATGTAACAATGAGCATCAGACAAAAAAGCCAAATAATATTACACGTGTAATTTATTTTTAATACATTTTAAATTATTATTTTCGGTCAGTTTTGCTCAAATATATCATAAACACGTTTTTATGTATATTCGGTGTGTAAAAAATAATTTTTTTTAGGATTTTAAGGCTTATAAGAGTTTCTCCTTAGAAATCAATAACAAAAAAAGAAATACATTCAATTACAGAAGAATTAATAATTTAAATGAAATATATTTCATTTTGGAATAAACATGCAGAAAAAAAATAGTCGCTCCAAAAATTATTTCGCATTTGTTTACAAAAAATTAAAAAAATAAAAATGACCGGAAGAAAAGATCCCATGATTTCTCTTGATGGGGGAACTACGTTGATGAAAAAAAAAAATTAAACATCGGGAAATTATATGATTTTAATCAAATTTTCTGTATTAACTTAAATTCTTTTTTTTAATTATTGAATCATTTCAATCAGAGCCAATGGAAATAAATCGAAATTCTTTAAAATAAATGTTACCATTGCTGCCTTTAAAGAAATAATCTATCGTACATAATTAATAGATAAAAATCATTCAAAAAATAAAAAGCCTAATGTTAAGTTTCAAATTTTTAGATTCTAAAAAACAAATAATTATTTAATAACTACTTTATTATTATTTAATATATTTTGTAGAAGAGGTCTATTGAAAATTTAGCTGCCCACACCTTTGAAACAAATAAATATCAATGTATTTTTTCTTTTATAATATAATAGCCAATTAAATAATTATTGAAAAGCGTAAAAATGATCTCCAAAAATAGTGTTTTTATTTTACATTTAATTTTCCGATAAAAATAAAAATAAATCCGAGGAACTACACTGGTAGAAAATTAACAGGGTAGTTCCCTGGATTTTTTACTTCTATTCACACCTTTGATCTTGTCTTTTTATTTATACTGTAATAAGTTTCAACATTATATAACCCCCACCAATATTTTGCGAGCCGAAAATAAGCGGGGTCAAAGTTAAGTGACCTGAAAACAGAAAGTTTTAAAATAAAATGACTAATGCATTATAAAGGTCATTTATTGATAAATCAACACTGAAAATCTCATTAAAATCGGATAATTCCCTGATTGTCCATAGTTTATTTTCAATCGTGGGGAGGGTAAATTAATTTTGTAAAATACGGATTTTAGGTCATATTTGGCAGTGCCTAGTTATAACAGCAATACCGATAATTCATATATTAACTTTTTTCTACACCCGTTCTTTATATGAAACACGATTTTCGAAAACGGTAAACTTTCATCTTCATACTTTATCTCGAATTTCATTGAGTATTTACTAATGAAATTTGAACTCATTTTCAGAAGAAAACCTAATATCTGTTAATATCAATGATTTAAACTTAAGGGTGAAATTGTTTGAAAAATGTTTAGAACAGAATGTTCAGAATTTAAAAAAAATTAATTAGAAAATTTGCGGCATGTTCGTTTCTGAGTATTTACTATTCAATTAAAAAGTTACGACTAAATTCAGAAAGTTCTCAAAGAATAGATTCGACCCAACTCCAATAACACCTTTGATAAAAATAATTGCATTACTGTTGGCAAGTTTGCCAGAATAAAGATTAAAGTCATTTCGGTGGGAAATATCCTTGGACAGTAATTTCCTTTACATATCATTATTCAACCTATTGAAAATTAGTCCCCTTAAATATAGTTTTAGAAATGATCAAAATTCTCACACAAAAAGACATTCTGGAAACCAACAAAGAAAACAAGCATACATTATTTAGCATTAAAAAAGAACGGTAATACTCTGCGAATACGAGGTTTAAAATTCTCTTGCAAAAATACTTAATTTACTCATGACTTTTCACCTGGCTGCTGTGGTATACAAAACACCCCCTGAATTACATTTGTTTGCCCTTTTTTTAATTACAATAATCCAAAGTTAAGGCATTTTGGTGCAGTTAGTACGAAAGTGAGAATGAATTATTAAGATAGTTCTTTGTTCTTAAATATTGTTTCTGAGGATCACACATTCCCAGCATCCCCCAAAAAATAAAATAAAATAAGAGCTATACCTAAACTCAGATGGATATGCTATATGCGGCAATAGAATTATGTCTGAGAGGGGGTCATTTATTTAGCACAAATGTGCATACATTTCGGCTAGATATCCAAATAGTCCAGATTTATGTACTTACCCTCTCCGATTGTCCTTGCGTAAGTCTGACCAGCACTTGCTTTCTGTCTGAATGTGAATATCATTCGCTATGAAAAGTTATCTCACACGGATCAGGTAAGAAATATACCCGGTTTCTGGGCACCACTCGCCCAAATGTTAAAAAATGTCATTTTTGGGATAACTATCTTGTTCGCATTGCCAAACTAAATAATCAAAAAGGTTACTGTCATCAGTTAAAAAAAAAGACTTCCAGTCACCGTGTAGGCTCCGATAGAAGGTTATACCACTAAGATATAGCATTAGTGGGGCTGGTACTTTGGGTTTTCTTACATAATTGTGGTGACTGACCACCGGCGAAACGCATCTGTTTGGCTTGTCAGGTTTTGCTTGAATCATACTAAAGAATCATAGCCGCCATTGACGGACGGCTTTATAGGGTGTTGTCTCGTTCGTGGCGTGAGCAAAGGGGCAATATGCAAATTAGGCCCACAAAAACAGGATAAAAGGAGCTCGTCGGGGGATATGATGAGTGGGAAAGATTCGATACGATGGAGAAATACGGTGTGATATTTGTAGGCAGAAGGACTGATGTAGGCAAGGGATTATCGTGGCAGAAAAACTGTTGAATTAATTAAAAAGACCCGAGTTCAACAATGTTGGAACTGGTTCTTACTGTTCTTTTCATTCTCGGACCAAATTACAAACTATATTGTCGGTGGAACAGCAAAAAAGCCTATTTAAAACGATCATGACACGAATTCAATGTATGTGCGAGCGGGGGGGGGGGACTTAACGTCTTCCTGACAATAGACAAGAATGTCAAGTTGCGTAGAATATATGTATTTTCTTATTTTGGCAGAATACCTGAGATATTTGGCCTCAACTTCCACTTTTGATTAAATAGTTGCTGTTTTGTGACTTATGCTTTGAAACTGGGCACCGTATATGATCCTCAAACGAAACAAGGATTAATTAAATATTTTCTTATTCCAACAATGAGAAATGCACAGGCGATACCATTTATCACCACCGAGGTAACTCGGGTTTTACTATTTTATACACAACGTCTGATCTGTTAACCTCGAGGTCTGTGGTTCGATACCGGCCCTCAGGTTATACTTTTTTTTTTTTTAAATAGACAATGTCTTACACGGATATAAAAAATATCAGACAATGTAACAGAATCGGTGCCGTTATAGAATGTGGCCTACCCGGTTTGAATGTGCTACCCAGTAAGAGTATATTTATAGATATAAGTACTAGTCAATTTAGTGAAACTAATTATTTTCACATATATTCAATTTCAAACAATGCAATTCAGTCACAAGCTGTATATAGTAAGTAAGAATAATTAAAAAAGAATGCACCCATAATTTACATGAATCAGATCTATTTAATTCTAGAATATTCCGAAATAGGGTAGGTGTCAGGGTTACCAGTTATTATTATAAACCTATAATATGCTTTTTATGGTAGGGCACATACTATAAGAGACATGATTTCGTAGGCCACATAATGGTACCACAGAATCCCTTAATTTACGTTATGGGGCAACCATAGTATTCCTTGAAAAACCATTTAATTATATGAATCTCCATATTATGTTTCTATCATTATTTTTTTAAATCCATTCTTTTCATTACTGACTAGGATATAATATTGATATCTAAAGCAGTTTTTAGAGCCAGTCGGTATGCACTTCTAATTAATATTAGCTAAATTTTAGACCCCTTTGTCTCTCACGCATACACACACTCAAAAAAAGGTTTATACCAAAAAACTGTAGTCATAGTGAAGACTAAGTCCATAGGAGAAGAAAACACATGGTAAATTAAATGCTTTTATAGAAATTTCCAAACTGATACGATGTATATCAACTAAAAATAAATTAATATAAAACATTAATTCTTCAAATTGAATAAACAAAACCTTCAATAAATCTGTTCAACAATGGTAGTAATTGACATAAGGTTAAAATTATGGGGAATTAAACTTGCTATTCAGTAGTAATGGCTCTGCGAGACTAGCTTGCTAAACATAAACCACGATGGTATGCCCGAATATTATAAATGCATAATGTAGTCTCTCCTCATCTCTCCCAACCTCCATAATTAAACAGATAAATGGCTGTTGAGTATTTATATATATATATATATATAATATATATATATATATACTATATAATATATATATATATCATATGTGTGAGTGATAAATATCGAGTTGTATTTCTGTGTTCCCCCCCCCAGTTGACGAGATGAGCAGTCTCACCGCTGATCTCGCTATCGACACACATTTGGCACCGGTTACAATGCCACAAATATTCATTTGGGTGATAGCACCGCACAAACTTAGTAATCATGATTAGACGGAAATTGTCCAGTCTGAAATTCGTAGATAAATCAAAACGGATGAAATGTTATTCTTAAATTGTTCTCTGTGAAACCGCTATCGATACATTACTTCTCTACTCCTGAAGTTTTATGCACATCATCAATATGTTATCATAGCTATATTCTGATGGCATAATTATACCATCAGAATATAGATATGATACGAAAAATCTGAATTTCTCTACCATATAATGACTGTACGACAACTGTATGCCGAATGAATGCCAACTGTATGCGGGTTCAGTCCTGTTTTTTTCTTGTCAGGTTATCGAAAGGCTCCCAAAGTTCACTCGCCTCATGAATCGTTACAGCAGCATTTGACCCCCGCTTATCAGATTAAATCTAGACGTTAGGGAATCCCGCTCATTGTACATTAATATGTACATTGTTACGCAATTGTTTCTTAAGAATTTAATTTTTGCCCACGGTTCAGTGAACACGAATATTTATAAACACTTTTATTTGACTATAATAGGGCCGGCTTACCTCAGTCGGTAGATTGTCCGACTGGGATCCTCCAGGTTCCTGGTTCGATACCAGTCCTCGCCAACTCAGCGTATGAGTAGCACAGAGATGTGTGCGGTAAAGTGAGGAGCTGCTGGTAGATGTGGCGCTCCGTCTCAGACGCTAAAAACAATATCATTGGTCTAGCGCTAGGGAAAAGGGGCTAGGCTGTCTTGCGGATACCGACTTTAGGCCACCCCGACGACTTTACTTTTACTTACGTCCTAAAACTCCGTGTTGGAGTAGACCTAGTTGTAATGACAATCTAGGGGTACTCTACTTGCAGATCTTCAGAACTTGAGCCTTATTATCAGATGCAGTTTAGTGCCATACACAGGTTAACTCTTTTTAATTGACAATCTGCAAGAGATACCGTCAGTGTATTCTAAACTTCGCTGTCAGAGTGAGGAACGAAAAGAAACTTATTTTTCAAGGATTAACATTTATATATACTAGCAAATATATGCACCCTCCGGGTGCAAGTATTTAAGTTTTAATATAATAAAATATCATGTTAAATTAGAAAGGCTAATGAAACTGACTAAGAATGCAAATAAAAAGATCTGCAACAGAGGGGGTATAATCGAAAAATAGAACAACTTTGAAACTAACTATTCCATCATTTTCCATTACTCCCCTCTTTCATTGGTAAATTTTCCTAATTTAACTATTTAGTTAAAATAGGAAGTAAAGGATAATATTACAGTTATTTCTTCTTGTAAATAAATTTCTTTTAAGATTTATCCACGAGATTTTTGTTTAAATTTCTTAAGATAAAACCAAACAATTAGAAATCAATAATACCAAGCACATATTTATTAAAATAAAATTTTAAATATCAATATTCAAATTAGCCTTCTCGTTCAAACTGTAAATCGCTATTTTGTTGTATATATAAATACAATTGCTTGTTATTAGTACGTAGATATGGTCAACAGTATTAATAATGTAAAACAATTTTTATTAATAACTGAAGGTTTAAAAGAATGAAATCATGGAGAATTTGACGTAAATAATTAAGGGAATTGTGACTTGAGTAGTAATATAGTTTCGGTTACAGACAGAAAAACACACAATCTCCATTATAATAAGATATATTTTGTTACTTAATTTTCCCACCTTTATCATCTTGTAACACCTTATAGTTAAAAATGATACCGTCCAAATCGTACAAGATTAAATGCTTTGGCGAAATGCCAATTCGCTTGAGTGTAGAGAATCAATACCCTGCAAATGCTTAGAGAAATAAAGACTTCCTAGGCAAGCTTAACCAGGGAAAAAGCCTGCAACAAAACTTGTTGCGACCATGCAAGTAGGTAAAAGGGAATCATCACCTTAGGTCTTGTAGAAATAACGCTCCTCCTTCGTGAGTGGTGACAAGGTATTTGTTTACCAATTCCACCAACCACATGTAGAAATTACTACGCAATCCTTATTCCTGCTTTCTTCCCCAGAAGATTGCAGGTGAATAGTTTTCATTTTTCCCCCGACAGTGTAAAAACTTAAATCCTGATTTATATCGTGCTGAATATCCTGTGAATTTTTATTTTTTATGAGTATCGTAACCTGAGATAAATAACAGACCATTCTGTTTTTATTATAAATAGAAAAAAGGGAAGAAAAACTACATGCTACACCGGAAAAATATAATAAGAAAGAAAAAAATGAAGAAGAAAGAAAGAAAGAGTAGGGGAAGGGTAGAGAGAGGTTGAGCACGCGGAAGTGATAACGCTAATCTGTTTCACTTGAACATGTTGAAAAGAAGGAAAAAGAGTGAGAGAAAGGTAAACCAACCTTATAATCCTTTCTACAAATTGAACAAATCGCAATAGCTCTTAAGTAAACATATCAAACTTTGTAATAATTAAATTATCATACTGTGTTATATCCACTAGTCTCGCTTGTATTATTTCAATAGTTTGAGTATCTGTTTTATTTATTCTATATATTTTAGTGCAATACATAAGCAACGCATTAGTTAAGAATAAGCTTTCTCTAATTAGTTTATCTTATCATAATTTGATAGCTAATTCCTTTATGAAATAATAATTACCACTATGAGTGCAAATGTAAACTCTAAATATTGTTAATTTTCAAATTGCAACTAAAATGTATATGTTGTGTACATTAGACTAACGCTATGACAATAATAAAGAAGTCGATAATTGTATCATTTGTCTTCATTTACGGAAGAAGATATTAAAAATATGAGCTACAAAATATAGCCATTTTTAAAGCAAGTCTGATAGCCCCCACCTTTCACTGCATAACTACGCATCTAATCTTCTTGCATTCTTAGCATATGAAGACTAAATCTAGGAAGTGCATCTCATTGTTTCATTCTGTTTCTAGGATTCTGGCCACGTATCCCATTTAAATACAAGGTACCACGCATTTGATTGGTTGTTAGCAACAACCAATCAGATGAGTGGTACTAGAGTTCTACAACCGCCCCCCCAAAAAAAGTCAAACGTTTTAGCGGCTATTGTTGGTGGTTGTACCAGAGTTTGATCACCTCTGATAGGGTCAGCAGGCGAGGAGAGTCTGATGTTTGAAGACCCGAAACTTCCCAATGAACCATGCAGATTACATCACTGACGACAACCACCAGTGCCCCAAATGTAGGATCGTATATTTAAAGTGCTATTGCCATATGACACGTTTATCGTGTGTCATGGCTTGTTATCAAAAATAGTTTTATATATCAAGGTAAAAAAGGGTGAAAAAAATACAGAAGTTTTTCAGTATTCACTGAAACCATCAAATGGGACACGTGTGACAGTAAACATGTTAAATTTGTTTCAGTATGTTTAATGATGCCATTCAAAGTGTATATAAACACAATTGTCAGTGTTGAAAACGGAAGTAATGGACCGAATTTTAAAAATTCATATGTAACTTCTTATGTATGGAGGCGCGTGGTCTAATGGATAGAGTCATAGGAAATGGACTCGTCAACCCGAGTTCAATTCCTGGACGAAACTGTTTGAATTTCACATAGCGCTAATACCCTTAGGAAAGATATGAATTCAATTCTCCCTCCTGCTATGGGCAAATAGCAGGGTAACCTGGGCTCTTTAACCCTGGCTAGGTAACCAGTCTAGGAGAAGGGAAACTCTGAATTCAAACCTGTTAAAATCCGCTTAGAAATTGACCTTGTGTCACATCCTGCTCGTGCGGAGGGGTTGTAATATATATATATGTAACTACTTATCTGGCATTATTACCTATGGTGGTAGTGGTGGTAGTAGAAGAAAATACATGAATCCACTTGTCCCTGTGTTTATATATCGTTTTCAAATATACCTTCTTTGGCATGCCATAATAGTTGATAATTGAATTTGGGCTAACCACTCCTTTTATAGATAAAGCAGTTTAGGTATCACTACTAAGATTGTTGTCTCTGTGCATGATTAGAGATCGTTTTACAAGCGGTTCAGTCAGTCCATATTTTTGTATTATAATTCACCAAATCTGTTTTTGGTTGTCATTGCAAAATGTAACAACTGTTACAGTTATGGCCACCAAAATTTATTTACATATTAATATAATACGAGTGCATAAGGTTTGATTATTACAAAACTTTAAATGGACACATAACATGGCGAATAAAGGCGTTGGGTTAACATTATTCTAAGTTACAGTAATCTCTAGGCTGCAGGTTCAATCCTAGTCCAGGGTGATAGTGACAGAATAATAATTAACACAACTTAACACCTGTATCCCAGCTATGGTTAGAGGAATGAGAACAGGATACCCCCGTGGATTGAATAAAGGGTTGGTTTCAAAGTTCCGGGAAGGCTCCCGATATCGAAAAGAAGGCCCCCGATTACGAAATGAAGGTTTCCGAATTTGACAAAAAGGTGCCCAAGTTTGAAAAGAAGGTGCCGGAGTCCAAAAAGAACGTGCCCGAGTTCGAAAAGAAGGTTCCAGTCCGACAAGAAATAGCTGAAGAAGGCCGGAGGAAACATCAGCCGATACGTTGAACAGATAATAATAAAGATGACGACATTAGTTCAAATAATCCAAATAATACTAAAACTTTTGAAGTTTCCAGTTTAAAACATTAACTGGACCACTCCTTTCTGTCTATTTGGTTAGCTGAACCGGATCTTTATATTTCTATTTAATCGTATAAAGTAGGTTGGTTTGTTATTTTGTTTTACTGCATAGTGACGTATGACCTTAAACTGTATCCAATTCTGGAATAACGGGAAACTTTTACATCGCCATTACTCCCAGGCCCACTCCGATACGAAGTGATAGTACCTGTTAGGGTCCTATCTGTGTGTTAAACAGATTCGAATGAGTTCAGAAAAATATTTTTTTTAAATTAATACCCACCAAGAATGAAGAAAACAAAACGTCTTCGCCATAAAATAACCCAACAAGAGTTGACATGACATACAATCCAGCAAACCAACAAAACAGCAACATTGGGTAAACATAAATTTAATTATTCACGATAAAACTAAACCTTAGAAATACAATAGCTAATCTACTTTAAAATCGGAATTGTTCAAGTAATTTCTAAGTATGCAAATTTATATTCAGAGGCGCGTGGTGTAATGGTTAGAGTCGTTGGGAATGGACCCGTCGACACGAGTTCAATTCCTGGACGAAGCTGTTTGCATTTCACATGGCGCTAATACCCTTAGGAAAGGTATGAATCCATTTCTCCCTCCAGGTTTTCGTAAATAGCAGGACAGACTGAGCTCTTTAACCATGATAAGGTAGCCAGTCTAGAAGGAAAACCTGTTAAACTCCGCTTGAGAAACTGACATTGTGTCGCATCCTGCTCGTGCGGAGCGGTTCGTATGTGTATATATATATATATATATATATATATATATAAACTTTTCGGTAGATGGATATCGTTATATTTGACTCAGCTGAACCGTCTGTGCACAAGTATCTGAGGAACAATGAATCAATTCAATTGTTCTTCAGTCAATTGCTTTTTAAACCAAGGAGATGTACTTTCAGATAGCGAGTTCATTTTAAGATTAAGTTCTAGTACCATATCATGAATCATGTTGTTGGCTCTATTAAACTCATTGAAACTGTAATATATATATTTATTTACCAACACCCTCCGCACGAGCAGGATGTAACACAAGGTCAATTTCTTAAGCGGAGTTCAACAGGTTTTGAATTCAGAGTTTTCCTTCTCTTAGGTTAAGGTTAAAGAGCACAGTCTGCCCTACTATTTACCCATAGCTGGAGGGAGAGTAGGATTTATACTTTTCCCAAGGGTATTAGCGATAAGTGAAATGCAATTACCACGCCCAGGATTTGAACTCGGGGCAACGAGTCCATTTCCCATGACTTTAACCATTACACCACGCGCTTCCTGAAACTGTAATATAAGACGATCGACGATGCAATCTTTTTTTTTTATCTAACTGTGGAAACTGATCTCCCAAATTCATTTGTTAATGAAATGGTCCACGAAAAGTTAAAATAATATAATGTTGTATTTTATATAAGTTCATTGAATCGTAGTTAAATACTATGTATACCTGCCATAGCAGACAAATAAATTTGTGGTACGTTCACGTAAGCAAGTAATGTACAGAATTGTTAATTTTTATATTCATTATTACATGAATAAAAAATACTTAATTCAATAGTTTATAATAGTTTAAACCAATACTTAATTTAGATAATTTAGAAGAATGAGTTGAAATACTCTATTCTATCTAAAATTCCATGAAGAATTAACCACCTGATTTAAAAAGTAATGCTACCTACATTCTTTTTTTGTAATGATTTTTAAATTAAAGCTATCAATAACCAAAAGCCGTTTATTTCATGTTCACCTCACCCGAACTTAGAGACACACAGGCTCTATTAATGATATTGAGCACTATTTACTTATGAATTCAGCACACTATGCTATCAGTATATATATATATATACATACATACATACATACACACATACTATAGTGTGAGATGATCACTGTTTCAGCTTTTACTGGAATGGTATACCAAAGGCAGTATTATAACAGCATAATAGCCGATTGTTAAGCGTTTTTCTTTACTAATATATATATATATATATATATATATATATTTTTGATGAGGCCTAATAGGCCGAAATGTACATACAGAGATTGATTTTTCTCGATTTGTTTAGCCTTACATTTAAATAGTTTAATCCCGCCTAATTAATTATTAATGAATTAAATTTCAAAAAATAGGTTCGACTTCATTTAAGCACATATTCTCCCAAATATTGTCGGCTGAAAATAGCCATATCACAAACATCGTCTGTTTGTTTACGTCTCGTAAGTTCGTGTAGAGGTCACTTAAGAGGAATATAAAATACTACTACTTAACAAAGCGAAGAAAATCTGGCTAAGTCCGTTTGGTGTGGAGGTAAGACACTTGCCTGCTAATTTGACAGACAGGTTTCGAATCACACACGGGCGGTCTTCGTATCTATAGCTCTGCTGATGAGGCCTAATAGGCCGAAATGTACATACAGAGATTGATTTTTCTCGATTTGTTTAGCCTTACATTTAAATAATTTAATCCCGCCTAATTAATTATTAATGAATTAAATTTCAAAAAATAGGTTCGACTTCATTTAAGCACATATTCTCCCAAATATTGTCGGCTGAAAATAGCCATATCACAAACATCGTCTGTTTGTTTACGTCTCGTAAGTTCGTGTAGAGGTCACTTAAGAGGAATATAAAATACTACTACTTAACAAAGCGAAGAAAATCTGGCTAAGTCCGTTTGTGTGGAGGTAAGACACTTGCCTGCTAATTTGACAGACAGGTTTCGAATCACACACGGGGCGGTCTTCGTATCTATAGCTCTGCTGATGAGGCCTAATAGGCCGAAATGTACATACAGAGATTGATTTTTCTCGATTTGTTTAGCCTTACATTTAAATAGTTTAATCCCGCCTAATTAATTATTAATGAATTAAATTTCAAAAAATAGGTTCGACTTCATTTAAGCACATATTCTCCCATATATATATATATATATATATATATATATATATATACACATATATATATAGTAAAGAAAAACGCTTAACAATCGGCTATTATGCGGTTATGGTAGGATTTCCATTCGTAGGTATCTGAATATAGGTATATACGAGTATATTCTACGAGTGGAAATACCATCATAACCGCATAATAGCTGATTTTTAAGCTTTTTTTATTTTTATTTTTTTTACTAATTATATTACTCTGTTTATATAAGAAATTAAACAGAACTCTCAAATCGGACCATAACTCTAACATTTTACCATTAGAAGTAAGGACCAGTTTAGAATCATCCTAATTCCAATTTACCTGGTAACACACCTAGGAATATATATAAGATACAGTATCCAATTGCCGCTTTATCTTTTCCATCGCAGTGGCATCAGGAAATAATCCAAAAGTGCTCAATATATTAAAAATATAGAGCAGTAATAATTCTAATATTATTATTGTTAAACGGAAAATAAACGGTTTACCATGGTTTCAATCAAATTGAATTGATCTCCTCAAGACCTTACTCTACGTTGACTAAGTCGATGTAATTCCTTAGTTAAATTGATGATATTCATCGGATAATAACGGTTGAACGCTAGGTTATTTTTCTCTCAATCTTTGCGTGGGTCCTGCACGCGAAAATGAGAAAAAAACAAAAAACAATGTATCGTTCCACACGTGTGTATATATATCTTTGAAAGTATGGAATAACGGTGTTGAGTTTTTCCTTACTTTCAAAGAAAAATATTGCTTTGTATATAATCTAAAAAGTTTATTATACATTGAGCTCTCTATCGTGATTTAAATATTCCCTGTATTTATACATACTGGATCATACATTAATAATACAGTGTCTCTTAGAAATCACATATAGATTCATCCCTTACTATCAAGTTTTGGATAACTCTCATATATATATATATATATATATATATATATATATATATTAGAATAAAATAAACATTATAGAATACTTATAATTCCTTACTATTTTTTTATTTATTTAGATAACTATTTTCTTGTCTTTTTTTCTTAATTCACAAAGTTTCCTCCGTGTACCCTCAAGTCATTTTTTCTATTTCGCATAATAGACAGAGAAAGACACTGGTGAATAAAACGCCTGAAGGGACCCACTACATAATGTATTTTGGGTAACCCTATGAAAACCCAATACAGAATTATTCAACGTTTGTGAACATCCAATAAAAATAAATATGGAACAATAGATAGATAAAAAAAGTGAAATATTAAAACAAAGCAGCAGTAGGAGCAGTAGGACTGAAGTGACGTGACAAATCTATGAGGGGGAAAATTATTTACATTTGTATCGAACTTGGCGATGGAAAGTAAGGTATTGATGGTCCCCCAGTAAACACCCTGAAGAATTCTAGAGGATGGTCACCCAACGTTGCAAATTGATAGGCATGTGCATTATCTCGCTGGGTCTAAAAAAGGGTGATCACAGGAAACTTTTCTAAAAATCATTAAAAAAACTAACTATCCGATTTTGATAAAACTTTCGGTATATGAAGTAATAAAAGACGAACTTTTATTGTAAATAAATGTTTACTAAATTGAAAAGGCTAATAATTTTTTTCGTTAGTTTTTGTTTCGCGCATTCATCCCCTGATCAAAGATTTTTTTTTTCTGGATATAAATAATTTTTACAATTTTGGAAAGATAATTTAACAACGGAACATATGTAAAAAAAAAACTAAATCGCAACTAAATCGGTTTTGGTAATAGGGCATCTTAAACATTGAAACTTAAATCTCGTAAATAAGAAAAAATATGTATCTTTTTTTTTTTTTTTTCTAAATTGTTAGATATTTTCTAAAGAATTTTATCTTAAAATTTCCTATTGTCTACTTGTTTATTTTTTTTCATGATTTTAAAAAAATTATAAAATGTAAAATAAATACGTCTGTTTAGCGGATATCAAAATCGTATTTATTAATCAAAGAAAATATTGTATAAAAATATCTAGCTAAAAATAATAACATAACATATTTCGATTTTTATTTTAAAAAATTTTGAAAATAATGTTTGAATTACAAATTGTCGTCATTCTTATTAATGGATGGATATAACGGAAATAATATCCGCTTTGGTTTTTGAGGAAAACTCTTGTAGTTGTTATTGTTGTAGCGCTGGGTCATTGAGGTCAATAAGTTAAATCGTGAGACATCAAGGAAATGCTAAATTAGTAATTTGTTTTTGCTTCAGAAAATAAATTATTATACGTACGATCGTCCATACAAAAAAATAGCGCACACGTCAAGATGCGATAACTATGTCAACAGAGATTAAGAATTTGCGGTAATTTACTTTAAAATGCAAAAAATTAGGTTTTATGTAAGAGAAATTTGTTTTTTCTTTTTTATAACACATACACTTGGAATTGTTCTTTATATTAAACGTAAGAGAAAACATTTAAAAGTTAATTTTCAATTTTTTATTGACGTTTTAAAATATTTTTTAACAATCCTCGTCCGTATCAAAAGAGCGTGTTTTGCACACAGCTACAAATTGACGATAATATATAAAGGAAAACAGATTGAAAAACAATGAATGTTATCATCACGTCTAAAAAAATGAATACAAGATGCATAAAGGCGGACAATTGGTAATGTTTCGCCAACATCATTCCAGCTTTTGGGTTTCGCAACGATTCTCTGTTTACTGGTAAACCTATAATAAATATATAAAGTGCTTAATACGTTAGTAGAGCGGATTTAGTATGAAGGTGTATATGGAAATAACCTACTCAATTGCATCAATTGCACAACGGTCATAACTGCATTGTTCCCTTCCGCAATTACCTGTAATTATCAATATCTTGATTAATCCATTGCAATTAACCCCGAAGATACTTTAAGGTCAAACTTGAGTATGTTACTTCTCTATAAACTTTAATAATATACATATATATATATGGCTCTTGTGGCGTAATGGTTATGTTCATAAGATTAAACACGGAAGCTGAGTCAAATCCCGGACGAGGATGTTTGTATGTCACATAGTGCTAATACCATTGGAAAAATTATGAAACCAAAAAAGTATACCACCGGGTAAATAGTAGGTCAGACTGGGCTCTTTAACTGTCGACGGGGTGATGAACATACTGTCTGCTGATATCAGACAACAAACACGATAAGAAATTTGTTTAATACTTAGATTGGTTGGTTTGATTTATTTGTTTTCTTAACATATCAACCTTCCTGGGTTATTTAATGCTAAAGAAATAGTTGTAAAAAAGAGCAGTTGTATTATTTTACCCAAAAATTGAATATAAGGTGGTTCATACATTTCCCAAGGCTAAAGTCTAAAAGTAAATGGAATATACCGATTGATTATATTTTTAAAAAAAACAACGAACTAGTTGCAGAAGTAGTAGTAGTATTATTTACACGAAGATATTTTCCAGCATACAGCGTGAATACGAATTCCCATGTCTCTAAAATGACAAGCTCTTATATAGTATTAGATAATTTAAGTTGGATAGTTTAAGGATTCCTGTAGAAGCACCCATTACTTAATGGGGCAGTACAACTCTACTCTTCCTACAGGAGTCCGTCCTTAAGTGTCACGGGTTGCCACCCACGGCCAACAGGTGTCTCCATCGGGGATTCTTAAACCCCTACAGAGGTGCAGTCGATGTATTCTAACGCCCCCTCCCAACAGGGTGGATAGGTGTTGTTGAACTATAAAATGTTTGTGTTTCTAATCAGGAAAGTAAGTAATCTCTGGGGGTCACAGTCAAGTCCGACGCAATGTTCTTCCAATTGACAGTCTTCAGTCTAAACACTCTCCCAACAGTATCTCGCTCGTCTCAACAACAAAATGCTACTGTCGTTGTTCTCTTCCACTCGTTCGACGGCCAAAATGCTACTGCAGTCTTTCTTCCCCGATCTGGGAGGGCAGATCCTTAAATATCCAATGCTATGTTTCATCCGGGCTCCCTACTCAATTGTCCGTGCTGCACGTTCGACATTCTTCAGCACGCGTCAATCCCTATGACGAGACCCTACATCCGGGTTACTCTGCACTGCTCGTGCGGAATTTCACCAGCATTTCAGCAACGAAGAGGTGACGAGTTCAATTTTCCGTGGTCACTCGCCACACTCCTCCTCCTCGGACAGGTCAAACATATCCGGATTCGTTTCGTTCCTGGGGGCTGGGAATCTGCTCGACCACAGTGTTTTTTTTTTCTCCAACGTATTAAAATTAATCTCATGAATTATTTTATATAGAAACCAATTAAGATATAATTGAAATAAGAAATTCTTTCATACGCTCTCCTCTTTAATTTTGTGGTCTTTCTAATTTAATATACTACTATGTCTCAGTCCAGCACATTAGTCATTACGCCATAACGACTCCCCCCTTTTTATGATTGCAATGAAAATGATTAAAAAAAGGATGAACGATATTCATTAAATCATTTATAGAGTTAATTTAACCCAGTCATAACAAACTTAGCACACGAAAACCATTATACAGTAGAAAAAATCAATAGTGTTTGGTTCGTTTTTTTTAAAAAAATCTGTTGAAGTTAAAATTTTAACGTTGGAATTGTCTTGGCCTTCTTAACAATTCGGTTCAGTTTTGCCAATAACTGTGTGAACAGCTTTTGTATCCTATGTTTCGATCACTTTTTTTTTCATTTAGTAGGAACTGTGTCTATTTGCTTAAATCGATATAATTTCAATTGATTGATCCTGTATTGATTTTGTTCTGCTTTCTATGAAGTCCCTTCATTTTAATATTTTTCTTGAATAGCTCATATAATGTAAAAAAAATATTTCTGGCTTGCAAACGTCAATCATTTTGATTCGGGGATTTTCTTTTTATTATTTTCTGTATTTTTAAAAATTTCTTTTTTTTATTATTTTCGATTTTAATCCAGGTTTAAACTACTTTAATTTCATCATGATTTTATTTTTAATATGGTTTAACGTCAAATCAAATATATTGTTACTTTCGCTTATTTTGGTTGTAAATGTCAAATATTATTTTACCTAGTTTTTTTTTATTTTTATTTATTTGTCATTTTATTTCTTCATTGTATCACCTCCATTATATTTTCTACTCTCTCAATTTACGATTATGACCGTTGCTGTCACTCAGTAAAATCATATTTGAATTTATTTTTATTTTATTTCAGCATTGTCTTTTTTTTTTCAAGTGTTGCTTTATATTTTAAGACAGTCATTTCATTCTTAACCGGTTTCAGTAATGATTCTTTTCTAATCCTAAATCTATAAGTAAATATGATAATTTTTTTAATCCTGAATTACCTACGAAGGATATTAATACTCTCAAAAATGTATATACCTGTTAGTAGATAAACACATATAAATATATTGGTTTGTTGGTTGGTTTTGAAGGCTATCACAGATAATGATTTATTCTTAATTCTTAATATTAAGAATAAATCACAGGCTAACAAACAACACCACAGTTGCCTTATTTTTTCTTTACACTTGCATTGTGATAGCCTTCAAAACCAACCAACAAACCAATATATACACAATGCTTCAAGCAAATTACAAAACCCTTTTATATGAATATATGTATTTATGTGTGTGTAGAAAATAGAAAAACAAGAACTACGAAAAAACAAATATTTTATAGGTGGTGAAGTCACCGTACAAAACATTTCGGTTTTTTATCAAACCTTCGTCAGGACATTAAAAAGGAAAGAAAAGTATTGTCCAATCACGGCATCTTTTTCCTAAAAAGAACGATGCCAACGGATAAGAACATTTTCTCTTTACATGTTCCCATCTTTTATTTTATTTTGAAAAGATATCCATTACTTTTCAACAAACACTTTTTCCATCCTAATGTCCAGATGAATGTTTTAACCCCCCCCCCCAAAAAAAAAAACCTAACGTTTTAACGGTTGATTTATCATTTATTAAATCTATCAGTTTCCGAATATTCTTTTCTTTTCGTACATACCATCGTATTTATTTCCATATAATCCTCCCCCCACACTGACAGAGAGAGAGAGAGAGAGACACACACATATATATATATATATATATATATATATGCCTACGTTTCTGAGCGTACGTGTATGTATGTGAAAGTGAGAAAAATGGAAATAAATCCGACAGATATGTTGAAATGAAAACTGGAAGATAAATACATATGAAATAGTATGGAGGAACAATTACTAATATATATATATATGTATGGTTATGGTTGTACAATGATATGTAAACAATAATAAATTTCATCTATACCAAAAATATATATTTTTTTTCTTCCAATTTTCTTTTCAACGCGGATATATATATATATATATATATATTATATATATATATATATATATGTGTGTGTGTGTGTGTGTGTGTGTATTCCGCGTTTATTTAATCTCCTGTCTATTTCTGTGGTGAGTCTGAGAATCTTTTCCTATTTTAATTAAATTGGACATTCTTCTGTCACATTCATTGATAAGTTTTGTTTTTCTTGTTGTATCCACCTTTCCTATCCCTAACCAGTTTCTTCTTTTTTGGATTGAAATCCAATTTCTATTGTGTATTATGTCGTCAGTAAGATATGGATCAGTTCTCTTGATCGATCCACCTGTATCCATCACTTAAATTAATTTTGCAGATGTATTTATTTGAAATTTAATATTTTCATAAAATAAGAGCGTATGAAAAGTGTTACATCCACATGCTTAGTTTTGCTCGTGTTCTACCCCCCCCCTATATATATATATATATATATATATATATATATATATATATATATATATATGATTAAGTGTTTATTTCATCTCACTCATCCTATTTAGGAAATGAAATGACGGAAGGAATAGGGTTTCATTATAACAAAATGTTTTGCCCTTCCTTGTATTATATAAATTGAATTTATATGTATACACTGATGTTCATCTTAATATACATACAAGAACAAAAGAGTACACACACACATTATATATATATATACATATATATATAATGTGTGTGTAAATATTGCTCTATATCGTGTATATAAATATTGCTCTTTAGCGTGGATATAAGAATATTGCTCAGTAGCGTGGATATAAAAATATTGCTTAATATTGAGGATATATCGTAGATATATTTAGGTTCCGGTGGAGTAGAGAGGAAGTCAATAGTGCTTGGTTACTAATAGTTTCTACCATCTGTGATTTTCAGGTGTTATCGCATAAGCGAGAAACTATCAGTAACCAAATGCCGTTGACAGGGTTTATGCCACCCTCACATAATTTGTATATGGTCTTTTATGACATTTGCAACAAAAATGTGACCATATGATATCTTATAGTTTTCTTAAAAATTATAACCGTGTACTTTAATGACTATATTGAGTATTCCAACTGTAGTTATTGTGATTATTATTATTAGTAGTAATAGTAGTAATAGTATTAGTATTTGTATTAGATGACATATGTTAATGCCACAGAGGCAATTCAAGTCATCAAATACATCAATTTGAAGATTTTCCACGAAGAGAGTCCAGCGAAAACCCAGAGAACATAAGGATCTACTGGTGCAAGCATGAGGGAACTCTACAGCTCCGTGCAACATCAAGACTATCACTTTTATCCTGTCACGAAAATTATAAGCTGGAGCTTTATCTTAATGAAAAAAGACTATTCAATTGTTCTTAGTTGTGGTCGTTTTTTTTTTTTTTTTTTTACTTCCATTCATTTAATTGGTATTCATACAAATTAATCGCATGACCCTTTAATATTATAGAGATGATCGCTTTTTGTGCTGCTTCATTCATTTTCTCCTACTACCCCGTGTATGAACTTGTATGTATGTATATATATATATATATATATATTATATATATATATATACATGTAGAATTAAACAAAAGACACATCTCCTGTTTAAGAATGTTATTTTTTATCTTTTCGAGTTTTCTGGCCAACTTTTTAATGTTTGGGTGGAATTTGGTGGATAAGTCCACCAAAGTTCAGATCCCGAGTACTTTCGGCACTTCGAAATGCCATCATCAGGGGTAATGCGTTCCAGTTTTTAAAAAAATAAATTAATGTGGAGGCTGGAAGGAGAGGAATTGATGAGAAAGGTGTTATAGGCATTTTAAAATGTGTGTACTGCATTGGAAATTAATTTTGTTTAAGGATGGTTTGTATTGTTTTATGTATAACGCTTCTAGTATTAACAAGGATGTGTCTTTTGTTTAATTCTACATGTATAAATGAAAGAATGCTTCCCAAATACAGACATATATATATTCATCAACTGTTGCTACAATGTTGTCATTGTAGTAGCATAAGTAGTTATCCAAAAATCGTCAATATATTTAATATATTTCGTAAAATATAAAGCATTTATAGTTGACAAATATATATAATATATATGTAGCTACCTATAATTTTTTTAAACCCTAGTTTTGTTAAACTCATTCTGCAAATTATTTCCACAATATGCTTAGTAAATCTTTCGTTTTAGAGATATATATTTCAGGATTACTAATGCCTTAATAATATGGACAGTTTTGAGGCAAATATAATTCAGCAAGGCTTTAAAAGAGAAACTTAATATATAAGCTACTAATTAGGATTAAATAATACCTATTTTATAATCGTTGAGAATATAACTTAAATAACGTAGTAAATAGTGACGCCAGTGGTGAAGTAGTTTTGCTTAAAGACAGAGTTACATACTCTCCATTATAATAACTAGCAAATATATGCACCCTGCGGGTGGAGGTATTTAAGTTTTAATGTAATAAAATATTATGTTAACTTAAAAAGGCTAATGAAACTAAATAAGATGCCGATAAAAAGACTTGAAACAGAAGTGGAACAACTAAAACTTGCTTTTTCTTCACTCCCGTCTTTCATTGGTAAATTTTCATAATTTAACTAGTTAGTTAAATTAGGAAGTAAAGAATAGAATTACTGTTAATATTGTTAATGGATTTCTTTTAAGATTTATTGGTGAAATTTTTGCTCATATTCATTAAGATAAAACTAAACAATTAGAAATTAATTATACTGAGCACATATTTATTAAAATCAAATTTTTAATATCAATATGCAAATTAGCCTTTCCATTCACACTGTAAACTACTATTTTTTGTATATATAAATACAATTGCATGTTATTAGTATGTATATATGGTCAACAGTATAATAATGTAAAACAATTTTATTAATAATTGTGGTTTAAATATAAATAAAATCATGGAGAATATGATGTAAATAACTATATGAATTGTGACTCGATTAGTAATAAAGTTTCGGTTACAGACAGAAAAACACACAATCTCCATTATAATAAGATGTATTTCCATAGCTTTTTTTTAGAATAGTTATTTGTTTTAGATTTTCATGGAAATTAATATTGACATGATTGATATCAGTAAACTGTTTTTAAAAACAATATTTATAGTGTCATGCTCTTAGTATTACAATCAGAATGCCTCTCGTCACAAAGTTTAGTTTGAAGGTTTAAGGAGATTACATTGATGTTTGTGATTTCCTTGTTCGGTGATTTCTGCAAACGGCCATTTCAATGACAACGTGTCTGCCTATCTTAACGCATTCTGTCTTGTCGACGTCACCAGATGATACTAGAGATGTTGGTGATGCGAAAGTTGGTCCGGTAATTATTTCTGCCAAACTTTCTTCACCGTATCAGATCAACGGGTGAAACTGTAGAAGACTTAATTAAGCAAATAGGCGGAATGAGATTGTTTAGCAGATCGCCAAAACGAGATGCGTTATCGTGAAATTCAGTTCCGATAACGGTTATCTGTGAAAAGGACAATTCGTGAACAGCATGAAGAGGCCGACCTTTGAATTACATTCTCAAACAAATACTTAAACCAACGAATTCAACCACAGATTTTATAAGATCAAATGCATTTTTTAGAAAGTTACTTTTTAGTTGTTTTTATAAGTATTTCACTCGTTGTGAGTTGTTTATACCAGCGTAAGATGAAGGTCTCTCATAGGAGTCGAAGTGGCAGCAAGACTCCGCGGTTCTCCAAGAGTATTTTGAGTATTCTAGCCGATTTTAACAATGCTGATGTCTGGGTGGTTTTGATTCTTCATCTGATTTCCAATTCCTCGTTTTTTTCTAAACTCCTGATGTGAGTTAGTGTACTGTTGGTTTGAACAACAGCAACTAGCTAAGCACAACTGAACCAGTGCCAAGACAGTTGGTACTCATTGAAATCAAGAATAGTGCATTCTTGCATTTGGGTGATTCCATTCCCTGAGTCCTGATTGGCTGCTTGGTTTCTATGATGTTATGAGGCTTGCGGTAAGAAAAACCCCGGCAAATAAATTGTTAGTAAAAAATATACTACCAAACTACAGCTGGTGAAAAATGAAGAAAAAAAAAGAAAAAAGAAAAGACAAGAGGGTCGCACCACCCGGAAACATTGGTTTAACATTATAACACTTGGCCAAAATAAAAATAAAAATAATGAATATATATATATATATATATATATATATATATATATATATATATATATATATATATATAACAGCGAGGATTGTCTGAAACTAAAATGTAAAAAGTGCCCCATACCTAAGTAGAGCAAATGATAAAGCTAATCCTAATGAGTCAGATATACCTACTAATAGTTACGCTTCGAAGATCATCAGGGTAAGATTCTGACTATATATATATGTGTGTGTGTATGTGTGTGTGTGTGTGCCTGTCCGTATGTATGTCTGTGTGTGAGGGGAGGGTGTAAATGTGTTTTTGTGTGTGTCTGTATAAAAATGTGGTTGAGTAATTGATGCTGTTGCTTAATTAGCCTAAAATATGACAAGAAAATATATGTGTGTTCCTCGAGTGAACTAGAGTATCTAATTGGATTTGTTTTATGCTACATGCGTGTAGATAATATTGGACTATCAAAGAGAGATAATCATAAGATTAAAATGGAAAACCTTGCAGAAACCGTACAAACATGGGTAATAGTGCTAACGTTAGATATATATAAGCAAAATGATCTTACTACCATAGAATCATACAGACTAAGAAAACAGTTAATCAGTGTGCAATCTAAATATGTAATATGCTGAAAATAAAGATTAAAAATTAAAAATAACAAATATCTTCTATATTCTTTTGACGAACAAACCTAAACACATTGAATTACATTATTATATACTGTTATATATTGTAGGAAATGAACACGGCCAACCGAGTTCAAATCCTGGACGAGCCTGTTTGAATTTCACCCATCGCTAATATCTCCCCTGCAGCCATGTGTCAATAGCAGGGGAGGATGAACTCTTTAAACTTGTATAGGTAACCAGTCTAGGAGAATGACGACTCTGAATTCAAATCCGCTTAAGAAATTGACAAGTTATGTAAAAAAGTATCGTGATTTTTTGGTACTTTTTGCCACCTTGTATACATAGGTTATATATACACACACACACATATATATATAAGGTATATGAGTGTGTGTGTGTATATATTATATATATATATATATGGTATATGAGTTTGTGTGTATATATATATATATATATATATATATATATATATATATGAGTTTGTATATATATATATATATGGTATATGAGTTTGTATATATATATATATATATATATATATATATATATATATATAGGGAATATGAGTTTGCATATATATATTATAGGGTATATGAGTATATTTCTAGGGTATATGAGTATATATATATATATATAAGGTATATATATATATATATATATATATATATATATATAATATATATATATATATATATAAGGTATATGATATATATATATTAAGGTATATGAGTGTATATATATATATATATAAGGTATATGAGTGTATATATATATATATAAGGTATATGAGTGTATATATATATATATATATATATATATATATATAAGGTATATTTATATATATATATACCTTATATGAGTCTCTCTCTCTCTCTATATATATATATATATATACACTCATGTACCTTATATATATATATATATATAATATATATGAGTGCGTATATAAATATAAGATATATGAGCGTATATATATATGTGTCTGTGTGTGTGTATGTGTGTGCCCGTTTTGCGATTACATGTACTATCATAGGTCAATAAAAATAGCAGAAATTTTTTAAAAAATGATGAGTACATAATCTTTCTCTTTGACTATTTCTCTGGCGCTCTTTTCTTAATGGCACCCTCATTTCAATTCCATCGAACGGAAAGTTGCGGGGCACGTGCCGTTCCATTGTTACCATCCATTTTTTCAAAATTTGTACAGAAAACTCCACCAACACAAACATAACTAGGGAAAGCACATGGGACAGGAAAAAGAAAAAAATAAGCTGAAGTAATCTTGAAGATAAATTCTGCTTTATATTTGCCATTATTTTCTGTTTTTTTTTTGTTTTTTTTTTACTGCACATTACTCTTCTTTTTCCTTCCTTGGCGTATTTACATAAAATGTTTAAATATCGCAGCTTGCTTTCAAGATAATGGATTTATTTTCCTGATTTTCATTTTTTCTCTATCGATGCCTCTGTAAGACTATTTTCCTCATTTTCATTGTTATCAGTACAACGTTTCGTCCGATGTGCCCTCCGACCTTCAGGAATTTCTTGTCGGACTCGGGGACTTTCTCGGACTCGGAAACCTTCTGTTCGAACTCGGGAACCTTCCTGTCGTAATCGGGAGCCATTACGGAACATTGAACCCAACCCTTTATTCAATCCACAGGGTATCAAAACGTGTTTTAAAAATCTTAACATGTTTATTTAGTACGTAATTTAAAATGCATCAAAAATTAATTAAATATGTAATATTATTTTTCTTTTTTTAGTGATGCTCATTATATTATTACGTTTCGACTAAAACAAAACTTTGGCCTTAAATAATCGATTTAATTAATTTTAATTCGTTCTCTTTCTCCCTCACATCATGTGCATATAGGTATATATAGAGAGGTTTACAGAGAAAGTGTGTGTGTGAGAGAGAGAAACTAAAAGATATATAACTTTTATATACACTAAATCTTATACATGTGATTCTCTTTCACTCTTTCACTGTGTCTCCCTATATATATATATATATATATATATATATATATATATATATATATATATATATATATATATATATACACACACACATTATATTATATATATATATATATATATATATATATAAGGCATAGATAAAGAATCAAAGTGAGAGATTGAGAAGATAAACGAAATATGAAATGTACACACACACACACACACACACACACACACACATATATATATATATATATACGTGTGTAAGATATTTTCTATATATAATATATAAGTCTAAACTAATTTAATAATAGTGCTTTATCCCGTCGAGCAGGTTTTTACACAGAGGGATGATTTATAAATACACGAATGCACTGAAATCCTCTATATTACGATTCCATTTCTCTCTTACAATTTCTCCATCTCTTTCATATATATATATATATATATATATATATATATATATATATATATAGAGAGAGAGAGAGAGAGAGAGAGAGATACAGAGAGAGAGAGATATATATATACAGAGACAGAGAGAGAGAGAGACAGAGAGAGAGAGAGAGATTGAGACATTGTCATGCATGACAAAAACTGATGAATCCCATTTAAATTGTTGACATTTGCATTATTACTGTAACCCCCCCCCTTTGAAATTACTTTGAAATCATTTAGGTTCGACAATAAATAGCTTTTTTTTTTCTTCTTCCTTGCGCACTCTGACAACAAAATATTCATTTGCTGTTCATGTGTATTCAATTTACTGTGCAAGCAATTCCGTAGTGCAGGCGGCGTCAGCTCATTCGCTTCCCAGCTTCACTAATGCTTCTTGTTCTATCACTCACATTCGACATCTTCACAGCTTGTGATTTTTCCCCGTTATTTGCCCTATCACCGCTGCTAGCGTTCATCCTCGATTTGCGCTCTCGTCCAGACGAGAATAGACGTCGGCGGTCTGAACGGTTTTGCATAATGGATCGTTTCTATTTCTAATACAATCTGTTTTTAAAAGCGCGCCAACGAGACCATTTAGCACCCAAAAGTCACGTCCGTGTGGCTCCACCAATGGGAGGAGTCATTTTTCTTTTCTTTATTTTTATAACCATTTTTACATCGCCTCAATCTAGCAATAGTCATCGTTTGCGATTGATTTAAGATAAAGTTAACTTACTAAGAAAAACGCAGGAGAAAACTTTGTTCGGACTATCATTATCATCTTTATATGATTATCAAAAAGATAAAAGAAAAGAAAAGAAGAAAGAGGAAAAAGAATTAATATACTGTAGACTTGAGTAGATCTATGTTCATTATCATCATTCGAGAGTTTGAAGATGAAAAATAAAAATAAGGAAAAAAAAACGTAATGTATGTATCGACAATATCATGTATTAAATATAGGACTAAACGTGAATTTTCTAAGAAACTGTCGTCTCCAGAACTGAAAAATAAACTGAAATATCTATAATCTTAAAGGAAGCACAAAAGAAATTGAACTTTTACTCTGTATTGCATTGTAATTTGTAATATATATAGCAATACTCGTGTTCCTTAATTATTCGACCATTTTCTTGCAACACCGTCTGGTTAAAAATAACACCGTTCAAATTGTCCGAGATGAATTGCAAACATGTAAATCCTGATTATCTAAACTTGCACCCAGGTATAACAAATGCAAATGTTTTGAGAATATAATCTTCCATATAATATTTTAACTCCTCGTATTGAAAGAAATTCTTGCCTCCAATTTGTATACCATCATACAAGTGATCATACCATCTGCATCATAAAAGATTCAATTCTTCCAACTGCATATTTCTATTGCTATTATGGGGTGAAATTGGCTTATTGAAGGTAGTAGTCGGAAAGCGAGCGTGTCTATCCCCTTTTCGCTTGCACTAGACCAGAGAGATTGTTGGTGGTCAAACATACCACCAGCACCTCACTTTACCACACAGATCAAGATACCCAATCTGTGCTACTCATTTGGTGGGAACTGGTATCTTGCGAGTCCTAGACGGGTGCACAACCGACTGAGTTAAAACGATTGCAATTCCCACACCCAAAAAAATGACCTACAAAAAAATCAAACGATTACAGCAATCCCCCTACCGTCAATACCCGGTTGTTTTAACAGACGATTTTTAGATTTTTTTAAAATTATAAAACTAACCCCTAACCCTAAACCAGATATTGACGGCGTAAATGAAAAACATGTCCTTTCTTAATGAAGATCAAAACGGGGTGCCTAAAGATAATATGTTCCTATTAAAGTAATCAGTACTTTAATCCAGTAGAATTTTTCCCTAATTTTTGATAAGGAAACAAAAATTTCGATAAGGTAAAAAAATTATTGTGTGATGTTAGCACATACTTTATTACATTAAACTTGGAACCGTTTCTTTAGTAAAGAAATACAATTTATTTATTTATTTGTTTATTATTATTATCATCATTTTATTTCATTTTTTATCCACACTGCTTGAAAGCGCTACAAAAAAATTAAATGTGACACCTTCATTACCATCTGTATCAGGATATAAGGAAGACGGCAAGAATTCTTGAACGTAAGAAAGAGAAGATCACCAAGAAGAAATATTCCGTTGTATTCAACACAAACTCTTTAAAGTGTTGCGGATAAAGACCAATAACTTGATATACTGATACTTATGTTTCATTGAATGTTCTGTTTCATTCCATAGTTAAAACTTTTCAAAAAGATTTTCAGATAGTGTAAACATTCTCATTAGGAGGCGCATAAAATCTAACGTTGCTACGCAATATGTGAATGATTTTGAACACTAATACACACGCACATTATATACATAGACAATATATAGATAATGAACAACTATTAAATTACTTTAAGGTTACATATTATAAATACAAAATATCTTGCATATATATGTATTGACAGACACTCAGACACACACACACACATATATATATATATATATATATATATATATGCGTATATAATTATATCTTATAGCTCTATCATTGATATTAATCTCTGCCCTAATGATACCGCGAGAACATGGTCCATTAAGTCACCAAGTGAGCTACTGATAATTATTTACTACTGCAACGTGTATATATATACATATATATGTATGTGTGTGTGTGTGTGTGTGCACGTTTGCGTGTGTTTATATATAAGGGTTTATATATTTGTTGGATGCCATATGTTCGTATTCAGTATTACAAAACTAAAATGTTTGGTAATAAATAATACCTTATAATCATATGTTTTCAATGTATCATTTTCCAACAGAAATAGTAAAAAACGGGCGATTGGCTACATAAAAAAAATAACTTTTTTTATTTTTTATGAATGTTCAAGTGTTTAATTCTTTTTTGTGTGATACAAACCAAACACTTATTTATAATATTTTATATTTTTAATTAAAAAAAATTCTCTATTCCTATGAATGAATGAATTCAAACTGAACTTTCACTTTTTTTTGTCTTTTGCATTTCCTTTAACTTTGAGATTTTTATTAAAGTAAAAAAAATCTCATTTTAAATTTTCTCAGAGTAATTTTCTATTATCTGCCATTTTGCAATTGTGCAGTTTTATTCATAGACGACAAATCAATTTTCATCTCAACATTACACGAGACATTGATATTATCATTGTTAATATTCATACTCTTGAATATCTTTATCATTATTACTACTATCAAAATACAATTCTTTTCTAACATCGGTGACTTTTGCTAAGGGAAAGTAACAAAGAGTATCTTCAATATTCAAGTATTCTTATGATTTCAATAATCATGAATAATTTAAATTCATCTTTATTATTATTATTATTATTATTATTATTATTATTAACCATTATAATTTTTTCACACCCGCCTTGGCAGCTGGTTTGCTGGAGGCTGAGTGACAGTAAATCTCCTCAGGTCTTCTGGACTCTAACTTTTCTAGCCGATTTTAACAATGCCTTAATTTGGATGGTCTCGATTCTTCCTCTAATTCCTAATTCATGCAGGCTCTTCTCCAGACTCTTCGGGACCGTTCCAAGGGCACCCATTACAATTGGCACGACCTTCATTTTTATGTTCCCCAGCTTTCTAAGTTCTCTGGCAAGGGCCAAGTATTTGTCTACCTTTTCGTTTTCTTTCTGCAAAACGGGACGGCAAAATCCACGCAATGACACGTTTTCGTCTTCTTGTTTATTAATATTAGGTCTGGTCCCCTGATCACAATCTGGCGAACCCTCTGTATCTCAGTCCAGAGAATCTTATGCGTGTCCTTCTCCAGTTCAGATTCAGGTTTGTGTATATAAAATTCACTTACATGGTGAAAATTTAATTTCTTGCACAGTTCCCAGTGAATAACTTTTCTCATCAAGTCGTGCCGATTCTTGTACTATATTCGTGCTAGTTTGCTGCTTTCACTTATCATATGATTAACCGTTTCATCTTTTCACAACACATTGCTTTTATATAATTTGTTCTTATGACATGTCTTGTGCAGCGATTATATTATTGTTATTATTATCATCATTATTATCATTATTTACTACTTTTGAGTTTTCACATCAGCATTAGCTGATTGTCTTTCACTGGAGTCTGAGTGACAGCAAGTCTCATCAGGTCTCCAGGACTCTTCTGAGTATTCTGACAGATTGTAGCAGTGTATATTATTATGATTATTATTATTATTGTTATTATTATCATTATAATTAAAATACAATTCTCTTAATATCAATGACTTTTGTTAAGGGAAAGTATCAAAGAGTATCTTCAATATTCAAGTATCCTAATGATTTCAGTAATTATGAATAATTTAAATTATTTCTCAGTCTCCAGTTTCTTATTGTATTCAAAATGACTTAATTATGTGGATATATGCATTATATTTTGTTTACTGTTAGGATTCCGATAGTTGTTAAGCTTTTCTCGTTTTCAATTTGAAGTCGACTGGGATGGCAGTATCCAAAATCTGATTAAATCTTCTATTTCTATGATTAATAAATATGGCCTCTTGTCTTGCATAGACATGTCCATCTATATTGTAAAGTCACAAAAGTTTATATGGTGAGTCAAACGTGTTGCAATATTTTGCCACGTGCTAGTGTGCGGCACGTATATCACGTCAATCAAAGTGTTCAGGCCGTGTTAGGTACACGTTGTGATTGGCAGTTTATCCTTGTATTTTATGCGCTAACATGTTGTGAATTGCGTTACTTTGTGTGATTTGAAAGCTTCACAGATGAAGGTTGTCTAATTCCTTCTGGTTCTTATGCTTTACAATTGGAAACTAGGTTATGATCATGTCGCGCAATTAGCACGGATATCAATGACAATCTCTCGCCAACCTTCTCTATCATTCATTGTCCAACGGAGGTCCTCTGCTCAGCATCCAGTATCCTCACAGAGTCAGAATTATCCAGAAGAAGCATTCAGGTTAAACCTAGGTCGAGACTGTCTGACTGATATATATATATATATATATATATATATATATATATATGGTAAACGTAACATATCTACTGATGTATGTATTTGTCAATTAGATATTCGCATCCTACTGGCAGCTGATAACGGCTGAGGGAAAAGGGGTCGGACTGATGAAAAGTCAGCTGGGTTTCGCTCCTGGGTAAAAGTAGTTGCTAAGTCTAGCAACATAGACGAAACCTGAAACGTCGAAACGCAGTTGCTGTGGATGACTATATATATATATATATATATATATATATATATATATATATATATATATATGTGTGGTGTGTGTGTGTGTGTTAAAGGACGCACAATTTTATATGCAAATACATATGACGAGTAACAGGTTGGGTAAATCCGACAAAATTTTATTCAACGTTCAATCATATATATATATATATATATATATATATATATATATATATGTATGTTGAAAAATAAATAAAGGAAAGAAAGTATAAAATGGATTAAATAGGATATTTTAATCAATTTTACTTACTCGTGTTTCGGTCAGGAGTTTATCCCTGTGTACATTATTCAAACTATTATTATTTTTAGATAACCAAATGAAATGAAATATCAATAATAGAAAAAATGTTGAAATATTCCGCACACAAAGAAAAAAATGAATAAATAAAATCCCACATGCTTTGAAAATATAGAATTCCACAAAACTTTCTCCGCGTCAAAATCTGTTCGCATCCGATATGACGTCATTAACCTTCTTTCTCGACTGCGTCTGATCGGGAATTTAAAAAAAGTTATTTTTCGAACATTTAAAAAATTCTCCGCCTTTTCCAACGAATTTCATTTGAAATAAGGAATTACTCAGATGAAGGTCAATTTTTTTCTTTTTAGGGGCCGGGTTAGCTCAATCGGTAGATCGTTTGGCTAGAAACCGCAAGGTTCCTAGTTCGATACCGGTCCTCGCCAATTCAGCGTATGAGTAGCACAGGGATCTGTGCGGTAAAGTAAAGAGCTGATGGTAGGTGTGGCGCTCCACCTCAGATGCTAAAACAATCTTCTTGGTCTAGCGCTATTGAAAAGGGGATAGACTCCCTCGCTGACTGGCTGATACCGACTTTAGACCGCCCCGTCGTCTTTACTTTTTTTTTCTTTATATATTAGTAAATACCGCTAAGAAGTTACCTCCATTAAAAATCGTGCTTGCTTTAATCGTAATGATGTTCGAGACTAATTTAGTTACCATTACTCTAGGGACCAGTTTCTATAGAACACATATCTGTGATAGGGAATTGCATTTTAACAAGGTTAGTTGATTTTCTAAATGTATAGGAAAAAACTTTTTGATTGCAAAGTGAAAATTTAGATAAACATCGTACTTGGCTTCCAAAAATTTTATTACTGTTTATTTGAATTCTCTTGAAGATAAACTACACGCAAAGTCAAGTTCTTCTGGTCAAAGAACTTTAGAAAACTGATAGCTAAGTGAACTCGTCTGTCAGGAAAATTCAAATTCGTATATCTAGTCTATATTCTAGGTCGGTTATTAATAATTCGTCAGCGTTTCACAAACCAAACGGTTTCATAAAGAATTTGTAAATTTCCTATGGATAATTATTAGCGCCGGGTTTCAACGTTAAAGTAAAATGCTCGGTTGTCAAAAGAATGCACTGTGAACAATTTCTATATTCTTAGATTTGCCTAACATTCTCAAACCAAAACTCAAAATTCAAATCAAACAAACAAAAATTGTCCCGAGAATCTCAATAGAATAATTAGGCTTAATACAATTCTCAGTGTCGGTATACTTCAGTATATAACCTTTCAGTTTCTATCTCTCTCATATATATATATATATATATATATATATATATATATATATGAGAGATAGAGACTGAAAGGTTATATATATATATATATAGGGTGTGTCAAATAAGTATTGACCTTTTTAATACTTTTTAACACACCATAAATATATATATATATATATATATATATATATATATATATATATATATATATATATGAGAGAGAGATAGAGACTGAAAGGTCTTATATATATATATATATATATATATATATATATATATATTCCTGGTAATTAATTTAACAAGATTATTTGCATTCATAAATATGACCACTATATATATACAAGGTGTATCAAAAATGTATCGAGAGATTTTTGGTACTTTTTGACACATCATGCATTCTAAAAAATGAAATAAATTTCCATTCATAATTTTTTTCCAGAATCCAAGGTGTTTCAAATTTAATTTTTAAAAAATTGAAAATAGATCAGTAAGTAGGCCAGAGCCAACTCTAGTAGTGACCAGGTTTGAATTCAGAGTTTTTCTTCCCCTACACTGGTTGCCTAACCAAGGTTAAAGATCCCAGTCTTCCCTACTATTTATCCATAGCTGGAGGGAGAATAGTTGTATTCATACCTTTTCAAGTGTATTAGCGCTATGTGAACGGTGGCTTTGTCCAGTAATTGAACTCGTGTCAACAAGTTAATTTCCTGTGACTCTAACCAGTACACCACTGCGCTTCCAGTCAAAAAGTAGCAAATTTAAAGCTGTATTTACCAAGATAGAAATGAAGAATGAATGGAACGTTAATTTTTCAGAATACAAGTTGTGTCAAAAAGTACAAAATATCTCGATCCTTTTTTGACACACCATATATATATATATATATATATATAGAAAGGGTATACATATCGGCATGACCGACAAAAATATGGCGGGAATGCCCACATTGGTGAATAATGTAACAACTTTCGTTCTGTTTGCAGAATTAAGTTTTTTTTTGTTTTTGTGAACTGATTTGACATTTTTTCCGACCCAAGCACCACGGAGTGAATGAGCTCTGATGATGATTGTTGCAAAATCGAAATATTGATCAGTATCAGCTATGATTATATTATAAATTGTTTTCTCTTTAACAGCATTGTGTGATGTTTTCATTCAATATTTTCATACTCTCTCTCTCTATGTATATATATATATATATATATAAGATAAAAGTATCCTATTGACATGATATCTTTGGGAAAATTCTATTTGGGATCCTCAATATATCCTGTACATCCACAATCCATGCAAATGTCGATGCACACTAAAAGATTTAAACAGGGACTTTTAATAAATCCCCCAAGAGAACTTTATGTATGATAATTCATAAATTAATTATATACTAAGCAATATTTATACTTTCAATAAGAGAGAATACTTAAAACATCGTCATTTGATTATTATGAAGTAATTTTGCCCAGAACTAAATAATGTGCTCAGTCTTATCACACACGTACACATATATATATTATAATGGTATACTCAGGAATAACCAATTCGAGTTTCACCATAAGGATATTCAAGGTTAAATCTACTGAATTAATCAAGTAATTCCAGTCGATTGTACGCGTGTATTTAGTGGTTATGACGGTTAAAGACAGTCTAAATGATTAATTCAGCGGATTTAACCCTGAAGATCCTTATGGTGAAACTCGAGTAGGTTATTCCCTTGTATACCATTATAATAATAGATTTGCTCTACTCACGTATTTAGCACTTTATATTTGTTATATCGCTGTCTTATTGTGATACTTGTATCAACCAACCATTGTGACCAATTTCACCGGTAAGTCACCATTTTCATATATATGACCATTTCTCCTTAAAAAATGAAACATCCTGATATTTTGGGACCCTCTTTGTGAACAGTTATTGCAGTTCTTCTATATTTTAAAGGTATGCTGACTTCTTTTGCAAATCGTCAAAATACATCATATAGCTTATCATCTGTGCAATGTGGATCTAATCTCGTTTGTGATATCATTTATTAAATCAAAAATAAATTGGGAACATACAATTTGCCCTAAAATGGCACATCGCATTATCTCCAGTTTCCCCAAACTACCTTCGGGTTAAGCCGCACATAATCTATTTTAAAGCCCTAAATCATTCAATATCAATGAAAAATTAGGACACTTTTTTACTTCGTCATGCTACGAACATCAACAAAAATACAGCATTCTATGTATATCATAGTATTCTATACAATTCATAGACGTGTGTTACGATTGGTTTCAAAGCTGCGTATTAGCTGCTCATCCTCAAGGCAAATTGCCCAGAAAAAATGACATTTTTTTTCGGTCATATATATGTGCTGATATAAGGGCATTAGCGCTAATATGTGAAATGCAAACAGACTAGGATTTTAACTAACGTCACCTTGTCTATTTTATACGACAATAGTGTTTAAGCAATTAGTTCCCCTTAATAATTCACATATTGTTGTTATAAATTGTAATATAATTTATGTTTATTGTTTACTGTTTTCGATAGAAAAGTCTTCGTTTTGTGGCATATCAACCTCAGTGTGTCATTTAATGCCGATAAAGTTTTGAAATAAATCAATTCTTAATGGATAATACAATTTTTTTATAAATACATTTTTCTATTTAACCCATAGATGGGACCCTAACAGGTACTACCACTCCGGGTCAGAGTGGACCAGGGAGCAATGGTGATGAAGGAGTGCTCCACATTCCCCAAACCTCTAAAACTGGAACCTCACCATCAGATAGAGTTTAACGTCATTCCCAGGACATGTAGACCCGCAGCCACCGCCTTCTAGCACCCATATGATAAAAAGGGGTTGGGGCTGGCCATAAGGGCAATAGGGTTGGGAAAATCATATAGGTGCTAGGGCTTGACGTGACCAGCCGATTGATCGGAGGGGGCCTCTCCGACCGCCCGTCTAGCCCAAGATAGGGCCAAAGTTGAGTATTGCATGTCATGAACTGCTCATCCACCTTGGCTCTATCCTTAAGCATTACGAGTCGCCACCCACGACCAACAGGTGGCCCCATTGCGGGAGTCTTAACCCCCTGCAGAGGTACAGTCGGTGCATTCTAACGCCCCAGCCGACAGGGCGGAGAAAAGTCTTCCCTACTTTTATAACAGAAGCTAGATATACTACACCTTTTTAAAAAAACCGTCCTCTTTTTACTTAGTCAGCACTGTGTTAATAGAAATTACCTAAAGATTATTCGTACGATCCTACGTTAAATGAGCAAGAAAACTATTTTAAATGTCTAATTCTAATAAGCAAAATGTGCGATACCCGCGGTATATAATTGATATTTTATTCATATATTGCAGCATAATCTAAGTTTATTTTTTACTGTTTTCTATAACAAATTCTTCTATACTTTTTATAATAGATACAAAATATACTTCACCTTTGAACAAAACTATCTCTTCTGTACTTACTCAGCATTGTGTTAATAGAATTTACTAAAAAATATTTTTTAAAAATATTATTTCTATTGGCTCAAAATTTGAATAGATTTATCGAGTAAATTTTTTGGCTGCAGTTATTGACAAAACATCATCATCATCATTAAGGCATGCTTACAACACAGTTTCTCTCTCTCTCTCTCTCTCCTATTGGCCATCACTTATCAAGACAGTACACTATGAATATGTTGACATCACTTTCAGTAGATGAGATATTCCTACCAAGCTATATGAACTTGCTACTGATTCAAAATTTGAATAAGTTATTTACAAAATATCATTATCATCATGACAGCACAGATTCCCTTGTTTCTCACTCACTATGTGTCCCTATCAGCCATCATTTATAAAAGAATGAACACAGTGTGTATGTTGATATCACTTTCAGTGGATGAGATATTGCTACCAAGGTGTATGAACTTGCTATTAGTTCAACATTTGAATATGTTACATGAGCCAATTTTTCAGTTGCAGTTATCAACAAAATATCACAGTGAAGTCATGCTGACAACACAAATTCCTTTGACTCTCTCTCTCTCTCTTTCTCACAATGCGTCCACTATCGGCCATTATTATTTGAGTCTCATCTATAGTTCAAATAGATCTGTTTAGAATTATTCTTATTTGTTGAAACCATAGCAAGAAGTATAGGTAGTATTTGACACAAGGTCAGAATTGTGGGATATCCAGTAAGATTCGAACTCAGTTTTCAATAGTAACGGATTTGCGAGACTAGCTTACTAACCATTACACCAAGTTGCTCATACGGACTTTCATTTAATTGGTTAGTTGGTAGGCAAAGAGTTAAAGGCTGACAATCATTGCGAATCTAATCCAATTTCAGCCTTTAACTCTTTGCCAACCAAATTTATAAGTAAAGTAGGCGGAGAAGCCTATTGTTGGTACCAGCCGGACAGTGAGGGAGTCTATCCCCTTTTCACTAGCGCTAGACCAGGGAGATCATTTTTGCATCTGAAGTGGAGCACCACACCTACCATCAGCTCCCCACTTTACCTCACAGATTCAAGCCGTGCTACTCATGCACTGTGTTGTCAAGGGCCAGTATTGAACTGGGAAACTTGGGATTCTGAGCTGGATGCTCTACCGACTGAACTAAAAAGTCCAATTCTAAATGTGTACAAAATATGCGATACTCTCGTTATGAATTTATGTTCATTGGTCAAAGTAGGATATCTGATACATTTATAGTAGAGTAACTATAAGTCTTAAAATGATAAGTGTCGCTGAAACAGACACGTTGGCAACGGCACTTACACCACCGCGTCCAATTGTTGTAGGATGGAACTCGAAGGAGTCAAGTAGTATTTGATAGAGTTACATAGCACAAGTTATGGTTACTTAATGACTGCTAAGTGTCGGCGTGTGAATATATTGCTGACAGAAAGCCCATAGTATGGTAGGGGGATGTGATGGCTGGAAGGTGGGGGGGGTCGAGGATATTGAATAGACCTGGTGGCGCTGAGATTACAGGCAAGTGTGCGTTGTTCATTTCCTGTCCAGGATACACAAGAAAGCCAAGGATACAGTTGCGCAACGGACGAAACATTAAAATGGTGAGATGCTGGGATACATGCACTGACGAATCAGATTTGAACAGAGATATGCTTGGAGAAATTTGAAGGGTGGGAATACGTATCGTTTGATGATGTTCACTGACATCTACAAGGTAATGTCTTTGGATATATCTGTCATTTTTTTAATTTCCTTTTTCAGTATCAACATTTTTAAGTTTTGATATATGGAATCAGCAAAAAGAAATGGTGACGTTTTTCAGCCAACCCTTCATTTTCTCATTAATGGGTTGGAATTTACGGCATGTCAACTCTTGATGGGTTAATTTATGCCCAATACGTTTTGTTTTATTCATTCTTGATTTACTAAACAGTCATTTTTTTAACTACCTCTTCTATTTAACCCATAGATGGGACCCTAAGAGATTCTACCACTCCGGGTCAGGGTGGACATGGGAGTCATGGGTATGAAGCGGTACTTCACACTCTCCAGAGCTCCATAATTAGAAATTAACCATTAGATGCAGATTAACGTCACATCCAGGACAGTAAGATTCTCAGCCATTGCCTTCTAGCACATATATGATAATGATAAGCGTGTGGTGTAATGGTTAAAGTCATAGGAAATGGACTCGTCGCCCCGAGTTCAAATCCTGGATGTGGTAATTGCATTTCACTTAGCACTAATACCCTTGGGAAAGGTATGAATCCTAATCTCCCTCCAGCTATGGATAAATAGTAGGGTAGACTGGGCTCTTTAACCTTGGTTAGGTAACCGGTCTAGGATAAGGAAAACTCTGAGTTCAAACCTGTTAAACTCCGCTTAAGAAATTGACCTCGTGTCACATCCTGCTCTTGCGGAGGGGTTGGTATATATATATATATATATATATATATATATGTATGTGTGTGTGTGTGTGTGTATGATAATGATAAAAAGGATTGGGGGCTTGCCGTAAAGTCAATAGATACGGGATAATCATATAGGTGCTAGGGATTGACGTGACCAGCCGTTTAATTGAGTGAAGGGTTTTCCGACTGGCTATCAAGCCTGAGTAGGGATCAAAGTAGTGTGTTGCGTGATATGGGCTGCTCAATCACTAGGATTCCGTCCTTAAGCATCACGGGTCACTGGCAACGGCAAGTAGGCGGCTCCGTTGGAGGGAATGTTAACCCTTTGTGGAGGTGCAGTCGCAGTATTCTACTGCTCCCGTTTATTTTTGGAATCGGGCTACGAGCGTTTCCAAGAAATAATTGTTTTAATAGATGCTTAGTCGGAAAATCGACAAGCCATTTAATCCTCAAAATGCCCATCTGGGAAAGTATGAGAATGGTAGAAGTATAATCAGGGATCGAGATTATGGTTTAAATGACACATTATGGGATGCAGATTATAGTTCAAGAGGAAGAGAATAAAGTGGCATTTGAGAAGTACACAGGGATGCATTGAAGTAATACCCTTACATTTTCATTTTTACAAAGCCTCGCTATAATATGGCACAATATTAAGGCGGATGATTTAATAGCCTTCTATGGATTTTTAAAGTAGTGTCCATTTGCTACAAAGACACATAAAAGTGTATTCCTCATCTGCACATAAATACACACACAATCATGAATGACCGTTAAAACTCTTTTGATCCGGTAAGATAGATAAATCATATATATATATATATATATATATATATATATATATAATGGAGATTATGTGTTTCTGTCTGTAACCGAAACCCTACTCAAGTCACAATTCTGTTAGTTATTGACATCACATTCTCCATGATTTATTTTTATCTAAACCTTAATTATTAATAAAATTGTCTTACATTATTAATACTGTTAACTATGTCTACATACTGACAACATGCAATTATATTTATATACAACAGTGTGAACGGGAAGGCTAATTTACATATTAATATAAAAAAATCGAATTTAATAAATATGTATTATTGATTTCTAACTGTTTGGTTTTATTTTAATGAATATAAGCAAAATCTCTTCTCTTAAATGAAATCCATTAATAAGATAAAATAACTGTCATTTTATTCTTTACTTCCTCTTATAACTAAATACTTAAATAGATAGACTTTCTATTTAATATACTATTTTATTACATTAACAATTTATATATATTTGCTAGTATATATAAAGTAAGTAAAGTCGTCGGGGCGGCCTAAAGTCGGTATCAGCCAATCAGCGAGGGAGTCTATCCCCTTTTCAATAGCGCTAGACCAAGGAGATTTTTGTGGCGTCTAAGGTGGAGCGCCACACCTACCATCAGCTCCTTACTTTACCGAACAGATCCCTGTGCTACTCTTACGCTGAGTTGGCGAGGATCGGTATCGAACTAGGAAGCTTGTGGTTTCTAGCCGAACGCTCTACCGACTGAGCTAACCCGGCCCCTAAAATACATCTATTAGATGATGGAGGGGGGGAGTCATCGGCGATGTTATATCCCTGGGATCATTGGAAATTTCTGGTCTTTCACCATCGGATTTCCTTCCCCAGGGGACCAATCGGGGCTGATCAAACCTCGACCCTCCCCCCTCAACAGATGGCTTTCACTAACATCGCCTCCTGTTGACCTTAGCTTTATTGTACTAGTTACCTGACCCCTAACGAATGGCAATGGACCTCTTATGTATATTGCTTTAATTTTAATAATCGTGTTTGGTCTCACTACCAGGAAGAACGGGTATATATATATGCGGGTATTGTTAAAGACCGTGGAATGTTTCATTTTTATGATCTTCAGTTATAGATATTTAAGTCTCCTAGTATTTGTCGCAGCTCGAAATCTCGATGGTGGAGAAATTGTCTCTTGTTTTCCCTCAAGCGCTCACAACCATTTCGCTGGTCGTCCCTAGGGGATTGTTGGTTTTAGTATTTTCAATGCCTGTTTGATTTTATTGCTTTGCGTTTATTTATTCATTGTTTATTAAATTAGGAGAGCCTTTATATTGGAAGGTTGGTTGGGTTATATTGTTAGTTATTAAATTTAGTGTATATATATATATATATATATATATATATATATATATATGTGTGTGTGTGTGTGTGTGTGTATGTGTGTGTGTGTACATATGTATGCGTTTATCTGTAAATTTTGCTTCCGCTGAAGATAGTTAGAGACTGGTTGATGAAAAGTTGGTCAGGTTTCAACCCCAGCTAGAGGTAGCCTGCTAAGTCTAGCCACACTAAAGAGAAGTGATGCGTTGAAAAATGGCTATGTGAATGACATTATATATATATATATATATATAAATATATACACTTACGTGTGCTAATAAATCATCTGCATAGGGGGTCCTTAATTCATGGTCCATAGATAATATTTGGAGATTATTCATGGAAATTGATTTTTATTTCAAAATTGCAACAATATAATTCAAGTATACTGCGACTAAAATATTATTTGGTTAACTTTACATTTTTTAACTGACAGATAGCTGATTGATTATATTATTTTCTTACTTTGTTACATTTTATGTGGGTCATAAAATTGTTGACAGACCCTGTAGAGAGAATTCAATGAGGGCTAAGTGGAGAAATACTAAGACCGTTGGCAACCCTGACCCCAAATGTGTGAATCTCGCACGTCATGTGATTTAGTTCATTTAGATTTCAGTTTCAACCTGAGAATTGAAGCAGAGTAGACGTGCTATTGCTGAGGTTGAAACTCACTCGCGCGGCCAAAAAGAATGGGTTAAATAAATCTTGATCAAGAAAAAAATGTATTGTGGTTTAATTAACTGCATGACTCAAATGTTAGCCCTTAGAAGAAGCTGTTGGAAAGCTAGAAGACTGGATGACAGCCTAAGAAGTAGAAGAGGAAACATGGCGACTAGAAGTAGTAAAGAAGAAATGAAGCAACAATAAGTTACTACTCAACACTCTGTCTGTCTGTCTTTCTATCTATCTATCACCAGAGTTTCCTCTCTCATGTATTTACCCGATGTACGATGTCAATGAGGTATACAACAACTTTCCAAGACAGGCACAAAGTGAACGCAAAATTTACGACGTTTCTTTCTAACAGTTTTAATTCGTCTTAACACTATTGATAACCAATGTAGACGTTTCATTGAAATTAGATATTTACTTGTTTTGTCAAGACGAATCATAATGAATACAGAATCGCGAATAATGACACGGACACTAACACGGTTGTAAAATTGCCAAAACTGATTCAAAAATGATCACCAATCATCGTCTGTTGTGTGAGCCAAATGTGCAAGCAACAAAATTATGCAATCAACTTTCGTTGTTCCGTGTCGGTTTTCAGCGATTATAACAAACGGACACAACGCCAAGCAAAATAAAATCGCCCTAGCATAAACATTCAATGGTTATTAAACTTACATAAATCATTGTTGTAAAGAACACAGGGTCATTTTAGCGGAACGGAATTTTCCAGATGCTATTAGGTGTTTAGTTATGAGAACAATTAACTTGTTGTGTACGTCAAGTTTTAATCATTTAAAGTCAAAATTTATTGGACTCTTGTCAGATTAGTAAGGATAATATAGCTGCGGTAGGTTTTAATAAAGTTTTATCAATCTCTGAAAACACAAGAAAGCTAAACTCCTAAAATAGTTTTCCGCAGTATCAAGGAATAAAGAGAGGAATGCAAGAGATGAATAGGTAGTTATTTACTGACATTCAATCATTTCACTTGAAAACAATGATCGATTAACTTGGGAAGCCACACACGAACAGAAATTCATGCGTAGCCAGTGCTAAAAATTGCGTCTATCACCACGGCATTCCGCTTTGGAGGCGCATAAGGCACTAGATAATATACCCAGCACTAACCCTTTAAATGGAGAGAGCAGGTGTTAACTAGGCGGGCGCCCCCCCTGGAATCATGCTTATATTAAAACCCTTACCGAAGTCACTGGACACAAGGTTCGGAAGAAACCAGATTAGTAATTGATAAGTAAGTATAAACCCAACCCTTTCGTCCCGGTCGGATATGACGCAAAGGCACAAGTAGGTATGTATTTGAACCGTTCGTCATGGTTAGGAACTGATACAAGATCTGCCATCGAGTGAAGATCGAACTCGATATACAGAAGTAATGGATATACGAAATTACATTACTTACCATTACAGAATTATGGTCTGTTCAGGCTGAATCATGAGTACATCGTAGAAGCGTTCATATTTCTAGTTCACATTCTAGTTTATGTGTATTTGTCGGGGACGTAGGAGCTATGTACAAAAACCATTGAAATCTACCAATTCAAAAATTAACAATGAATGAAACGGCAAGTGTCTTTAATGGTAACCGACATTAGTATTCCACGATGTTTCTGTTTGGTTTTTCTCCTTTGGAATTCGTCTTCCATGCCAGCGGTTCTATTTTAATACTGAAAAATTGCCATTTAAAAGGAGATGAACCAAGTTCAAAACCTTCATTAGACAATGTTTTTCAAGTTCGTACCTATGTCTTTATCAAAAGCATGAGTCTATATCTACTCACTAGATAGAGATTCGTATTAGACGACCAATATTCCGTTGTGCTGCAAGTAGGTTGTTTATATAGCAGGTTGGGATATTCCACTGTGTATATTGACCAAGCTCATTCCCATAATTCTGATCGGCTGCTGGTTTTAGAGTGGATACTTTGAACCATATATACCCAACTCGTGTCTGTGTTCTGGTAGTTGGTACAGGGTCTGTATTCAGTTTCAGTCCCCTTTTCGCCTGCTAACCCGACACTAGTTACAACAATCCTGAGGAGGTGCATATGATCTATTGATTTACACCTACCAACTATAAAATAGTCCGCCATATTGTGTCTTAAGGGACTTGCCATGAACGCCGGTCTAGGCAAAGGATTTTTTTTAATTCAAAGCAGTTGTTTCTACTTTTAAAATATCTTCTCTAGTGTCTAGCGCAGGGAATGGGTAATTGAATACCCATGGGATGATATAGGAAAGCACACTGAATTAAATATGGTGAGTATGACATGTGCTGCACTTTCACAGTTCTGAGTTTTATTTTAATCTTCTTGTCAAAAATATCGAAACTGTTGAAAAATTGTTGGTTAAGATTGTTGAAAATTGATTATAATTAGTCAAACAATTGGCTATACATATTGACTTAAGTACTTTATTATGTACTAGCGAGACAGGTGGATATTCCACAGTATGATAATCTAATCTGACAACGTTTGATTTTTTTTCATCTAAGAGCTATTACAATAGTTCAATTTGTACAATTATGATAATATTGATTAATATCTCTCTCTCTCTTTTCATAATGTTCGGTTGAAACAGATTAGCGTCATAGCTTCACTGCAGTCAATTCCTCTCTCTATCTCCCCTACTCTCTATCTTCCTTTTTCTTAAATTTTCTGTGTAGCTAATACCATCGGGAAAGATATGCATCCAAACTACATTCCATCCCCCAATGGGTAAATAATAGGGCAGACTGGGTCTTTAACCGTGGCTAGGTAACCACTGTAGGCAAGAAAAACTCCGAATTCAAACCTGTTAAGCTCCGCTTAAGAAATTGACCTCGTTTCACATCCACATCGTGCGGATGGGTGGGCAAATATAACATTTATTTTATTTTTGAGCCAAAATATGCATTTTTATACAAATTTTAAAGACATTCCGGTCCAGAACGTGAGCGTTACTTGAACCTATCGTGCCAAACGGTTAACTATTCCTCCTTTCTTTCATCAATATAGTTGCTCTTTAGGAAGACCGTTTTTATAAAGGGTCGAAACAGATATATGTCAGCGTACTACTATTATCATTTGATTTTCTCTTTTCAATCACACACACATATATATATATATATATATATATATATATATATATATATATATATATATATATATATAGAGAGAGAGAGAGAGAGAGAGAGAGAGAGAGAAATATGGGGTATATTTATTTATGGTATGTTATATTATGATATATTTCTCGGTCAATAACCAGGCACCGTTCACTCCCTGTCTACACTACCTTAACTTTCTATCTATCTATATACACACACACATATATATATATACATACATACTATATTGTGAGATGGTCACTGTTTCAGCTTTTGCTGGAATGGCGTACCAAAGGCAGTATTATTGGTAGAGTGCTCAATATAAAATAGAGCTGTTATATAATATAATAAGATAAATATATAAAGGTTTTACATATCTATTTATTAGGTGACAAAGGAACAATCACAACCATATTGGTTTCATGCGATGCAATCATCAGGTGAAGATGTTTCCTGATGATTGCATCGCATGAAACCAATATGGTTGTGATTGTTCCTTTGTCACCTAATAAAAAGATATGTAAAACCTTTATATATTTATCTTATTATATATATATATATATATATATATATATATAGTGCACTATATTGTCATATACAGCACATGCCGATGAGAAAAACCAACTATTCAAGTTTACATTTTCTGAAAATAATGATATTTCTTTTTAACTGTAGTCGATAAGAACATTTATCATGTCCATGCCTAGATTAATCTTATTTCTTTTCCTTTCAACACCTTTTATCAAAGATTCAATAATCTTTCATTTTCTCTTTTCTTTAGCGCCAATCTACATTTACTCACTATATACTGAAATATCATTCATGAATAAATGACTATGCAATACACTTATACATTGTGAATGCTCCTTAATGTAAGATACTTTCTTCATTCATCTCTTATTCATTAAAGTAAAGAATTATACTCTTCAAAATCTATCATTTTATCCTATAATTAGTTTTAAAAACCAGAGCAATATCTTTAAATCTTAATATCGCGTATTTTTCACACGAATGAAGTCATCTACAAAGATCTATTTAGCAGATGAATTATGTTTGAAGCGCACTTAAAACAAGAACTAATCAGATGACAAATAACTGAAAACTTCAGGTTCTTATATTCAAGTGCAGAAAATGATATTTAATCTTGATATTTTATTCTATTCATCTTAATAATAAAAACACTTTTATAACGTTCTGTTCATATATATATATATATATATATATATATATATATATATATATATTATACAAGAATTATTAGAAGTAGAAGTAGAAGTAGAATTCTGTGGGTCAGTCAAACCAAACTTAGGAATTTACCAACAGACTAGGCAGACACATAAAACACCGCCAACCATGCAAAGGATTGAGGAAAAAAAAATTCCACCAATAAAAAAGACACGTGAAAAGAAAAAATGCAATATGATCACCCCTGAATGAGGGAGGGGAAATGTATGAATATAAGATAAGTTTTGCCATGTGCCTGTCTAAATAAAAGATATCAGTGGTCTGAAGAAGCTCGTGGGCATACTCGCGAGGGGAAATGGTCCATAACCACGATACCCATGTTATTTAAGGCCTTTTATTCCCATTATATATATATATATATATATATATATATATATATATAACAACATCCATGTTTAATATTTCACGTTAACATTCACGATTCAACAACATCGCGTTTGACATTCAACTTTTGAAATGTTGCAATCAATTACAAAGCGTTCATTTCACAGCGAAACTTTTTTTCAACGTTCATAATTGTAATATTCACTTCCGCAATTGCCTGTACTTTATCAATGTCTTGATTAATTCATTGGAATTAACCCTGAAGATCCCTATCGTGAAAATTGAGTAGGTTATTTCAATATACAGTGCAATACAATATATAATAGAAGACACGAAGTATTCGAAACAGAGGAATTTATTCTTTATAGTGACGACGACGTTATACGTTTCGGTTTTTAGCAAACGTTCATCAGGACTTGAGATGAAAAAAAAATGGAATAATGGTAGTTGTATCTTCGAAAGCCATCTAACCTTACCCAAGAAACATTCTTTCCATCTCGTATATTATTACTCAACGGAGTATATAATCAGCGTCTGGTAAGTCCCGCTTCAAAGACAGAAGAGAATTAGACTAACAAGAATATGCTCCCTCCTGGTGTAAGTATTTTAGTTTTTATGCAATGAAATAAATTAAATTAGAAAGACTAACGATATTAAATAAGAAGGCATATAAGAATATTTTACTTATTTTAATTATGATAGAAATCGGTTTCTATATAAAATCTTTGGATTGATTTTAATACGTTGGGGTATTTGCCTCATACCCCACTTGTATGGGCTGGGCACAAGGCCTCGTTTTAACGTGGGCCCACCCACAAGCCGAAGCTCATGGGTGGGAAAGAACAAAAATTGCGTCGATCCCTTCGGCATTCCCCTTCAAGGGGGGCGCCCCAGGCGCTGGGCAATAAACCTAGCCCTGTCCCCAAGGGGGCAGGTATTGCCTGGGGGGATAGCCCCCTGGGATCGACGCTATTAATTCAAACACACCGGTCCAGTGGCCGAAGCACACCGGACCCCCGTCCCGAAGGACGGGCTGGTAGTGTTGTGATTTTAATACGTTGGGGAATAAAACAATGATATTAGAGATCAATAAAACCAGGCAATTATTTATTATACTCGGGTTTCTTAAAATACTAGTTTGCAAATTAACCACACCATGTATTATGTAAACCTTTAGTTCTTTTATAATTTTTTTTTTGTGATTTATAAAACACATTGCAGGGTTTTAAATACGCTAATAACATGGGCTGTTTTGAGGCAAATCTAAGATTTTCATAGAGACACCGTTAATCATTAAAATTTATTCAATGTATTAATGATTTTTACCATAAGTTAAATACTCAATGATAAGCTTAGGGAATTTCTTAGGGTATTGTGACGGATGCAGAGTAGTTTCGGTTACAGAGAGTCAGACGCAGAATCTCTATCTTAGGATATGGAATCTTAACCTCATACTGTATGGTATTATAGAATTTCACCGTGTTTAAAAGATTGTCCTGGTTTTATCAACGTTTTGCAGCTGAAAATCTAAAGTTAACTTTTTTATAATTCATTCATGCAACACTCCCAACTAAATTAAGATTAACATCCGAATATTTACATTAGTTGATAGAATATAAAATCATTTTTTTTATTTCATTATAAAAAAAGAACATAAAATATTTAAATAAAATTCCAAAACGAAATTCAAATACCTGGCAGATTTTTCTTTATTACATGCGAATTTTTTTGATTTTTTAATCTTAGGAATAATTATATTTTAGAGAATTTCTTTAAAAAAATTAAATTAAAAAATAATAAATCTGAGTGGATATGTAAATTACATTTTCAGAATTAAAATAAAATTATATTACATCTGATAGATCTTGGGAAAATCGTAGCAACACGTGTGTGTATATGTGTTCGTTTATTTAAATTAAGATTTTTTTTTTTAAATAAAAAATAAAAAATCAGAAGTTTGATAACTTAATGAAAAGTTATGAACATGTCTGTTCTTCAAAAGTTTTTAGTTTGTATTTTTTCCTCACTTTGAAATTAATATTTTTACACCAGTCTCGTTATAATTTAACTAAATACTCGTGTTAATTATATTCATTACCGCAGACCTAAAAGCATTTGGACAACATGAAAATTAAATCTTGTTAAGCGATAATTTATGAACATTTAGTTAATATGCTATATCGTCAAGGAGGCGCGTCTTGTAATGGTTATTGTCGTTGGAATGGACACAGAGCCTCGAATTCAAATCCTGGACGAGGCTGTTTAAATTTAACATTGCGCTAATATTCTCTGGAACAGTATTCATCTAAGTATTCTCTCTCCCGCTATGAGTAAATACCAGGACAAACTGGGCTATTTAACTTTGGTATGGCAACTAGTCTAGGAGAAAGAAACCGCTCGATTCAAACCTATTAAACTGCGCTTAGAAAAAAAGTCGTTTCATGGTCTTTTTCTTGTGTCTCACTCATTTGCAAGAAAACTTGTTTTAGAAAATTGCCAAAACATTTCCTTGTGTCATAAAGTGCTGGATTTTCATCCTTTTTCCTCCTCCTCATATTGCTTTCCTTTCACCTTCACTCGTTCTTTCCTTCCTTCTTCACTCACTGACGCATATTCACTGAATGACCAGACTCGCCTCTTTCGGGTAAGCGGGTATCTTTTTATCCCGAGTCACTTACGCACAATGCATTTCTCCCTACTATAAGAAGACACATTTCCCCCACTTCTGGTCTCTTCCTTTATCACAGCACGCCAGAAAGCTCTCCTCGACTACACGCCCAGTTTTTAGCAAGTTAGTAAGTACCTTTCGACTACGGAAATTGACCTTGTGTCACACACTCCTCGGGCTGGTGTGTATATATATATATATATATATATATATATATATATATTTCCTTGTGTCATAAAGTGCTGTATATATATATTTCCATGTGTCATAAAGTGCTATATATATATATATATATATATATATTTCCTTGTGTCATAAAGTGCTGTATATATATATATATATATATATATATATATATATATAATTATAGTTTACAATACATTTATGGACTCTTAAATGTATTGTAAATTATAATTAAATAAATACAGCTCTTACAGAAGTAATTGAGCACTTTATTATCATTTCTCAATACTAAAAAAGAATTAACTTATATATATATATATATATATATATATATATATATATATATATATATATATATATATATTATCAAAAATATTTTTTATGGTTTAGGTAGATTGGTAAAAAAAAAAGTTTGACGTTAGTCAGTTCTTAACTGAATGTGTTAAGATTGTTGCCTTGTGCCTGGCATGAGACCTATGAGCAAATGGTGTATTCTATTCTCTAAATTTGATTCACGAAAATTTCAATAATTTTGTGTTATTGAATTTGATCCTTGTGCTTATCTACCCCCGGGAGATTTCGAATATAATTTTCTTCTTAAAACTGATTCAATGCATAAGAACTGTTTCCAATGATACTGCGTAGTGAGATAATTAGATTCATGAAATTTTTCCAAATTCCCTCAATTGAACAGTTCGCTTTTCAAAAGCGCAATTCTCAGGATTTATGATGTGACACAATGTCAGTTTTTTTTAAACAGCGGATGTATTTAGCCAACCCCTCCAACACCAGCAGGATGTAACTCAAGGTCATTTTTTTAAGCACTGTACAACGGTTTGAATTGTGAGTTTTTCTTCTCCTAGACTGGTTGCCATAACAGTGTTAAAGAGACCAGCCTTCCCCTAATATTTAGTTGGAGAGAGGACAGTTGGATTCATACCTTTCCCAAGGGTATTAGTCGCATGTGAAATGCAAACAGCCTCAACCAGAATTTTAACTCTGGTCGTAAAGATCTATTTCTCATGATGATAAAATGAACAGAGTACAGCTGGTTTGAATTTGGAGTTTTCCTCCTCAGAATTTCTGAACACATAAAATTGTGGTTAAACATAAAAGCAATCAAACTGAATTCTTCAGATGTCTGTTTTAACTTTGAAAAGGCTGAATACTGGGAATATGAGGAGCGAAAGAAATTCTTTTTAAAAATGTAGATATAATGGGCAAAAAATAGTAAATAATGATTTAAATAATGGTTATAATTCGTGTATATATATATGTGTGTATATATATATATATGGGAGTAAATATGGAAATAAATCCGACAATATTAAGAAATTTGAAAAAATAAGTGTTCTTTAAACAACAAGAACAAAAAAAATTATAAAGAATTATCTCCTCTCATCTATAAAACATCCATCAATTTCTTACCCCCTTAATACATCCTGATGAAGGTTTAAAGAAACCGAAACGTTTAAGCGTCGATAGATAAATTCATATCATTTTGGAATACTTGTTTTTTCAAATTTCTTAATATATATATATACATATATATATATATATATATATATACTCTGAAGAAGGCCGCTATATCTTTGTATACTAAGCATTTCTGTAGTTTTTTATATTATTATTTTAATTTGTATTTAAAATAATTATAGATAGAATACATGTATGCATGGATAAGCTCCTGGCTGAAACATGTGTCAGTATAAATAAAATAAATCCTATTTTATCCATTCATTCATATATATATATATATATATATATATATATTGGGTGTTCGGGATAGATTTGACGGTTTCATAAGGAAAAAGAAAAGGTGCTTGGTATATACTGTCAACAGATTTCACTGAAAATAATCGTCTTTAGTGTCTATCACAGTCTCAATCCTGCTCCGGAACCTGGAGCAAGCTGCTGTTACAGTTTCTCTGGGAAGGGTCTCAAAAACTACCTTAATTCTGTCGATTAACTGGGCTTTTGTAATACTGGCGCGGTGATTGGTTTCTTTCTCAACAGCGCCTTATACATGATAACCCATTGGATTAAGATATGGTGAGTTAAATTAAAGGATACCCCTCACACTCCTGGGACCTCGCCACTAAATACAGTTTATCGTCATACCCAGGACACTAAAGCTATATTTGCTTCAACTATGACCCTATCATATACTACTACTACTAATATCAATGATGAGGTACAACACACTCTCCAAAGTTTCAAAATTGGAAACTCACCACTGAATTCACTCTAAAAAAGCTCTATTTGTCCCAACGAGGGAACAGCTTCTACCGAAACTGTTTGAACCATAGACAGAACAGTAATAGAACAATAAGTATCAGAAATACTTCATACATGCAAAGCCACAAGATGAAACATCATAATAAGCCAAAGAAGCGAAAAAATATCGAAGTAATATCGTTAACGTCAGCTAGATAAAAAAATGCAAAATGTATTCGTCACAATGTACATATTTTACCAGTTATACTGGAAAAGTTAGTTACATATCAAGAGATGAATTATGATATATTTAAGAGAAAAACAAACGTCACAATATGAAAGGTTTAGCTCCATAAATATACATGAAATACAACGCGTAAAATATGTCCAAAACAGTTTGCAAATGTAATTGAAAAATCATTTGCTTTTTAGATTTTATCCAAAAGATATGCGAATCTTTGGGGAAAATTGCATGAGATAATGAAATCACGAGCGGAATTCTTTTACAAATATATTAGTGGTTATATGTATATATTATATATATATATATATATATATATATATATATATATATATATCTTGGTTATTAATCTGGTTTTCATATGAAAATATGATTTTGAATATATTAGTATATATGAGCACATGTGTGAAAACCAAAACAGAACGCAAACAAAAGGGCCATATATATATATATATATATATATATATATATATATATATATATATGGTGATTGCATGTATTCTTGATAATTTAACTACAAGGAAAAGATGTATTCATAGCATACATATATATATATGTATGTATGATAACATACACACTTTTGTTTGTCGCTATGGGCATTATATATATATATATATATATATATATATATATATATATATATATATATCAAGTGAATGCATGAACTTTTAATACTTTAAATTAAGTAAGTTAAGAATAGTACGGGGAATATTTGTATTATCACAGAGAAACATGAATACATCCCGACTTACATGAGAAAATGAGAAAACTGAAAACAATATGTCGTTCTAAACACAGACTCCATAAGTTTTAGCAAAATAAAAACACGCAACTTAGTATGACTGATTATTTAATCAGTTGTGGGAAAAAAGATATAGACCAGCATTTCTTTGTTCAAAAATATTCAGTGTAATTTTATTTTTGTATTTAAAGTAACTGATCGAATTCATTACTTATTTAAAAACATTTATATTTCTATCAAGCTTAAAAATTATGTACTTCTCGATACAGTCATCTCTCTCTCTCTCATATATAAGGTGTGTCAAAAGAGTATCGAGATTTTTTGTACTTTTTGACACTCCTTGTATTCTGAAAAAATTCCATTTATTGTTCATTTCTATTTTGTTAAATACAGCTCAATCTCGATGCTTTTATGACACCCCTTGTATATATATATATATAAGTAAGGTTATCGGTATCAGCCGGACAACGAGGGAGTTTATTTCCCCTTTCTGCAGTGCTATATAAGGGAGATTTTCTGCTGAGGTAGAGCATCATACCTACCGTCAGCTTCCCACTTTACCGTGCAGATTATCTGTGCTACTCATAATAGATAAGATATTTATTTTACATTTTTAAATTCCGGGCAACGCAGAGTACCTCTACGTGTGTGTGTGTGTGTGTTACCGTTTACTTCATAGTAGTTATAGCTAATTGAATGATGATATTAGAATAACAATACATTTTAATTTGCTATGAACACAGTGAGTATTTTTGGAATATGGTAACGTATATAACAAAGTGCATGCATATTAAACTTTTTTTTCCTTTTTGTTCACTATATAAGTTTGAATACATAACGAATATAGCCCAATGATGCACATAGAGACATAACTACAAAAATGGAGAGTGAATCTGCATGATTATACTGTATAGGGCTTCATTTTGAAAATAAAATCAATGTCTATCTTGTAGACGTTTCGCATCACATTAGTTGTATATTTGAACCTGGTCTTGGGAAATCATAGAATTCAATACCAAAATCTGGACTTAAATGCATGTTTATTATGAAACGAATAGCAAGTTTATATTTACGAAATTGTATTATCAAAATATCCCTTCAGAAAATACTGTATAAAGATCTACAATATAAGGATATAGTTACAGGAATTTGCATTTTACATAGCGCTAATAACATTCGATATAGTTGCACAATGGTGCAAGGGATATAAGGTTGAGTTAATACAGTTCTAAGTGACAATCATTGCTAGGTTGCAGGTTCAATCCTGGCCAAGGGTGATAAGGACAGACTTCTTAACATAGCTTAACACTTGTACCCAGTCATGGTTAACAGAATGAGAACAGTCTACCCTGGGGGATTCAATAAAGGGTTCGGTTCGAATTTCCATGAAAGCTCCCACGTTTGACACGAAGTTTCTCGATTTAAAAGAGAAGTTTCCCTTGTTCGAGAAGGTTCACGAGTTCGACAAGAAACACCTGAAGAAGACTGGAGAGCACATCGACCGAAACGTTGTGTATATAACGATAAAGATGAGTACAATAGTCCGAACAATCCAAATAATACAAGTTATAGGCTTATTATATAAATTAATAAGTAAAGTTAGCAAGGGCTGGTATTGAACCTGGAACGTTCGGCAGAGCATTTCTCAAAGAACCACAAATGCCTGGTTCGATACTTACCCTCACCAACTCAATGCATTAGTAGCACAACATGGGTCTTTGCTGTGAAGAGCGGAGATGATGACAGGTATGGTACTCCACCTCATATTCAAAACAATCTACCGGGTCTAGCGCTAGTTAAAAGGGGATATAATTTCTCGCTGTCCGACTGATACCGACAAAACCTTTCCGAGGGATATGTGCCCAAAGTGAAATGCAAACAGTCACGTCAAGGATTTGAACTTAGGTCGCCAGCTGGACTGACCGGTTTAAGTCAGTCGGTAGAACATCCATCGAGGAATAACGAGGTTCCAGATTCAATAGTTCCATCTATGGGTTTAACAGAAAAAAATGTGTTTAAAAAGATTGAGTCGAAAAAATTGAGTACACATCTAGAATGAATAAAACAAAACGTCTTCGACATAAAATGACCCAACAATAGTTGGCATGCAATAAACAAAAAGGTTCGATACAGGCCATCGCCAACGCAGCGCATAAGTAACAACTCAGATCAGCCCCGTAAATTAAAGAGCTGATGGTACATGTGGCGCTCAACCTCAGACGCAAAAAGATCTCTCTGGTCTGGCGCTAGTGAAAGGGGATAGACTTCCTTGCTTTCCGGCTGATACCGACAATAATCTATTTCTCCGATTTACTTACTTTTGACTGTTACTCTAAGAGCTTTAAGTATATATTTAGCCTTCAGTTATACTAAGTTATGCAAAATAAAAGAATAACCCGTAGGGGTAAATTTTTTGTTAACTAAACCTTCAGATAATTGTAGTGACTTCGATCTACGCTGATTACACCTTACTTTCGTTATTTATGTCTGAACAATAAATATTAATACAAACAAGAGTGAAAAATGATCGTCAGTTATTATTGATTATGTCAAACGTTAAACTATTTTGATAACGAAGAAAAAATGGGATAATACTGCAAGATATACAAGTTAAAGGAAGAAAAAAAACACGAGTATAAGGAACGTATTAAAAGGGAAAAAAAGATAGAGAAGGTGCAAAGAAAATAAGGTAAAAAGGAATGGTATTAAAGTACAAAATAGAAGATAGAGGATATCATAAATAAGTTGGGGGGGATGAAAATATAAAAGCATGTTCTTAGATGTAGGCAGATACATAGAAATATCAAAACAATGCATTTAGTAACTAAGTCAATACTATTCCTCCTCCTACCTGTTACTGCTACGAAGAAGAAAAAAAGGATAAATATGGAAAAAGTTAAAAACAATTGAAGAAGAAGAAGAGAAGAAGAAAGAAAAAGAAAAAAGAAGGTGAAGAAGAAGAACAACAACACGGTTACAATATATTCAGAAAGAAGATTAGATGAACCCTATAGAGAATACATTAGATAAAATGTCATGATTTATATAATATTTGAATCATTGAAAAATAGATCGATATAGTCGCTAAAAAAAGTATAATTAAAGTTGTGAAATAATAATAATAATAATAATAATAAGAAGAAGAAGAAGAAGAAGAAGAATTGAAAAACAACGAAAAGATTGAAAATACTTTAACCTGGCAAGAGAGCTAAAAAAAATATGTGCAAAATGAAGATAAATGTTGTAACAATCCTAATTGGGGCACTGTGAACGGTCCCAAAGGGTTGGGAAAAGGGTCTGGAGAAATTGGAACTCCGAGGAAAAACCAAGACCATCCAAACAACAACATTGTTAAGATCAGCTGGAATACTCAGAAGAGTTTTCAAAATCTGAGGAGACTTGCTCTCACTCAGCCTCTTGTAAACCACCAGCTTAGGCGGGTGGAGAAAAATCTTACGGATATTAATAAGAATAGATTACAAATATAAGTATTTGGGCGATACAATAAACAGGTTCTTGTAAGAGAAGCAATGCAAATGTAATCTGCAATCCAACATACGGATGAAGACCAGATTAATAACTTACAAAAAAGTCCCATTTTTTGTAATGAAGGTTTACTTTACACATATCCAGAGCTCAAGAAATAGATTCTCGTCATAAGGTGAAGTTTTCAGTCATATCCAGGACACTCCCCTTTTTTGAGAGGGATTACGGCCATGTCACGCTGAAAGCATCGAAATCGGCTCTGGATTTGATCCCCGACAATTTCAAGATACCATATACTGATTTGAAACCTAAAATAATAGATTTCTTTATAGAAAATGGCAACAAAACTGGAATAACAACATCCACAATAAACTCTCCCTTATGGGTCCAGAATATCTGAACACACGTTAAATATCTAAATGTGACAGAAGTAAAAAAAAAAATCGGAAAGAGCGAGCATTTGACTTTATTATCATACCACTTGCAACAATGTGATGAAAAAGTCTAATTATTTTAACACTAAATAGAATTGGAACTATCGAAACAGCAATACTGATGCGTAGCGGTTTGTATATGGAATGGGGTGATAATGTATCAATGATAATAATGCTGGCATCCATAACTCTATTGTTGTTCTAATTCGGGAGAGTGGAATCTGGTTGTGGAGTCGATTTTGGCATTCATTGATGTTTTGAGTCTGGAACCAACTTGGGATGCCGGGGGATATCTTGCATTGAGCTATTTATAGTTTTTTAATAATAACACAACGCGAACATATTTTTTCTCATGAGATATTTTTTGTATTTTCCCCAAGTCAAAATGTCTTAAGTGGCAAATTACGTCTGACTCACTCACCGCTTCCTTCCAGACTCACCTTACATTCTCATCTCTCATTCTTTCACACTTTCCCATGTGATGTCTCTTGAGCAGTAAGAAAAGATTTGGCGTTGTGCTGATCATCCAAAAAATGTCTATGTTAAACTACACATAACTCCTACATTCCTGTTTCTTTCCATTCTCTCCCTTTTGTGTTACAACACTTTGTTTTTCTATTTTCTCCATAAAGTCGGATTTATTTCCCCATTTTCCTACTTTTTAATATTTATAAACCTACGCATTTCACACCGTGCAGGGTGTGATACACGGTGTTGCGTAGGGGCCAAGGTCGAGTTGTAGTAGTAGTCGTTAGTAGTAGTAGTAACAACAAGTCGTATAGTAAAAAAAAAGGGGGTGTTTATTTCCAGGCTCGTGGGTTCATTTTCAGAGAGAAGGAGAGTGACAGAGTAAGGTCAAGCTGTTCTATTGTAAATCACATTCATGCGTGCTGTTCGTTGATAGCCTAGCCATATCACGACAGAGCCCCAACAAACACGTCCGACCCTTCTCAGATCCGGCAAAAAAGTGGCCGAAATTTCTTTATTTCTGTTTGTGGTACCAGTTATGGGGGTGAGGGGGTCACATCCACTTCCGCTCCTCCTCAGAAACTGGGACTTCCGTTTTTATTTTTAAATCTAGTTCCGGGGTCTGTCAATGGCTGGCACCCGTTGAGTAATTACCCTTCCAAACTTTAACCTCTTTTTGTTCTTTTTTTTTTCTATTTTTTCCAGAAATCCGATATCCGTTTTCTTTTCAATTTCTAAATTATCCATTGACCATAAGTTGTTCGGAATACGCCAGACTACACAGCTCAGGGTAGCGTCGTCAGTTATGTTATAGACTGACTTCATAGGGGGTTTCGGGTCTTCGAACATAATACCCCTATCAGCCAGCCAGATCCCGTTGGAGCCAATTCCACAGCCAATCATCGTTAAGGGTAGTTTTTATAAATAGGATCGTGCGACTCGGACACATTTTTAAAAATTTTTAATAATAATACATTGGCATAGCTGGGATGATACTCTTGTAGCAACGCTCAATGTAGAAATTAAGAAAACACATTGCATGGATATCTGAGACACAAAGGAATGTAAGTCGTAACAATTTTTTTCTTACGTAATAGTAATATTCACATTATTCCATATTCAATTTGGTCGAAACTGAATACAGATTTTATTTTATTAAAATAATCCCGCTACAACCGTCAATTTCTAAGTGGAGTAAATCTGATTTAAAATCAGTCTGCCCTAAAAAGCAAAGCTCTAACCTATCTCTAGTGAACTTGTAGATTGGCCTTTTTTCAATTGATAGAATGTCAATTTAATTTTAAAAGCATCAGATAATCCTGAATCGCTTAGAATGAAAAACAAAACGATATATTTAATGACCACTGAACATTCTTAGGGTTTATGAGTGAATTTAAATAGTTTACAATTCCAGTTGAACCGATGTCATAAAGGAAATGACCATATGCATTAAATAAAATTTTACTTTGACAGTAATACATAAATATTACATAACCAATAACTCAGATAAATATCATAAACTGAAAAAGATACCAAAAATGTAAAATAAATTATTTCGGAGGAAACATATAGCGAAAAAATTATGTATAGAAATGTGAACTCAGCAAGTCACACTGACGTGAACATATATATATTTTAGAGATGGGGTGGGGTAACCGAAAACCCAATTATTTTGGCTTACATCTGCACACAGGAAAAACGCACCGAAATTACTTACGAAGCGAAACAGTTCATACAAACACACACACTCACACTATATAATCTGCTTGCTTGATCGATGATTATATATATATATATATATATATATATATATATATATATATATATATATATATGTGTGTATATGTGTGTGTGTGTGGTATTCGAACATTTATTGTCATCCATCTAAATATTGAAAAAGTCACATCGCTGCTAAACTTCGGTGATCTAGTGGGGCATAAGCTTCGAACCTATGGTATTGTAATGATATTCGAACAGTGACTACGGGTTCCTAAATTTAACTTTTGATAATGTCACGCCTTAATTTCCTTCCTACTACAATTTAAAAGCGTTTCTCAAGATTCATTGACTGAACTCTGACAAAACATCGTTCCCCGTGTTATTTTCTGGATTTTGAAAAAAATATTAATATTTCCAAATGTCGTATTAATGATTTAATAGATTAATAGTGGACAGTAAAATTTTCTTCAAAACTATTCATAAATGGATAATATTTTCAAATTTTCTCCAGTAAATACGCGTGTGCAGAATAATGTTCAGCCAAGTAGCCCAGCTTTCAGCACAAATAATGATCACCTTAGAAAAAAAGAAAAAAAAAAGACACTAACAAACAAACAAAAAATTACCTTGGAAGATGAGTCATTTAATAGTTATTTTTGTCATTTGAGTTCAGTTAGCTCTGCTGCATTATTGAGATAACTGCACCTCACAAATTTCCCGTGGCTAGCTGTCAATTTTTTTCGCCCTTCAAAACGGAAAATGTGTGATCCAAATTGATTGCACTTTCTCCAAAACAGAGAATTCCTCAGTGGTTACCTCGCATTAAATTAGAAGAAATGAATCTTATTGGGTGAAAAAGACGCGGGGGGGGGGATATAAAATAACTGAAATTAAATCAGCTTAAATAAATGAAAAAAGGAAAAAGAATATGTTAATTAGAATATTTTGATGCTAAAAAGCAAATGAGCAAAATTCGTGTAAAAATCAAATGAAATAAATAAAAAAAAAAAAAAGATGAAATATTACAAAAAAAAAAAAAAAAAAAAAATACGGTCATATTTTTCTTAAGTTCATTTATTTGGACAATGATTTTTGATTATAGTAATGAAAAAATTAGGCGCCAAAAAACAAAAACAAAACAAAAAAACTTATCAATGCGTTACATGAAACTATTGTTTTTAAAATACTTAGCACATTATGAAATTACGTGAAAAAAATAAGAAGACTTATTGTAATTTACGCTATTACATGGAGGTTATGTATTAGTATGAAGTTGATAATAGTAGGGGATGGAAATTATATCGCGGTGCAAGTTCAGGGGCAATTTTTTTTTTTTTTTTTTGATAGATGCAAATAAAAATATTGTGCAATCGTTTAACTGAAGAAAAGCACTGGGAACAACCTTCATGAACGTGGAATCTTGTTATTTTTTTTAAATTCTCTTGATTGAGAATTGACTGATTGACTGATTAATTTAACGGCATGTTAACCCTTATAGGTTCATTTTATTCCTAGAGGATATTTAATCGTGTTCGTTTTAGGTTTACATTTACATTCCTTGTGAAACATATAGATTTGACGCATAGATGTAACATTAATAGGTACTAACACTGCGGGACACAGTCCCATTTTTTGTAATGAAGTTTACTTTACACATACGCATAGTTCAAGAAATAGATTTCTCGTCATAAGGTGAAGTTTACAGTCATATCCAGGACACTCCCCTTTTTTTAGAGGGGATTACGGCTGAAATCATCGAAATCGGCTCTAGATTTGATCCCCGACAATTTCAAGATACCATATACGGATTTGAAACATAAAACCAATAGATTCCTTCATACCAAATGGCAACAACACTGGAATAACAACATCCACAATAAACTCTTCGTAATCAAATCCACTTTCGGAGGCTGGAGATCAACTTTAAGGAAGTCTAGAAAGGAACAAGTCATTGTATCTCGATTACGCATTGTTCATACAAAACTAACGCACTCCAATATACTCAAACAGGAACAACAACCACAATGTGGAACATGTCAAACACCTTTGACAGTTAAACACTTATTCATGGGATGCAGGTTTCTTGCTCACATCAGAAACCATTATTTTAAAGCAAACAATATGAAAGATCTGTTTGAAAATGTCAACATGGAGGATATTCTCTCTTTTTTGAGAGATATAAAATTATACCATAAAATATAGATATGAAACAAATCAATACCATACAACATAATCCCCAATGATGCTAACACTTTTTTAAAACCAATTACTAAAAAGTATAAATATAAATACACGATATGTATAACTTACTAACCGTTTAGGCATGACATAACCCCAGACGGGTTGATATGCCGTTAAAAGCAATAAACAACAACGTTAAACAACGATGAGCCTATTCAATACATAATTGGGTAAACATTTAAGTAACAACAGTTACTATAAGCAAAATGAGTCCTTTATTTATCAAAATAAGTTGATTCGGCATTAACTAACCCAAAGAGGGTTGATATGCCATACGAAACAACCAATGTTTTTTTGGTGAGGTGGTTTGGACTCGTCTCTTTGAAAGGAATAGAGTAGGCGGATTTTAAGTCCCACCAACAGGGCCGTAATTATCCTTGAGGTTTAGAGAATGGTGGAATCTGAGTCACCGGTGATACAGGTTTAAATATATATTTTTGAATTTGGGATTTCTTCATTTACCTTCTATGCAACTCTTGGCCTGAACCCAAACTTCTCCTTCGAGTCTCTTCTTAGCTCAGCTCTGTTTCCGAAACTGTGTTCTTCCCCATCAGCTCTTTCCTTTCCAATTAAATCTGCAACACGCAGATTATATATATATATATATATATATATATATATATTATATATATATATCCTGTTTGATTCAACAGATGACCACGCAATTGACTTGACTTGATCAGTGCAGCTTGAAGATATTTGCATTTAGAAATTTCGATTTGGATTCTTGGACTCAGGTCTAATGTAAGCATTCAAGGTTACAGTGTCGACTATCAACAGGTGAACTTGGAGCACACTGAGAAGGGTATTATAAGTATTTACTCAACCCGTTGCCTACGGATATGATGTGACACAAGGTCGCAAATTAGAGGCATCCAGTGAGGAACGAACGCGCTATCTACTAGCAATGGAGCTGCGAGACCAGCTCGCTAATCATTACACCACGATGAAACGCCACTCTGTGAAGGAGAGTAGACATTTATCCAAATCGTTCACCTCGTGTAGGATGTGACACAAGGTCGCAAGTACGGGTCTTCCAGTGAGGAACGAACTCGCTGTTAAGTTGTGATAGATCTGCAATACTATCTTGCTAATAATGACACCATGATGTGATGCCCCAACTTAGTAGGATATAATATCATCATCATGTCGCGCTTGCAGCACGGATATCCATGACAATCTCTCGCCAACCCTCCCTATCACTCATTGCACCTGGGAGGTCATCTGCTGAGCATATAGCATCCTCGCATAGCTGGTCAATGTAGGTCCTTGCTGGGCGCCCCACACTTGCATGTCCATGTGTTGGCTTCCACAGGAGAACGTCCCTTATGAGCTCGTCCTTGCTTCTCCAGCAGTGTCCTGCATGCCTTGTCCGTCTCGAGGATTTAATTAATACAACGTTTAATGTTTACTTACGAACTATTTCAAAATTGTTCAATATGTAAAAAGTATAATAATCTCGATATAACTCTCTTTCAATCTTTTTTCTTTCTTATTTTTCTTTTCATTTTGTTCGAGCCAAACGTGTTAGCCTTATTGCATCCGTGCTCTGAGCCCCTTTCTCTATCTTTCCCTTATCTGTTTATTTCTTTCTTATATTTTTTTTCTGTGTAGAACATGTTTTTCTTCCCTTTCTTTCGATATAATAAAAACGGAACGATCCATAGTTTAGCTGAGATGATGACACTAAAAATAAATAAGAATTCGGCGGATAAGCAACGCCAGATAATCAGAATTTACAATTTGCATTTCATCTTGTATGATTTGGACGAGCACATTCTTAAGCAGAGAATGTTGCAGGATGATGACTGTCGGAAGATAAAGGAACTAGAGTATTAAAGTATAGATGTGTAACAAAAATCTTTAAAGTTCGCATATTAAGACCCTCTATCTCACAAGTCTTTAAAAAAGTAAAAAATCAGATTACAAATGGAAAAAAGTAAAGTAAAGTCGTCGGGGTGGCCTAAAGTCGGTATCAGCCAGTCAGCGAAGGAGTCTATCCCCTTTTCAATAGCGCTAGACCAAGGAGATTGTTTTAACTTCTGAGGTGGAGCACCACACCTACCATCAGCTCCTCACTTTACCGCACAGATACCTGGGCTACTCATACGCTGAGTTGGCGAGGGCGGGTATCGAACTAGGAACCTTGTGGTTTCTAGCTGAACGCTCTACCGACTGAGCTAACCCGGCCTCATTCTCTGGATTTAATGTTATTCATTGATATAACTTTTAAAAATGGACAATTTTTCGAAGGACTATGTATTACATTTGCAGAAAAAAATTCATATTCCTATTCTTTTGCAAAATAGAATATTTAAAAAAAAAATGGACAGGAAATAGGAATTGATACAATCGAATGACGTGGATTGGATGTAATAATTACTGAATATGGAATCCGTAACGCAATTTGCGTTTTGAAAACAAAAACAGTGATATAGGAAAATCGGCATTAAAAAACACGAAACTTATCAGGACATATCTACAAAATCGGCGTAATAGTGATAGCAAAAATAAAAGCAGAAACGATTAAAACAGAGAAGTATGAAGAAAAAACACATTTTTGAAAACCTTCAAAAATTTCCGAATAAATGCTATAACTAAAACTATGGGCAATTCCCTATAACTCCAACATAAACAAAGAGGAACCACTCTAGACTGATAAATTATTTATGTTTCTCCCTTTAAACTAACCCTAAAACACTAACCTGTCTTCTTTTTTTCCAAGTAGATGAATAAATCATTTATCAGTCAAGAGTGGTTCCCCTTTGTTTATGTTGGAGTTGGAGTTATAAGAAATAACCAAATTATGTGTTGTAGATGAGTTTCAAATTAGATAATTTACTTCGTACAATGAACATCAGCAAAATACACACTTGCAATTTTGGAGGATTTTATCATGTATGTCTAAGATGATAAAAAAAGATAATATCCGATTGAACATTCAGATTGAAAAGAGTTAACCCTTTCGGCTCACGGATAGGATTTAGAGATTATAATGAAACTAGTGGTGTCAGTTGATGTATAAAACCTAGCAAACCAGAGTAAATTTGAAGATCAATAAAATGCTGTAAAATATCCGTACATGTAAGATTAGAGAAAATCTCTAAAGATCTCTAAAGGTCGACAGAATTATGGGCACCCTCGGAAAATGTTTCCAGCTACTGCTAGAATTAGGAAAAACTTGGAATACTGCTCGAATTTTTAAAAAATGGAACATGCACAACAATTGGGAGGTCTTACTCAGGCCTTCCGAAATTCTAAGGAGGATTATCCGAATATTTTGGAGATTTAATGTTATTTGGTTTTCAGAGAAAGTCATCTATATCTGTAGGCGTTAAAACAGAATGTGGACAAGTAGAGAAATATGGCATTTGCACAGACTAAAATATGACCTGGAGAAATAGACTCAAATTTATTCGGAGTTTTCAGATACAGACGGATTAGAGAAAAAGAGCTAGAAGTTTTCTTTCATATATATATATATAAGTTAAGGTAGCGTGGACAAGGAGTCAATGGGGATGGTTACTGAGTTCCTCGCCTCTGCAATCTTCTGATTATTTGGCGAGAAACTGTCAGTAACAACACGTGGTTGACTCCATGTCTACGTTACATTAACTTAAATATAAATGTTGTATAATGATATTGCACACTGTTAACTTGATGAAAATAGTGCACATATTATATATATATATACACACACACACACACACACAATTTATATATATATATTTGCTTTACCAAGCAATCTGGTATTAGGATGATGCTAAGCTGGTCCTTTCTACCAACGGTAACATGTTAGAAAGTTTAAGTCCAATTTGAGAGCTCGATGTTTATTTTTTCATGAACAGAGCAATATAATTAGTAAAAAAAACAAATAAGCCTAAAAATCGGCTATTCTGCGGTTATGGTACCATTTCAACTCAGGTATCTGAATATATCTGTGAGTGGAAATGGTACCATATCCGCAGAATAGCCGATTGTTAAAGATTTTTTTCTTTACTATATATATATATTTTGTAGAATATGTGCTTAATTGAAGTCATACCTAATTTGAAAATCAATTAGTTGATAATTAATTAATTAGGCGAATATATCTGTTTAAATGTGAAGCGTAAACAAATCGAGAAAAAGTCATTTTCTGAATGTACATTTCAGCCTATTATGCCTCATCAGCAGAGTTATAGACTCGAAGACGCTTTGTGTGTGATTATATATATATATATATATATATATATCACAAGGCTTAAAATGAAATAAAGAACTGAAGCCCTTTTCTGGTATCATCTCATTAGGGAAGGAATCGATGATCGTTTTTAACAATATAAAATTAATGTCCATTAAGATGAACAAAAAAAGAATATAAACATTTTATTCGGAGATCGCCGTAAAAATAAAACGTTTGGAAAAAGAATGAAATAATGATATTTTGTCGAAGAATTGATGATTGAATTGAATTCCAAAAAAAAAATATTTAAAAAAAGAGGGTATAATATTAAACAATTGATTTGGAAAATGGGGAAAGTAAAAAGGTAATACGGGTAGAAAAAACTTAAACATCACCCATATATATATATATATATATATATATATATCGCCAGCCCGCCAAGTTTGTCACATGAAGATAAAGGTGATAGCAATTGTAATTGTTGTCATTGGAAAAGTCTGAAAGAATTGGAAAGCAGCGTTAAAATGAGACCATCCAAAAAACTACATTGATAAGATCGGCTAGACAACTCAAAAGTGTCCTGGAGACCTGAAGAGATTTGTTGTCACTCAGTCTCTAGTGAAAGACCACCATCTCAGGCTGGTGTGAAAAACTCTCAAGGAGTGAAGTACTACTACTACTACTACTACTACTACTACTAATAATAATAATAATAATAACAATAAGCTGGATCCGATTAGAACGGTCCCAATGATTTGAAGGGGAGATAATTAGTTTTAATTTACAAGAAAATAACTTGCATTTAGTGGATTTTGCTGTTTCAGTGAAACACTGTAAAAATGAAAGAAAAAGGAAAATATATACTAATACTTGATGTTGCCAGAGAGTTGTGGAACATGAAGTGACGATGATATCAATTGTAGCTGAAATACTTCGAAGGAAGACAGGAGGAATTGGAAATCAGAGGAAGAATCCATATCACTGTTAAGACCAGCTAGTTAGGAAAGTCCTGTGGACCTGAGGAAACTTGCTGTCATTAGGACTCTAGTGAGAGACCCCCAATTAAAACTCGTGTAAAAACTCCCAAGGAATTAAATAATAATAAAAATAACAACAACAACAAAATAGTATATGCATAAACCAGAATCTGTTCTTGAGAACGAAACGCATAAAATTCTCTGGGACTTTGAGATAAAAACGGATCTCCTTATGCGAGCAAGAATACCAGACCTAGTGTTAATTAACAAAAAAGAAATAACTTGTCAACTGGCGGATTTTGCAGTTCCAGCAGATCACATGGTGAAGCTGAAGGAAAATGAAAAAAATGGACAAATACATGGACCTTGCCAGAGAACTGAAAAAGTTATGGAATATGAAAGTCAAGATATACCAATTGTAGTTAGTGCACGTGGAACGGTCCCCCAAAAATATGGGAATCAGAGGGAGAATCGAGTTCATTCAGAATACTGCATTGCTGCAATCTGCTAAAATACTCAGAAGAGTCCTGGAGAACTGAGGAGACTATTTGTCACTCAGAATCCAGTGAAAGGCCATCAGCTAATGCTGTTTTTTTAAAACTAAAAAAAAACTGAATAATATAAATAGATAAATGAATAAACAAAATACGCCATCTATAAGAATAAGAAGACTATGAAATTTCGTGAACACGTCAAGACACGATGAAGATAAAGCAGGATGAAATACTGAAATATGAGTGATTGATTTTTTAAAAAATTCATCAATTGTTTACTTTCTCCTGACAAAGTAAAAACAAAAAATGAACCGGGCAAATATAATTTAATCAAAAACCATAAAATACAAAAGAGACTTCAGATATAACCAGATAATAAACCGCATGAATTGTCTGTTTTTCATTTATTTCTATATTGGGTTGTCGGTAACTTCAATTCTGATGAAAGTGAAGTATCTGATCCTAGTGACCCCATTCAAAGAGTTGCTTTTAAGCATTGCTGCCAAAGTAGTGCAGCCGTACAGTAGCACTGATTCGGCTACGGCTTTTGAAAAATGTTCGCTTTATCCTATCAGTAACATTAGATTTTCCTAAGAGGGATTATCTCTTTATGACTTTTCTATGTGTCCATTGACATTGTAGATAAAACCGCTTGAACGGGACATCGAGAAAAAAGTGTGGAAATAGCAGAAAGTAAAGATTATAGGATTATTGAATAACCGTGGAATTATCGTGGTATAAGATGTACGTCAAATCACCACCCCTATTTATGAACTTTCCCCAAAACAGTAGGCAATTCCAGTAAAAATTCACCAATGAGAGACGAGCAAAGAAGGCCATTATGATCGTTTGCAACTATTCTCAAATCAATGGCTAATTGAACTTTCTGCCAGAAACTCTAGCACGGTGACAATTTTAACAAAGGCTTAATCCATAACAACATAAGAAAGATTAAGCAGAACATTAATCATAGCCATGGCTACGCAGAGGGCACCTAATGAATGAAACTGAATGTGTTATTGTTAGAGTAAATATTAATCTATTGAGAGTTAAGTAAAAAAACAAAACAATAAATTCTGCTATTGTTGAAAGAAACAAGATGTTAATATTTTTTATATCTATATATTAATACGCCTATGCCTTAGTCTTCCGACCGTTATCATCTTGCAACACCCTCTGATTAAAAATGAGACGTTCCAAGATGAAATGCAGAAATATAAATACTGATTATCTGGTGTTGCTTTATCCACACAATTATTTCTTATGATTGTCATCACCTCAGATAAATAATGGACTATTCCAGTTTTATTATAAAAAAAAGAAAGGACATGCTACACAGAAAAAATATAAGAAAAAAAGGAAAGAATTCAGGAGATAGAGGGTGAGAACGCAAAAACAATAACCCTAATCAGTTTCAATCGATGACGAACAGAAGGGAAGAGAGAAAAAGAGAGAAAGAGTTAAATTAAGATTATTATACATTTTACATATTGACGTATTATCAATATCTCTTTATTAAACATATCAAACGTTGTAATAATTAAATTATCATACTGTAGTATATCCACTAGTCCTTCAAGTAATGAACAATACAGCAAAATATTTCGATATTAATGTAAAAGAATAGTCTAAAAAAATAAAAGATCGCCTGGATTATGTGCCAATAATTTTCACTCAACTATGTAGACAAATGTAATCAGCTCACCCATGGGCTATAATAGAAATTATGCAGAATAATACAATGAAGAATTTAACATTAAAACCCACGAACCCCACCCAGATGAGAAAATAGGATCTGATAGTCGAAAAGAAAAAAAGAAAAATGAACATGTCATTTTGTGGTTTTGCCAGAGAAAGTAAACTAAATCTTGGAGAAATACCATGAACTCACCCGGAAGCAACGGAAAAATGATATTTAAGGATTGAGGCTGTCCATATAATAGTTTACACACTTGGAAAATTGTCAATGAAATATCAACAGTGTATGAGAAATTGGATAAAAACTTTGGATTGTTTAAAACAGTGTCTGATTAAATAATAAAAATGGAGCGGAAGATTCCAAGAGCTTTGCTCTCAGTAAGTATTCAGCAATAAGCATAATCAACTGTTATGTATATTAATTCAAACGTGTGACAATAATGACATTTTTGAGAGTCATGATCGGTAGGTGCTCCCATGATAGCCTGTGATAAGTGACATAATCTTCATACTGCTGTTATTATTCCAAGCATACTGAAAAAGACCGTCGCTATGTTGTCCATATTATTATAATCTGATTTAGAGGAATAGATTACCCTGCCCCAGTTTGATTTGTTTATGCATGCTTCTAAAGATGAAGACTTAAGGTGGAAAAAAAGAAAAATCCCACGTTGCAGATCGGTGAACGAGCAGCAAAAACAGTGAAAATATGGGATTGTCCCGCCGTTAGAATTGACCGTTAAGGGAAGTAACTTTGAGGTTTTGTTTATCGATATGCGTAACATGACTATGGCCTTATGCCTTTCTATGCTAAACGTGTGTATATATATATATATATATATAAAGATACACACATACACACACATATATATACACACACGCATATACACACATACATATATACACACATATGCACACACGCATATATATACATACATATGCACACACATACACATATATGCATACACACAGACATATGCGCACATACACATATATATATGCATGCACACATAGACATATGCACACACATACACATATATATGCATACACACATAGACATATGCACACACATACATATGCATACACATACACATATATACACATACATATACACATACACATACACAACATATACACACATACACATATATACATACATATATATTGCACACACACACATATATACATACATATATATACACATACACACACACATACAACATATATATATACATACACATACACATATACATACACAACATATGCGCACATACACATATATGCATCACAGACATATGCGCACATACACATATATATGCATACACAGACATATGCGCACATACACATATATATGCATACACAGACATATGCGCACATACACATATATATGCATACACAGACATATGCGCACATATATATGCATACACAGACATATGCGCACTACACATATATATGCATACACAGACATATGCGCTCATACACATATATATGCATACACAGACATATGCGCTCATACACATATATATGCATACACATATACACACATATACACGCGCTCCCACACACACACACACACACATACATACACAAAAACACACATATGCATACACAAACACACACATACATACACAAAAACACACATACACACACACACATATATATATATATATATATATATATATATATATATTAGTGTATAAAATTTCAAAAGGAATGTGGTTGTTTATTCAGAAAGCATCATACACACACATGTAAATATATATAGGAAGATAGTGATGGAGTGATTGACACACACACACACACATGTATAGACATGCACACACACACTCACATATATATATATATATATATATATATATAGACACACACACATATATATATATATATATTAGTGGTATAAAATTTCAAAAGGAATATGGTTGTTTATTCAGAGAGCATCATAATTACCCTCATCGATTTCAATGCATTTTGATTCTCTTCCAATCTTTTGCCTTTTAAAAAGGTCAGCATCCACATTTGCTCTCGCAAACAAATCGCTACCGTCTCTTTGAACATTCTCTTTTGTCTAAATGCCCGGCTGGATTGAAGGAAGAGTTCTGTTATCATTTTCCGTGCGTTATCTTCAAATAGTCCGCCTCTGTGGCAACAGGGACAATGGGCAAGACATGACAACAATAAGATCGATTCAGCATTTGTGAACGGATCTTTATTTGAGGTAATTCTCACAAAAGAGGTTGGCGTCATTCCATTGATGATTTCAGGCGTGGTTAAATCAACAGATTGCATCATAATAGCCACTTGTTTAAAAAAAAAAGAAGAAGGATTTTGAGCTACATAGCAGAACCTGTAGGCTACTATCAAAATAGTATACAATGTGGGAACCATTCTATCCTAGGATACTATCAATTGAAATATTTCAGATTAACCCCTTGTTTCAAAAACGTTTATCTTTTGAATTTAGCCGAATAAACTATGGACTTATACCTACCTAAATACAACAGAATCCCCGATTTTTTGTAGAATTACTTCAAATACTGACCTGTTTACAAGTTGAACATTGATCATGGAGTCACGTGGTGAAATGGTTACTTTTTAAAAAAATCATACAATGTGTAATAAATACAACTATGGACTTATACCTACCTAAATACAATAGAACCACCCGATTTTTTGTGAGAATTACTTCAGATACTGACCCGTTTACAAATTCAAAATTGATCATGGAAGCACGTGGTGAAATGGTCACTTCCTTTTTTAATCATACAACGTGTAATAAATACCACGTGCGATACCCTGCCCTTATCGGCTGCTAACTAGGTGTGATAACAGTTTCGGCGGCTAAAAGCGGGACTCCCATACCTAGTGCCACCAACCAACATTTTAGCCACCGGACTGGGTATTTAAAAATGAATGAATATATAAGATAAAAATAAATAAAATAGATGAATAAGTAAATAACGTCCGTTCATCTTAGTAGTTTCAAGTTGAATGAGTTTTATGATTTTCTTAACGCGTTTACTTTCGCCGTTGATGACATTGGGCGCTCGTATTAACCCTTATTAACTGTCTTTCATATCACATCATCAAATGAGTATCACATTCATAAATTGTGGTAAATTTCACATGTATATGGTATCTGCTTAAGAATTCTGACTTTGAATTCCCTGCCTCTTAGAAAATTTTCTAGCATGGTGTTGCTTAGCAATGAGGTCCAGAATTCTGTATGATTTTTGCATTTCATATAGCGCTAATACCCTAGTGAAAGGTATGGATCCAACTAGTCTCCCTCAATATATGGGCAAATATAGGGGGCAGGCTGGGCCCTTTAACATTGGTTAATCAACCAGTCTAGCAGAAGGAAAACACCATGTGACGGAGAACGAGTACTACCTTACTCATTTAGAAAAAGAGCAAGACATTGTCTTGCCTGCCGGAATCGAACCTGTGCCCTCCCGAATTTATTCTATGAATATTTTCTTTTTTTTCTTTTTTAACAAAAACTTTTGAGTTAATAATATTTTATCTTTTAAAATAAGTCTTTATATATATTTACCAGCCCCTCCGCATGAGCAGGATGTAACATAGGTCACTTTCTTAAGTGGAGTTTAACAAGTTTGAATTCAGAGTTTTCCTTCTTCTGGACTGGCTGCTTAACAAAGGTTAAAGAGCCCAATCTGCCCTACTATTTACCCATAGCTGGAGGCAGAATAGTTGGATGCATACCTTTCCCAAGGGCACTAGTGCTATATGAAATGAAGACAGGCAAATCTCATAAAGATTTTTAGAGAGACATCGTTAATAAATAAGATTTATTGTATGTATTAATAGTTTTGACGATAAAATACTCATTGATAAACGTACTCAACTTCTGGTGGTATGTGGACGCAAGCAATGACGTAGTTTCGGATAGAGACAACCGAATCTCCATTATAATAAGATATCAAGAGAGACTGAATAGATCGTCTATTTCCGTAGACAGTGAACGTTTCTACTTGGACTCAATTAAGGCAACATTTCGAATAAATAATGGCAGTTAAGGTCGGCAGATTCTACTTAATTTATGTGCGTAACAATATCCCCCTATTTCTCACAACTTTTATCTGATAGGTTCATGCGCTAGATTAACTCGAAGTCTAAAATTGTGAACATGTACTGTAGCGCGTAGGCATCACACGCACGTTACAAAGACTAATAAATACACACTCAAATAGAGACAGGCATACGTACACATACATGGTATATATATCGGAGAAACAATATATATATATATATATATATATATATATATATATATATATATATATATATATGAGAGAGAGAGAGAGAGAGAGAGAGAGAGAGAGAGAGAGAGAGAGAGAGAGAGAGAGAGAGAGCAAAGAAACAGACAGTCACCAAGTGCCGTTGACTGTGTCTCAGCTATCTTAACTTAGATATATATGCACTATCACCAATACTGAACCCTCCTTATTCATATTTTAAGAAGGGTATAATATTCCACATAGAGCCTAAATACCTTACTATTCTATCATTCTGATTGTATATATGTTCAAAATAAAAGAAGATGATAATTATTTTGTATTTGAAATAAAATCGAAAGGAAAATACACAGAACAATTCAGTTCTGTTATTACATAATTTATATAGTTTGGGAGCTTTTAACACAATTTTCAATAAAAAATGCAAATTTAAAACATTGAATATATTTTCATTCATTGTATGTAATGAAAAATATCAATTTTATTTGGATTTATTATTAAATAATGAAATTTTGAAGTCATTTCGTCATCAAAATCCTGCGGAAATGGGGTATTTGTGTATATTTTTGCTGACGATCTTTAAAATGAAATGCTCAAAATGAGTTTTAAAGTTAGGAATCTAATTTTTGCTGTCAGTTCTTATAACACCAAACGGCTGTATTGAATTTCCAAAAAAAAAGTGACAAATCCCTGCCCTACTGACGCAGTACCCACGCTATCTCACCTTAAATGAATAAATAAATTATATATAATATATATAATATATATATATATATATATATAAAAATGGAGATTCGCTTCCGGGTTTGTCTGTAACAAAAACTACCTCACTGCTTACATTCTATATACTGCTTATGTCCTCATTGTTTTTCAAAACAAGTTTTAATAAATAGATGACTGGTATTAAATATATAGTTTGTTTTATTTTGATACATATTTAAAGTTTACATTTCAAATTGTTTTATTTTTTAATCCTTTAATGAATTTGATGATTTTACTCACTTAGGGTACAAACTCACTGACATTGAATTTTTACTCCCACCCCTCAGGCAATATGTTTCAAAAATTTATTTTTACATAGCCTGGAGGGTGTTTTTTTATTTTGTACTAGTGTATAAAATAGAGTATTGAAGACCAAATCAACGACGCCTATGCAATTTTCAAAACATGGTTTAAAATCACAGAAGCACCGTCGACTATCTATTCGCTACTCTAACTTTAAACACACACGCATATATATATATATTAACTCTCACCCCTCAGGCAATATATTTCAAAAATCTATTTTTACATCGCCCGGAAGGTGTTTTTTATTTTGTACTAGTATATATAATATACCAAATACCTTAAATATATATATATATAATACAGTAGTATGTGGTTGCATTGTCCTTTTGTATGCAGACAGTTGGGCGTTTCTTTCTGAATGGAAGATGAAGTATTTACTGTAATATAATGATGTTATTTTCTCCAAACCTTTTCTTCAATTGGTTTTGATTTTTTATGGATCGATATTTTTCCCTTTCCTTTTTATATAGCTTTAACAATTCGGCATTGTCTTTCCCTCTTTTGTATTCATGCCTAACAGTGTTAGGTTTTTTTTTCTCTTTAAAGCTTTAAAATGAATATAACTAATAGACGTTTGAAAACCTTTATAAAACGTATTTGTCTTGTCTATTCAAATTTATATAAACACACACACGTTTATATATATATATATATATATATATATATATATTATATATGTGTGTGTGTGTGTGTGTGTGTGTGTGTGTGTGTGTGTGTGTGTGTGTGCAAATTGAAAATTGAAGCGAATCCGACGGTATGTTGAAATGAAAAATAAAGAACATTTTGAATGGATAAAACAGGATTTATTTTCATTTATTTAACTGACACGTGTTTCGGCCACGAGTTTATCCATGCATAAACAACACACATGCACATACATTCTAATTAAAAAAATTCAAATATTCCTTATTCTTTGAAAATTCAAATTCCACTTGTCTTTGTTCCTTATATTATCCAGCCATCTCCTCTCTCTCATATATATATATATATATATATATATAATATTATATATTTGTACATTTAATGTATTTTATACTTATATTCCTTTTTTTATACAAACCTAAAAGTATTCCATTTGTGATTTCTGTTTCAGTTTATAATGGTTTACCCTTTGAATTCCAAACTCATGTTATTCCATCACTTATTAAGTAGAGAGTTTATGACTTAACCGTATTTATTTTAATATAGTTGATTGGTTGGATTTTACCACATGTCAAACATGTTTATTTTATGCCGAATAAGTTTTTTTTCTTTATTCTTGATAGATATTCATTTTTAAATATTGTATTTATACTTATGTTTTCTATTTAACCTATAGATGTCACGCTAGCATATACTACCACTCCAGGTCAGAATAGACCAGAGAGTAATGTTGATGAATGGATACTCCACTTTCTACGAATATAATTATTACATAATGCGCCTCCATATAACGTAATAAGCCTCCATCCCCCCAAAAAAAGACATCAATTGAATAAAAGTGCTGTATTTTCAGTGGATTTCACTCAGAAAACTCTTCATTTATTATTTATACCTGTCTCGATACTTTATGACCAATATGTGAAATGTATGTTTTATAATATATGTATATATGTTTTATATGTGAAATATATGTGTATATGTATGTTTTATATATGTGTATGTGCATATATATATGTGTGTATGTGTATATATATGTATGTTTTATATGTGTGTATGTGTATATATGTATGTTTTATATGTGTGTGTATATATATATGTGTATGTGTATATATATGTTTTATATATGTGTATGTGCATATATATATGTGTATGTGTATGTATATATATATATATATATGTATGTATATATGTGTATGTGTATATATATGTATATAGATTGTGTGTTTGTGTGTGTATATATATATATATATATGTGTTTGTATGTGTGTATATATATATATGTGTTTGTATGTGTGTATATATATATATATATATGTAATACTTTCACATTTCCATTATTTTTTCTCCCTAATATTTTTGTCAAAGGATCCCCTATTTTTCCCCAGTATTGTAATTTACATAATATTTTTTTCGTATCTCCTGTGGAAAATATACAAATAATTTGAATAATCTAATCTTGTTTTTATTAAAATTTCAGGAAGCCAGAATGTTTAGATATTTAAAAAATACTACAAATAAAAGTGCGTCTTATATTAATATATTTACTGCTAGATAAAAATTGGTGGACATCCTGTTTATGTACTAATACTATAGTTGTTTCCAGAAGTAGTACATTAATATATTGTACTAACGGGACCTGTAGATATATCACAGTCTGAGAATCCATTTATTACCACGTCTGATATGTTTACTTAAGATCTGTTTCAAAATAGTTCAATATGTAAAAAGTATAATAATCTTGATTTAACTCTCTTCTTTCTTTTTAATATGTTCTATTGAAATAGATTAGCGTCATAGCTTCCTCGCACTCCCATACAATGGTATAAGTCCGTACCAAAAATAAGGTCTGACAGAGGCAAATAAATCACCGTAATAAATCTTCTGTATTCTAAGTGGGCTGCATTGATGACACATAAAGCTTAATTTATTATTTATATCTCTATTGAAGAATAAAACCAGTCTTAAAACTTTCAGACCAAATTTTGTATCAGTCGTTCTTTCACTTTATTTTGTTAACTAATGTTTTCCCCAGCATTGTAATTTTACATATTATTTTCCTATATCCTCCTTGGAAAAAAAACATTCGATTAATTTGAATAATCTAATTTTGTTTGTTTTAAAATTCTATGAAGCCAGAAGGTTCAGATATCAAAAAATAGATAAATTGCATCTCATATTATATTTGTATATTTACTGCTACATAAAAAAAAACAGCAACAACAAATTTGACATATATAATTGTTTCAAGGGGTAGTACATTAAAATGTTTAAATTTATTCAGTGCTATATTGGTAAATAATTTAAGTTATATATATATATATATATATATATATATATATATATATATATATATATATATATATACCCCTCCGTAAGAGCAGGATGTGACACAAGGTCAATTTCTTAAGCGGGGTTTAACTGGTTTGAATTCAGACATTCCCTTCTCCTAGACTATTTACCTGTCGAAGGTGAAATAGCCCAGTCTGCCCAACTATTTGCCCATATTAGAAGGGGAATATATGAATTCATACCTTTTCCCAGGGGTATTAGCACTATGTGAAACGCAAGCAGCTTCGACCAGGATTTGAACTCTGGTCGCCGAATCCATTTACTACGACTAATCATTACACCACGCACCTCCATATATAAGTTATAAAATGGATTGCTTATGTTTATATATGTTTAACAACACCTGCGCGCGAGCAGGATGTGACACAAGGTCAATTTCTTAAGCAGAGTTTAACAGCTTTCAATTCAGAATTTTCCTTCTCCTAAACTGGTTACCCAGTGTTAAAGATCCCAGTCTGCCCTACTAGTTATCCTTAGCTGTAGGGAGAATGTATGGTTCATGCCTTTTCCAAAGGTATTAGCGTCATGTGAATAGCAAACAGCTTTGTTCAGGAAATGAACTCGTGTCTACGAGTCCATTTATTACGACTCTAACCATTACACCCCGCATCTCCACATTTCTGTTATAAAATGGACTGTTTATTCTAACTATCCATATGCTGAAAAAAGTCTAAATATAGTTTCTATGTTAGTTCTTTTTTTTATTTCATTACAAGAAATAAGTTCAGTCTCGATATTTTCTGACAAAGTGTTGTATGTGTCGTTCTTTGAAATTCCCATTATTTTTTCCTCTCTTCTGAAAATACTTTACTCTTGATCTTAATCCAAATTGGTCACGAGTTTTGGACATGACGACTTTTCACCTTGAAAATCCCAAGCCATCATTATATAGCAGAAATGTCATTGCCAAAATTCTTCAAAGTTCTGTCTGCCGGTCTTGCATTCAGACCATTTCTTAATCTGGTTATCACATTTTTATTGACTCTACAGCCATTTTCCCGTCTTTTTTTTATTTTATTTTATTTTTCTGTTTTTGGCTTTCTACGTCAATTCTTTCCTCTGGCGCTATTTTCTGATAAGTATTAGTAAAAAGTCAGCTAACAATATTCATATTTTGTCACGCTTGATGGCTTGTCAAAGAAAATCGTGACTAGTTATTTTAGTGAGAACCAATTTAGATTTAAATTTCAGACGGAACATAGATTTCATTACGTTCTATTTTGGGTTATAAGAATAACTGAACATTTCTTAACTAATTACACAGAAAAATATGTAAAGAAAATGGTGTTATGTTACTGTTTCTCTGAATTTGTGTGATGAAGCTGGTTAATTTGTATTATTCGGATTATTGTCCCCATTTTTATTGTTATTTACACAACGTTTTGGTCGATGTGCCCTCCGGTCTTCCTCAGGTATTTCTTGGGACATTCTTGTCGTAATCGGGAGCCTTCATAGAACTTTAAACCAAACACTTTATTCAATCTTTGGGGTAGATTGTTTTCATTCCGTTAATCATGACTGGATACAAGTGTTAAGCTGCGTTAAAAATTTTATCATCACCCTTGGCCGGGATTGAACCTCCAGCTTAGAGATGATTGTTAGAAGAACTTTATTAACTCAACCTCAACTTTTGATATTTTCTCTTAAGTGCTATTGCTAAATAGTTCAGTATGCAAAAAGTGTAATAATCTTGATTTAAGTCTCTCACTTATTTTTTTGTCTTTTCTTTAGCTTTTCATTTTGATAGATTGAAACAGATTAGCGTTATCACTTTCACGAGTTCACTTCCTCTTTCTATATTTTCCACAGTTTCTATCTTTCTTTCTTATTAATAAAAACAGAATGGTCCATTATTTTGTTGGGGTGACGACACTCATAATAAATAAGAATTTTACACATAAGCATCACCTGATAATTATGTTTTATATTTTTGCATTTCGTCTTCCACGATTTAAACGGTCTCATCTTTAAACAGAAGATGTTGCAAGATGATAATGGCCGTCCACTTTAGGATCACGAGTATCGATATATAGATAAGTAACGTATTTATAAAATGTATTTGATTTCATGTCTTCTACATGTTTAAATATGTAGTGTGTATATTATGCCGTTTGGTTTATTTAACGGCATATCAACCACCTGATAAGTTATTTATTACCACAATTAGATACAAATAATCTGTACACAGTTATATAGGTTTTTTTAATGTTTCTTTCTACTACTAATGATGTATACATTATGTTTTCAAGTAACCATTAGAGTACCCGTTTTAGAATCAAAAGGTCCCTGCCAACCCAGCGTATGAGTATCATGGATTAAGCATTCTGATCTGTGCTGTAAATTAGGTGTGGCGCTCCACCTCAGCAAAACAAATCTAACAATACATATACTCCTTTCTTTTCGCTTTCATTTTTTATATGTGTTGTTATTTAATTTCTTTAGTTTGTCTTATCAAATATATATATATCATTATATAAAACTTAAATACTTATACCCAGAGGGTGCATATTTTGATAGTATAATGAAAAAAAGTAATCTTATTTAATTTCGTTAGTCTTTCTAATGAAATTTATTTCATTAGATCAAAGCTTAAATAATTACGCCCGGCGAGGAGTGCATATTCAAACTAGTATTTATAAGACAACACTTGCTTTTGTGAATATTTCTAATATGTTTGGAGAATAAGCGTGATCATTTATGTGTTCTTATTGAATTTCATTCGTCTTTCTATTTAGATATATTTCATTACAGTAACATTTAAATACATACGCCCAGCGGAGGATGGATACTCATGCTAGTATTTATAACATTTAATTTTGAGAATATTTCTAATGTGCTTGAAGAGTCAGTGTGATCTTTTTTATATGCTTTCATATATTTTCAAGTAACCATTCCTATTTGATAGTTATAATCATATACTTGCACACAACTGCATGGTATGAAGTTTTTCTGTTTAATATAGGTATTCTGCTCACAGTTATATTGTTTCAAGTATTCCTATCTAATACTAATAATTTTCTATAGAGATCTCACTGAGTGATGAGGTAAGATTTTGTTTTCCCGTATATATGCATGGATAATAGCATTTGAATGGCTTGCGTTGTCCTGACAACACGACTCATCCCAGCCGCGCAGTCAATATCCAAGAGAATGCAAGGGATTAGGTTAGGAGCCGGCTTAGCAGCAGCAGATGCTGGACAGAATTCATTGTTGATATTCAACTCTTTAGGGTCTCAACTGCAGATGATAGTTTGGAATTTATTTCCATACTCTTTCTCATACTTGGATATGGTCGTGAAGGTTTAAAATAAAGCTTTCTCCAAATTTTAGAAAGGCTGTCTTAACAGGCTGATGAAAACCAAACAACGTCTCTGTAAATATTGGTAATTTTTACGTTAGCAAAGCTAGAAATCTAGAGTAGATTTTCCTAATAGGCATTTTTCATTCGTTTTGTAATTTTTGTGGGAATATTAATTAGATACATATTTTCCCATAAGTAAATCATATATATATATATATATATATATATATATATTGTTAAATAATGCAGCCATTTTCTGTCTGCAAGTTTTGTCCTTTGTTTTTTCGTATTGCCAGATTATTTTTGTAATAATAAACACAAATGGAAAATGGAATAGCCCATTGTTGTACGGTTTTCAAAATACCTTGAAGATGGCCCACGATAGGACAGGAAGTACTTGGTCTATGACATATGGCAAATACATCAGCCAATTTTCGCCAGATATTACAAAAAATAATCCGGCAATACGAAAAAACAAAGGACAAAACTTGCAGACAGAAAATGGCTGCATTATTTAACAATATATGCCTACAAGAAAAAATACTGCCTAAATACACACACACACGTATATATATATATATATATATATATATATATATATATATATAAAATGGCTATCAACTCGTGTTCGAGTAAGACCTTTTCCTGTTTTTTTATCCTCATAGTTAGGTGCCAATAGTATTTGACACTCTATCCTTGTGTTTTCTCAGATGACTCACCAGGCCAGCCCTGTAGAGACATACTTTTCCACATAAAATACGTTGGAACTTCTCCATTTTGAATGTTGTGGACTGAAAATTACCCTTGCTTCAGATTTTGGTGTTTAATTCGGTTGGACTCAAATTCTTCCACAGTCAGGTAGATGTTGGCTCTCCAGCCAGGTCTATTACAAGCTAGCTTCTCCAAGTCCTCCACATCAAGAGCAGTGTTCTTCAGAGTGTCCTTGGGTCAGTCCTTAACCTCAATTTGGGTTTGCACTGATGACGTTTGCCAGTTGAGATTTCTCCATAAAATAGCTGTTTTGGGATTCGGCAATCATTCATGCAAACTAGATGACCAGACCAACGAAGACGTGATCTAATGATTAAACTCTCAATATTAGGAAGGTGAAATCTTTCAAGTATTGTGGTATCTGGTATAAATGACAACCATCCTATCCCGAAAATCTGCGAAGGCAATTCTGATGGAATCTCTTGAGTGTTCTGAGATGTCGTTTGTAAACAACCCAAGTATCAAAGGCGTACAAAAGGGCGGTGAGCACACAGGCTCTGTATACACCAGCTTGGGGGAGATCTTAATGCTCGTTGGCTCCAAGCCCTCTTCTCAAGCCAATCAAAGGAAATCTTTGCTTTCTGCAACCTAAGGGACATTTCTCTATCTAAAGAGTAGTCCTGTGATAATGTGCTCTCAAGATAGACAGACACACACACACACACATATATATACATATATATATATATATATATATATCAGAGTAATAGATAGATAGATAGATAGATAGATATAGAGAGAAATCCGGTTTAGCTCAGTCAGTTGCGTATCCGTCTAGAACCACAATGTTTCGGGTTCGATACTAGCCCTTACAAACAGCGCATAAATATCATACATTGGATCTGTGTGGTAAAGTGGGGAGCTGATGATATGTATGGCGCTCTATAATCTCCCTTTTCTACCAATTGATAAAAGGGGATAATCTCCCATGTTATTTAATGCTGTAGATTTTGGTATTAGATAATACCTAATAATATCCATTTTAACTGCATAGTTTCCGCTCGAAACCATAAAATCTTGGCATCATTGTTTCAATATGTTTATATATTACTATTATTAGAAAAAACAAATGATGTTATTAGTTTGCTGACAGAATCTGTTTCGTCCTTTTAATAAAGCGGTCTTCATCAAGAACAACATATGAAGGAAAGACGGAATAAATAACCGTTAAATAGAAGGGGTACAAACAAACGCTGGTGTTTGATGCTGGAATTTTTTTAATTGAGTATTCTGTGTTAAAAATAAAATAAATTTTAACTTACTTTTTGTAGCTGAAATACATCATAAATATTTTTTTATAAATTTTAACTTAATTTTTGTAGCTGGAATACAAACATTTTTGGCACTTTTTTTAAATATATTTTTACTTCAAACTCTTGAGTTTTTCTTATGGATTATAATGCTTCTGATTTTTAAAAATAAAATGTATTGTATTTTTAACACAGCATACACATTTTTTTTAAATTCAGCATCGAACACCAGCGTTCGTTTGTACCCTCCTATTTAACGGTTATTTATTCCGTCTTTCCTTCATATGTTGATCTTGATGAAGACCGCTTTATTAAAAGGTCGAAACAGATTCTGTCAGCAAACTTATAACATCATTTGTTTTTCTAAAAATGTTAAATTCATACTGTCGGATTCACTTCCATTTACTTTCATACTACTATTAATAAATCTCTAATTTAATAAATGACATAACATTATTTTCTTTGATTTCTTTCAAGTTCGCATTTCATTAATTGAAATCAATGTGTTTTTTTTTATCAATGTTGTTCCAACTTTCCGAAAGGTACTTTGATCTTCTTTGCTAGACGAAGCTTTACTATGGATTTATTTTCAAATGTCTACTAGAAATTAACATTAACCCTTACGCTACGATACAGAGAAAAATCTCTGCAAGTTTAATATAGCGCTGCGTAAACTTAAATATCTTAATGAAGATTAGAATCTAGAAACCATTTAAGATAATTCAATCGGGCGAGAGACAATAAAAAGCAGGAAATAGGAAAATTCTGATTAAAAACGGGCGAATTCTGATCCTGGCGACAAAATAAGAAAAATATATAAGAAAAAGAGAAAGAAAAAAACATCATAGAGCGCTTTAACACGAATCCAACCCAAACAATTTTTTTTTCTCTTCGTGGTCAATGTTCATCTCATCATTTAAGCTGCCTTTTTTGCTTGAAAAGACAAAGGCATAAAGAAAATACAGAACAGTCAAAAGGCTGAATAGAAAGACATTTTATGTGCAGCTCAATGTTCCGACAGTTTCGCGGTACACGCCAATTCAGATTAGCACGTCAGCTGTCTGGGTTTGAACTCACAGGTCAAATGCCCAGACAATAGACCAAAGTAACAGTAAAGAAAAACTACGCATGAAAACGGGGAGCTTTTTTTAAGATAAAAAAAAGAAAAGCTTTTCCAAGTCTATGTACTTTCTGTCTGACGTTGTCGTCAATTATTTACCACAGTTATATTTTTTGAACGGAAGTTTGAATTCACTTCTTGAAAGAATTTACTTTTCTTGATTCAGGATTTTTTTCCTTGTGGACTTTGCGCATATTTTCGAACTATCTTTTTTACAACATTTTATGGACCCAACATGCGACACGGAGTTAAAATTGACCTACCAAACCTCTCCCACAGCCGTAACACATTTTCTTGGTAATTTTAAGGTTTGATTGGTTGACTGGTTAGACTTTAGGGCATGTCAACTCTTGTTGGGTTATTTTAAGGTTTGATTTTTACGGCATGTAACTCCTTGTTGGATTGTTTTAAGGTTTGATTTTACGGCATGTCAACACTTGGATTATTTTAAGGTTTGATTTCAAGGTATGTCAACCATTATTGGGTTATTTTAAGGTTTCGTTTAAAGGTATGTCAACCTTGTTGGGTTATATTAAGGTTTGATTTAAAAGGTATGCCAACCCTTGTTGGGTTATTTTATACCGAATAAATTTTTGTTCATTTCATTCATGATAAATATTCAATTTTTAAAAACATGTTTCTTTTAAACTCATTGTTCCCATTCTACCCACAGATGATAGCCTCCCAGTCCGGATCCGGTTGAAACTGGGTGTAATGGCGATAAAGGGGTACTCCAAATTCCGTAGAATTCCATAATTAGAACTTCACTACTAGATGTCGTTTAAATGAGAGTAAGAATAAAGAAATAAGAAGAGACTTTGGAGGAGGAAGAAATAAAATTGGAACTTTGGGAAAAAGTGAGAATTATAGTGACAAGAAAACCATTTACAACTTTTCTAAAGTAAGCGAATAAACCACGGCACACAACAAGGAGACATTCTCTTAATTTAACATTTTGGATGCAACAAAATATTCTAGCAATTCTGTTACGGGTTTCCATTGTAATATAATGAGATGAGTAAATGTGGAAAACCCCAAATTTAACTATACTTTATGAAATAGTGGAAATTAACTAGAATTTCATATGACGTGGGAAAGCCTGACCTGTTGGCTTTTGATTGGTCGATGAGTTATGGATGGGTGAGGATTGAAAGAGAGATAGTAAAAGGGAGGGTCGGTTTAAAGTTTTCAGTTAGATTCCCTCAGCCACTGCCTTCTAAAACATATTTGATAACAAGCGTTGAGGGTTGCCATAAGAGCAATAGGGTTGGGACAATCATGTAAGTGACAGTGCTTGGTGTGACCAGCCGATTGATTGTAGAGGGTTTCTCCAAATGACCGTCTTGCATAAGTAAGACATGGATGCTCAGCTACTAGGAATCCGTCCTGGACTGGATACCCCGGTAGAACATTTCCATTTTTTCTACTATTTACCCTTAGCTGAAGGAGTATAGTTGAATTCATCCCTTTCCCAAGTGTATTAGGGCTGTGTGAAATGCAACCAGACGCGTCCAATATTTGAACTCGTGTCACCCAGACCAATTCCTACGAAGATAAGCATTACAACTCTAGCGCCTCCAGCTTCACTCTATGTTCTGCCTACAAAGCTGTTTTGTTAAGAAATATCTTGAGTAAGTCATACCATTATATTGGACGCTTAAGATAGTTCAGTTAGGTCACCGATACTCCATTATGGTTTTTACTTGATAACATCTCACATAATTCTTCAAAAGAATGTAGACACCGGTAAGTAAAACCTCTGAGATCTATGAACTTCCAGAAACCAAAATGGCACTTCAAAGATATCGAAGGTCATCTGATCATCGAAAGGTACATTTTATAAAATCATGGTAGATCACAGTAATATCATTTATAACTTAGAAGCCTACGTGCTATCTATTAATATATAAAGGGAGATTGTATGTATGTATGTATGTGTATCCGGTTAAAATTACGAAATAAAACCCCCCAACAACAAAGTAAATATATACACACGCACTATAACGAAAAACTAGCTTTTGTACTAAATTGTTATGAGGATTTGATTTATATTCAAACTAGAAACGGCTATTCATCGACACATAGGTAAAGTGGCTTATTGATTTGTTTACTTTTGAGATTTACAGGTACTGGGCATTTTTAAGTAAATTTCAATACTATTTCTATATATATTAATTTTCAAAACATCTTCGAATATCAATCAAATGTTCATAAGTTGAGGTGCCCTTAGATATTATTAAGCTTAGCATAGATGGGCACAGGCCAGAATTATGGGGCGCCTAGTGAGTGTTAAAAATTGAATATCAGGTTTTGTATCATAAGTAAATATAATCATCAAATTTATTAAAGATGTAAAAAAAAAAAAATAAAACAATTTGAAAGAAAAACTTAATTCTGTCCGCCTCAAATAAAATTTTGCATGCATCTATTATTAATTAGATAATATTTTGAATATTTTGCATATAAACTTTACACAAAATCGTAGGTATTTATTTATTTGTAAACTTTTAGTTAACTTCGTATTACTGAAAAAAAAAGAGCGAGTGTAAAAATTTTTTTTTTTTAATTAAAACTAACAATATTGTGTGTTTTCCTACCCTTTTATATATATAATAAAAATAAATATATAAATGTTTTATATATTTAATGACAAAGGAACAGTCACGACCATTTGGTTTCATGCATGCGTAACCGCAAACTTTCGTCAGGTGACATTGGGGTTTAAGTTCAAATATAAGGAAAATCGAAAATTTCAAAAAAGTTTTCAGACTTAGATGTGTTTGATTGGATGAAAGGTTATGCGTATGCATGTGGTGTTGTTATGAATGCGTATGTGTGTTTATGGACAGTGCAAAAAGTTATGTATACAAGTCAGCGGATCTCGCATACATTCACATTATTCTGCAAGGGTGCAACATTTGAACAATACTTAATAATTTTTATATCGAGCACTCTCCCAATAATACTGCACTTTGGCACACCGTTCCAGTAAAAGCTGAAACAGTGCCAATCCCACGCTATATATATATATATATATATATATATATATATATATATATATATATAACCAACTCAACCTTGGCATTTTTGTCTAAACTTGGACTTTCTCCACCAGACAAGAGAAATACATAAAAAAGACCCAGGAGAAAGCTCTAACCACATCAGCGTGGATATGGCAGTCCTATATTGTGACATCGAACCGACAAAAGATACTGCAGGGGCACTGGGTTGGCCCAAAGTGCCGTGACCCCAGTGCCTAAGAAATCATCTCCGTTGGGAATTGAGCTATTGTCTGTAAGGTGCATTGTAAGTCTTCTAGAAAGGGTAGTTGTGGTTACACCAATGCCTAATGGACATTTAAATAGATATAATATAAGTATGGCTGCATTATTTAAAAATATGCCTACAATATATATATATATATATATATATATATATATATATATACCTTGTCGTTAATCGTTTTATTTTCTTAATTATTGCCGGAAATACACACGTACATACAATTGCCCTTTGTATATGTATAGAAAGTACACATGCTTCTAAGTTATAAATGCAAATCATTGAAACATTTAAAAATTTCTAGCTATATTCTTATTTTTGAAGTCATCCCCTTCACCAAGGCAATGCCGGGTAGCCACTTCAAGTTTTTATTTTATAAAGCCTGTTGATATCTGATGTATTGTTATTCGATAGTTAATATTAGAATTCTCGATTTATAAACATTGCTTCACTTGTACTACAAATAGTAATTTGGAGTTACCACCCACTACTAATAATATCACTGAGTCATCAGACTGAGTGGTACGTGTATGTGTCGCAATACCGGGTGGATTTACGTGTCAAGAAGGGACATTTACCGCAGAACCTTAAATATGCACGACAGACAATGGAGGATTAACATTTGCATGCGAGGCGCCGTATTGCGGACAAACATTCCCTGTGAGATTTGCATATTCTATAAATGCTAAATACAATTTAAATAGAGGAATGTATGAAAAATTAGAAATGCGAATTTAATGCAGATGTCCAGATTTTCACAATAAAGGATTTCTCATTTTATGACACCATTCAATGACGTTGTCGAGTAATAAAGCTAAGATATTGTCTAAAATTATATAACATTGGGATCACAGGCATAAGTGCGTAGACAAATATACAGGCGCGTATCGTCGTTTTTGTTCGTTTGTTGGATTTTACGGCATGTCAAATCTTGTTAGGTTATTTTATGCTGAATCAGTTCTGTTCCATGCATGCTTGATGTGTATTCAAAAAAATCAATTTATACTCAATTATTTAACACAATTTTTTTTCGCATACCGACATAATAAAGAACATTCGATCAATGTAAAGGATACAATAAGTATTTTCAGCGGGGGGGTAATGTACACTATTAAACCAAAATAGCACTGTGATGATCGTAATAGTAACAGAATATAATACCAGCGAGGAGGGTTGAAACACTAGTTTAAAATATAAAAGCAAAAAAAAAAAAAAATGAAAAAAAGATAAAGAGAGAAAAAAGTCTCACCATAATTTACAACAGTTCCGGTGTTGTGGACGGTAAAGAAGTCCCTTTAGCTGATCAGAACCGGAAAACCAAGAAAAAAGATTCTGCCTTTTTAACAATTAGGGTACATGCCGAGGCAGAGAGGATGATGCCCATTGGCCAATGGGATGCCACCACTCAACCTTGGCATGGTCAAAGAATCTCTTATAAACCAACACTGACACAATAAATGCCATATTTAAAAAGTGATGCCACACAATGAAGTAGCAAGATATTGCTGGGATGCAAGCCCGAAATTTATCATTTTGGACTGGGTCTCCTGTGGGAACCAGTATAATGTTGAAAGACCCGAAACTGGTAATGAACACGGAGAAACATTACTGACGATGCATCCCAACGCATCTTGTAGATGTGTTTTCCAAAAAATTATTCAACCCATAGATAGGAGCCTAACAGATACTACCACCGCGGTTTAGAATGAGCCAAGCATTAATGGAGATGAAGGGATACTGCACACTGCCCAAAGCTCCAAACATGTAACTTCGCCATAAGATGCAGTTTATCATCATGCACAAGGACATTAAGGCCTTCATCCACTGCCTTCTATCACATTATAAAAAGGGTTGGAGGTTTGCCATAGGGGACATAGAATTGGGACATCCATGTAGCTTTGGAGACTTTACCTGACCAACCGATTAATCAGAGGGGCCACTCCGGCCGGCTGTCTAGCTTAGGGTCCAAAGTGGAGTGTAGCATGTCATAGAATGCTCAACCACAGAATTCCGTCCTTAAGTATCACATTTCGCTATTCATCCGAATACAGCTTTAACGTTTTTGTTTTTTTTGGTTTTGAAGTAGTATGATGTGAGTAATTCATTTTAAAGTGTTCAATACTTCGTAAAAATACAGCTAATGTTATTTGGGAAAATTATCGCTCTACTCCAGTTGTGCATAGTAAGATGTAAGGTTCTGACTGAATTTTCACAAGTATCTTTATATATGCACCCTCCGGGTGCAAGTATTTGAATTTTAATGTAATGAAATATGTTAAATTTGAAATACTTTTGAAACTAAATAAAAATCCAATTTGAAACAGAGGGGGTATAATCGAAGAATAGAACAACTTTGAAACTAAGTCTTCCATCATTTTCCATCACTCCCTCCTTTTATTGATGAATTTTCCTAATTTAACTATTTAGTTAAATTAGGAAGTAAAGAATAAAATTACTGTTATTTCTTTATATTAATGGATTTCTTTTAAGATTTACCCCCGAGATCTTTGCTCATATTCATTAAGAAAAAAAACAAACAATTAGAAATCAATAATACCAAGCGCATATTTAATAAGATTAAACTTTTAATATCAATATGCAAATTAGCTTTCCTGTTCACCCTGTAACCCGCTATTTTGTTGCATATATAAATACAATTGCATGTTATTAGAATGTAGATAAAGTCAAAAGTATTAATAATGTAAAACAATTTTATTAATAATTAAGGTTTAAATAAAAATAACAATCATGGACAATGTGGCGTAAATAACAAAGGGGATTGTGAGTTGAGAAGTAATATAGTTTCGGTTACAGACAGACAGACAAGCAATCTCTATTATAATAGATATATATATATATATACATATATTCCATGTTTGAACCTAGATTTAGTTTAGGCAATCCTTTCCTAGTTCATTCGCACCAAAACGTAGTATATCCTGAACATCCGAGCCTCTTTCATATAAAATATGTATAGCTCAATTGCATATTTATTCACTTTATTTCATAAAAAAACCCAAAAAGTCTCTTTTTTACCGAGTAGCTATCACCTTTTTGAATTTACAGGATTACCATTATGAAATAAAAATGCACACATGTGAATTATATGCAATGTTGCTAACCATTAGTAGGATAAATAGGGTGTCTCCCGCGGAAAACTAACACAGTTCTCTACTAAATTAGATAAGTTTCTCGTTCATTGAAGACTCTCGTTTCTGGTATTCACTACTCTTACCCCGAAGGCATTTAGATCATCTCAAGAATTCGTTCAGTTTTGCTTACATTTTCAGTTTGTTTAATAACTGCGTTACTGGTTGAGAACAATTCGTTCGAGTTTTTTTTTATAAGCTGTGCTGAAGTCCACCACTTAACTAATAGACTCTGCGTGGGTGCGTGGATTAAAGCCAGCCAATCAACACACTCGAATACTAGGTTAGTTAACTATTTATTCGCCGATCTTGAAAGCCTTTCACTTGCTGGTATTCGACACGATATTCAATACGGATGAATGTGTGAACAATCAAGCGATCCACTTAACACAAGAATTCTTCACTAAGAACACAAGAATTCTTCACTAAGGAACACAAGGGATCTCCGCTGTAATGTGCTCTTACTTGTAGCCTAGAAATAGCCACAAAATCGTAACACAATTTTGTTATTTTCAATTGACTATTGTAAACCCTTATTGGGTTATTTCATGCCGAAGACGTTTTGTTCTATTCACACTTCATGTGTATTCAAAAATATTTTAAACTCATTTTTTACACATTTTACTAAAACTATTGTTCTATTTAACCCGTAGATAGGACGATAACAGCTAATACAAATACGTGTCAGAGTTGACCTTGGGGTAATGGTGATGAAGGGATACTACCCAGATCACCAAAATGGGAACTTCACCATTAGATGCAGTTCAACATCCAGGACTCTCAGGCAACGCACTCTAGCACATATATGATAAAATGTTTAAGGCTTGCCATAAGAGTAATAGGGGTGAGGCAATTATATATGTACTAGGACTTGACGGGACCGGCCGATTGATCGGAGGGGTCAGCTCTGACCGCCCGTCTATCCTAAATAAGGGTTAAAGTGAAGTGTTGTATCTAATGGATTGTTCAGCCACCAACATAACTACATATTACCTAATATTATAATTTGGAAACTTATAGTTATAAATATATTTAATGTTTCCTTTTCTTTCTTTTAAGGTATAGAAAGTACAATCCGTGAAAAATAAAAAAAATAATTGAATATTAAAATTTGATTTTTTTTCTAAATATGTTAAGATTTGAGATCATTTGAACGAGAATTGGTCAAGATATTTTATTACGAAATTATATCATTTTTTCTGGAACATCCCTTACATCTGAAATGGTATCAAATTGGTTTGGAGACAACCGGTATGTTTACGTTTGATATGAACATAAGTGTAGAATATTCTAAAGTAAAGCAGGTGTTTGAACTGATGATCATTCTGAAGAACGAACTGAATTATCACATAATTAATTACCATTGTTTTTAAGAAACTACAGATAAGGCAAGCAGATGAAATTTCAAAATAAAGAATTACAAATAATATAAATTCTCAATAACAAAGAGAGACAAAAGATGAAACGACAGAAACAAAAAAGGGAATGCGCGTTAAAAGTTTAGCCCAAGGTTGCTATCCAGATAAGTTCAAAATAAAATTATATAAGTTTTTATAAATCTTATTATTGTTATTCACCAATTATCTTTCTGCTCGTCTATCTATACATAAAGAAAGGGTAGTTGTGTGTATGTATGTATTTCCGGAAGAAACTACAAAAATAAAACAATTAATGACAAAGTAAATATACATAAACATTCACTATCATCAGAGCTTACTTTTTGTGCAAAAATAATGAAGATTTTATTTATATCTGGGAAGATAGCTAAAAATTCGGATTTCAATAGTGAGAGAGAAGAGAAAGTCATTGGTTGTGTACGTGATTGAAATATAAATCAATTGTGTAAGACCAAAATAATCAATGGATCTGCAAGACTAACTTTTTATTATTCTCCTCGCTACCCAGGCAACGCCGGGTAACCGCTTCTAGTTTACCATAAATCAATGACGGATAGAACTAAAACTAAATTGCAGTTGGTATATTGCTGCGTTTTGTTTCAATTGCTGTTCACATTGTTTGTTGCTGATTTGGTGAAATAAAGTTAAATTTCTAAATTAGATGTCACTATCTTAACTACTGAACACATCAAAATCCGCACGTTACAGTAGAAAAGTAGCATTTACGAGGTGCCATTTGATGTTTTAACGTGAGTGGACACGCAGTATATAAGTAAAATAAGGTTGCAGAGGTGGCTTAAACTCGGTATCAGCCAGGCACTAAGGGAGTCTATCACCTTTTCAATATCTCTAGACTAAAGAGATTGTTTTGGCATCTGAGATCAGCTCCTCACTTTATCGCAAAAATCCCTGTTTAACTCATACGCTGAGTTGGCAAAGGCCGGTATCAAACCTGGAACCTTGTGTTTCCTAGGAGGACGCTTTACCGATCCTTATATATATATATATATATATATATATATAAAATTTACCAATATGTGCTTGCATTTAACATAGTGATAATACCTTTGGAAAGATATGCATCCGACTACTCCTACTCCACTTACGTGTAAATAGTAGGGCAGACTGAGCTCTTTTATCTTGGTTAGTTTACCAATCATAGAGAATAACACCTCTGAATTCCAACCTATTAAACTGTGCTTAAAAATTTACCAAGTGTCACATCCTACTAGTGCAGAGGGTTTGGTTATATATATATATATATATATATATATATATATATATATATATATATATATATATGACAGTCTATGAGTGCGTTTACCGAGATTTAGTTTAGGCAATCCTTTGCTAGTACATTTGCACCAAAACCCAGAATATTAGGAGTAGCTGAGCCACTTACCTATAAAGTATGTATGCCTCAACTGCATATTGCTTCCCTTTTATTTCATAGAAAAAGAAAAGTCTTTTTTTTACCGAGTAGCTATCACTTTTTTTGAATTTACAGGATTGCCATTATGAAAAACAAGCGCACGTGTATATTGTACGTATATGTACTGTTGCTAACAATTATTAGGATAAATAGGTCGTATCTGGCGGAAAACTAACACAGAATTTTAGTAAATTAGATAAGTTTGTAGTTCATTTACGATTCTTAGTTCGATCCTTGCTCTAGTCTTCACTAGTCCTACCCTGCAGTCATTTAGAATATGTTATTTATGGGTATTTTATCCCGTTTATCGACTGAAGAACTCTTCTAATAAATACATTATAAATTCTAGTGACAAAATATATCTCACATATAATTTGATCGCTTTAAGATGTCTGTGCGTATATATGATTACAGACAGTTCGTTTGGCTTTGTTGCAGTTTTTAGGACGAATATAAACACATTTTGTAAGAATGCGTTCATTTTTTTTTTTTTTTGTTCAATCTTTTTTGATCAGTTGTAGTGTTACAGGTTGAGAACAATTCTCTTTTCTCTGACCGTTCTAAACCATTATTGGATTATTTTATGCAGAAGACATTTTGTTTTATTCAAACTTGATGGGCAATCAATTTCTAAATTTATTTTTACTATTCACCCATAGATGGGAATATAACATGCACTAGCACTCAAGGTTCAAAGTAGACCCAGGAGTTATGGCGATGAAGGTTTACCCGACACTTCCAAGAGATCCAATATTCGATCTTCATTCACATCCAGGACGCTAAGACCCCCAGCTAACGGCTTCTAGCACACATATGATAAAGAGGTTCCGGGGTTTGCCATAAGGGCAATAGGGTTGGGACAATAATATAAGTACTAAGATTTGGCGTGATTAGCTGATTGATTGGGAGTCTTTCTAAATAAGTGGAGTGTTAGGTGTTATGGACTCGTCAGACATGCACAAGCCTCATGGATTGCTACACGTAGACAAATGGTGGACCATTCTAGTAATTCTAACCCACTGGAGAGGTGCAGTCGCTGTATTCAACAGTCCCAGTCGAAAGGGTGATTGCGTAAAGAAATAATGTTAGATGCATTAATATAAATATTACACATATCTCAATTCTTTCTGATGCAGTTTTTAGGACGAATATTAACATGTTTGCACCATGTAAGAATTCACTCATCTATTATTTTTTGCTCAAAGGTTTAGTTTATTCAATTGATACATTAAAGGTTAAGAACGATGTTGCTCTTTTTCATTTTACTGTTGTTTTGTAGTTCTGTACCGGCGTGTGTGTCCAAAATGTTGGAACCCTCACTTATTCTGTTTTTGTTTTTTTTACAATGATTTGCAAGTCGGCCGTTGGTGAAGACGCGGGTGATAATGAAGTAGAACCTCATTTGCATATTGCACATTTTTCTTTATTTCTTATTGCATACACGTCAGCATACGTGTGGTGATCTCGATCTTTGGGGACTAATATATCTCTTATGTTTCACATGGGTGAAATTCCTATATTTGGGCTGCATTTATTCTTTTTAAGTGCAAACCCCAACTTCCTGGTTAATATGAATTTCAATGTCATTTAATCTATTATTGGAGGAACATACGAAGAAAGTTCCATTGTTCTTTGCACATTTATTCTAACTATTTATGTTGTTTTGTTGTTTTTTTTCATTTTTTTAGATTTTATTTTTAATTTTATTGTTTTTAATTTTTTTTTGTTTTTATTTTTTATTTTATCATTTTTTTCTTCTATTTATCATTTTTCTTATTTCTTTTCTTTTTTCTCATTTTTCTTTTCTTTTTATCATTTTTTTAAAATTTTATTTCATTTTGTTATTTTTTCATTCCATTATGTTTTTGCCATTAATTTACATTTTATTTGCACGTTTGTCTTTAACACTTGAGTAGCAGTTGATCCACGGGAATAAATTTTTAAAACAATTTATTGCAAAGTGATTACTGTTAAATTCGCTACAATGTAGAAAATATAACTATATGTCAAATAAAAAGAAAAAAAAAACACTGTTTGAAAATGTAAACATTCAAAGTGTTCTGAATGAAAATGGTAGTACACTGATGAATTGATATCTCAACAATTTATTTCAATAAACCTTTATAGTCATTTGACATATTGGAAAGTGTAGCTTGCTAAATCCATGAAATCAAGAACATTTGATAAATCTTCCAAACTAATTGCCTATTTTTACAAATGATTTCTTGCCGTGAACATTTTTATTGAGACTCTAAACACCGATTTATTTACTGTTAAATATATCGGTATTTTTCGCGTAAATCTATACGTTCTCATTGTCATTAATCTATAAAAAAAACTATTAGCTCTAACAATTGTTCATCTTAGCATACGTTGGATAGCAACATCAGTATACTGTAGCGTAATTATGGTTTACGGAGAATTTGGGGATTGTAAAGAAAACGGTAATCGGATTTCTGGAGAAAGAGAAGAAATAAAAACAAAAAGAGGTTAAAGTTTGGAAGGGCAAACAATCAACGGCTGCCAGTCATTGACCGACCATTGATCCCGGAACGAGATTTAAAAATAAAAACGGAAGTTCCATGTTTTTCTGCATATAAACGGAAGTGGATGTTGCCCCCCCCTCCCTGGACACAAACGGAAGTAAAGAATATTCGGTCTCTCTTTCGCCAGATCTGAGAAGGGTCGGACGTATTTGTTGGGGCTCTGTTATGGCTTAAAATTTGGACTATCAAAACGCTTTGAGAAAATGCTAGATGGGAACTAAACTATGATGCTGCGTATTGTATTGAAAAAATCTAGAAACAACATCCACAAAAGCAGCTGTAAAACAACTTACATCCCATCAAAATAACAGTTTACTTCTCTATATAATAACTAAGTATCATTTCTATAATATATTTAACTACATACCGATCTATCGGCTGGATATGCAACACTTCCCTTTCACCATTACTTAAGCTAGATGGTCGGTCAGAGAGACTCCCACCGATAAATTAGCTGGTCATACCAATCTCTAGCACCTATATGATTTTACCTAACCTTATTGATTTCATGGAAAGTTCCCAACCCTTTGTATCATATATATGTTCTAGAAGGCGATGGTTGAGGGTCTTAGTGTTCTGGGTTTGACATTGAACTACATCTAATAGTTCGGTTCTAATTCTGGAGCTCTAGGGAATGTGGGGTGCTCCTTCCTTACAATTTCCCCGATTTCCATTCTGACCAGGAGTTTAGTAACTGTTATCATCCCATTTATGACACACCGTAAAATCCATCGAACCCACCAATCCCTAGCAAAATAGTTTTCTTCCTCTCTGCCTCGTTCCCAAACTTTTTCAGGCAAGCGCGTTCTTAGTTTGTATAATATCTATAACTTCTCACTTTATTAAGTCTTATGTGCATATAACTAAACTCCTTAGTTATTGTGTTCAAATTATTAAAAAAAAGCCTTTTGTGTATTATACAAATTTGTATGAGGCACTATGTATGTAATGAGGACTATAACTACAGTTCTGCAGTAAATCTCGCATTGTTTCTATTAATACTGTTCGTAATATTCTCATATTTAATAACTAGAAGCATCTACCCGGTATTGCCTGGGTAGAGAGGGGGGGTTGAAAAAGTAGTTTTGCAGATTCATTATTGTTGAATCGCGAGTTGGATCCTCGCAGGATGCCCCATTAAAATACCTACGCTAAAAAGACATTGCGTTGATACAGACACTTTGTAATGAAAAATTAATTTTTCCTATTTAAATATTAAATGCCACAAAATTCCATGCTGTTACCATTTAGATTTTATTTTTAATCATCTTTACGAATACAAATCAAATCTTCATTATTTTTGCTCAAAAAGCAAGCTCGGGTAATAGTGAATGTGTATATATATCTACTGTGTCGTTAATTGTTTTATTTTCATTGTTTCCCCCGGACATACATATACACAAACTGTTCTTTATATATGTATAGATAGATTAATCTTATCTATCTTTATCAAACAACCTCCTGTCGGAAGATTCCTTTTTAACTGTACACAATCAGAAGAAATAGGAAGTATGTATTTTAGTTTTTAAACTGCCATGTGACCATACTTGAGCCAATAAATGTGAATATCAAATAATTCTATATTTTTAATTCTTTTCAAACTAAACATACTATAGTTTTATTTTTAGTGGAATATGATATAATAAAAACGGATATTATTATGTTTTTCGATTCCAAAATCTACTTTGTCGTTAGTAATATTCAATAAAAACAGTTAATAATAAAATAGAAATGTGTTGCATGTCACAACAGTGTTATGGATTTTGCTCTAGCCAGTTTCATTGTCGTGTTGCAATCTAATAAATAAATGATAATGATACAATGAATATGTAAATACCTTGGTACCCCCTCACTATAATCTGATTGGACAGTGTCATTTATAAATAGTCGACACTGTGTTGGTCCTAAACTAATGCCTTACAAAGCTAAACTTACTCGCTAGACGACACCCGACTGCTCGGCAGACGGATTTGCTATTCGACATACCAATTACTACTGCGATAATATACCAAATACCAACTTCAGAATATATCCCTTAACCCGGATATATCAGATAATTTCTCAAATATTTAATTCGACCTGATACATTTTTCTACATTGGTAGAATTTTGTTATTTTTAAAATATAGTTATATAGGTTTTTGTTTGTATGTTTCTTAACACAAATGTTGTAAACCCTCAAAAGGAAACGAATCTGTATCTTCGAACTTTGCTAATATCATTCAAATAAAAAAAAGCATATATCGTCGAGTATTCTGTCTATTCTCAAGTCATGACCTGCATAATGATATATAATATCTTATATTTTATTGGTATTTTATGCGCTCATTCAGTTAGAAAATATCAACAAAACATTTATTTTACCTTTATTATTCCTGGTTTGTTTTTGTAGATATGAGGAAACAGACAATTTTATCTCCAAGAAAGTAACATTCAATGAAAGAAAGTGTGTCTCTTGACAACATGTTATGACGTTACGCAAAGAAATTAGCATTTCTCTTAGAGTTTATACAAGAAGGTCTCAATAAAGAAATGATTGCCAACTTCGTATCAGAAGAAGCCATAATGACCAGTTTCTTCTTGTCTCTTGGACAGGAGGCCTCTTTTCTTCCAGATCAAAATTGCGTGTTCAGCTTGGCTTTCAACGGAATATGCATTTTTTCTCAAATTATTGATAATAATAAATATAGGAATCACTCATAAATACATACAATATTTCATAATTTTGACACTGTTTGGTAGATAGGTTTGCATGTAGGAAAAATCGGTAATATAGCCTAACATAAAAAGATATAACTCTGATTTAATTTATCAACAAAACAAATAGTGTGCTAGCGGCTGAATTATATTGAATTTCTCGTATTGAGTTATAATTGAATACAGTAAAATGTAAATGGCATTGAGAAGACAAGTTTAAAAATATACATTGTTCATTGATTCATTTCTGGACACAACATGAAAATACATTGATCGATTTGAACAGTAACTCTAGGGTTATTTTATGTCTAGACGTTAGGAAATCAGGTTTATTGTGCGTTCATACTTACCTTTTTGGCTAATCGTCTTTTAAGAGTTTTTCTGTTTCAAACGGTCTTAGGAAATTCTTTAAGAAAATATACTTCAAACCAATGATTTACAGTTGTATGAAACAAACAATTCTATCAAGTACGAATGATTTTTAAATCGGATCTATTTGACCCATCGATACGGGCAATAATATTCTGGTCCAACGTGGAGATGAGAGTAAGGGTAATTGTAACACGACAATGGATATGTTTGTTTAAGTAATGGTAAAAAGATTTGAGACCACTTGACGGGAAATAATTCGGACCGTATGATCTTTAGGCACCCCTTTTTGATCTCGATTAAGAAAGGACATGTAATTACTAACTCTCCCGTACAAGCAGGATGTGACACAATGTACATTTTTAATCGGAGTTTAATAAAGATTTTTTTTATTCTATTAGATAGGTTGTTGTACCAAGGTTAAATACCCTTGTATGTCCTACTAATTACCTATAGCTGGAGGGAGAAAAGTGGTAATTATACTTTGCTCAAGAGTATTAGTGATATGTGAAATGTAAACAGCCTCGTTCAGGCTGATAAATTCCTATCACACTGTACATGTTCTACTACGATGATCATTACAGAACGATGCCTCCTGTACCCGTACAGATGCTATTATTTTCACCCTAAGGACCGCCCTTTCGACTGGCACTCTAGAATACGGCGACCACACATCTGCAGACGATACGATACATTCCCTGTTAGTGGAGCAGTCCATGACTTCCAATACTTTACTTTAGACTTAATTTGAACTAGCGGTGGTGGTTAGAGAAGCCCTTCAATCAATCGGCTGGTCACATCAAGCCCTAGCACCTATATAATTGTCCCAACCGAATTGCCATTATGGAAAACCCTCAAATCTATTTATGACATATGTACAAAATGTGGGGACTGAGGATGTCCTGGATATGACGCTAAACTACATCCAATAGGAAGTTCCAATTCTAGAGCAAAGTGTCCTCTATGATCATCTATGGGTTAAATAGAAAAAAAAATGAATTTAAAAAATGTGTGTTAAAATTGATTTAAAAAAAATGAATACCCATCAAGAATGAATAAAACAAAACGTCTTTCCATAAAATACCTCAAGAATGGTTAACATGCCGTAAAATCAAAGCAAACAAGCATCCTTAGCCTTAGACAACCAATATATATATATAAATAAATAAATAAAGGTAAATCTAATGAGTCAGACAAACCTACTAAAAGTTTTGCTTGATGCTCTTCAGGGCTAATATCTGATCCTAGCCCTGAAGAGCATTAAGCGAAACTTTTAGTAGGTTTGTCTGACTCATTAGATTTACTTTTATTATTTGCTCTACTTAGGTATGGAGCAGTTTTTACTTATTAGCTTTAGTTTCCTGGCGGCTTTGTATGAATATATATATATATATATATATATATATATAAGTTGTTTTTTTCTTTTGGCCAAATATTGTACCAATAGATTATTTTTAGTTGGTACGATTATCTTGGTCTTTTCTTTTTTCCAAAATGTTTTTTTCTCCCCGGGTAATGTTTGGTAGTATATTTTTACAATCAAACTATTTGCTGTTTTTTTTTCTCACCGCGAGGAATTACCAAGTTTGTTATATCAAATATATATATATATATATATATATATATATATATATATATATATATATATATAATAGATCTCTTTATAAGATTTTAAATTGCGTGTAACGTCCGTTAGCTCTGCTAATATTTTTTTTCTCAAGTGAGCAAACTAAGCTAGTAGACTATTGCAAATCAGTTCGATTGTTACTGAATGTGCAATATTTCTGGTCTTGACAATCTCAGTTTAGAAATGATAAATAAATAAACTATGATGAGAAATATGTCATGTGGGAGTGGGTGGGGTAATGCGTATGTAAGTGTATATATTAGTGTGTGTGTGTGTGTGTGTGTGTGTGTGTGTGTTAATGTATGAGTTTTTATAACATAAATGGCCGATCACGTACACATCCAGTCTAACGAAAGTCAACCACAAAATCCAATATTGTCAAATTATTCGTAAATATAGATACAGAACACATAAATTCCTATATTACACACTACTGTACTTGCTTATGGTACTTGCTATTACAAAATCGTTAAATAACAGGGCAGACTGGGCTATTTTACCTTTTTATGGCAACCGGTCTAGGCGAAAGAAGTTTCTGAATTCACACATTTTAAAATCAACTTTAAAAAATGAGTCTGTTTTGCATACAGCTCATGTATAGAGTTTGATAGATATATATACTTAGTATTTACAAAGTTTTTTCTTAATACGCAGGATTTATATTGCTTACGGTACATGGTATTACAAAATCGTTACCTATCTAAGTTTCAAGCAGGCATATTGGTTTGGTTGGTTGGGTTTTACGGCATGTCAACCCCTTGGATTATTTTATGCCGAATACTTCTATTGGTAATTTGGTATTCAAAGATATTTAATGCCCTCAAAGTTTTGAAATAATTTCATTTTTAATGCATAATACAATTTCGCTTTTAAACTCATGTTTTCTATTTAACCCATAGATGGGACCCTAACAGGTGCTACCACTCTGGGTCAGAGTGGACCAGGGAGCAATTGTGACGAAGGGGTGCTCCACATTCCCCAAGCCCCCAGAACTGGGACCTCACCATCAGATAGAGTTTAACGTCATTCCCAGGACATGTAGACCCGCAGCCACCGCTTTCTAGCACCCACATGATATCGAGCAGACAGTGATTTAACGTCGTTTATAGATAAGTATACATAGTATTTACTAAGTTTGTTTAATACGTAGTATTTATATACCTTACGGTGCATCTTGTTACAAAATCGTTACCCATCTAAATGCTGATCAGGCTGACTAGGACTTAACGTCGTTGATCTAGATGTAACCGTTAGTTTAAAAATGTCTTGACCAATTACATTAGAAGACGTCTAGCTGGAATGTTCAGAACGCAATTATTAGATGAAAATTTATAATGCCGAACGAAGCTGGAAATGAGATGACCTTGTCAGAGTGGAATTGTCCAACGGATATTAACATGACGTGTGCTAATAAACCAAGAGATTTCCCCTGCACAGCTTATTCGACTTCATATATTGGCCGAAAAATTTTATTGCAAATTTGCTTATTACGATTCTTTTGTGACGCAGCGGTCGTGCGTGTCGAACTGAGTTTATAATTAACAATCCTTGTTGAAAACAAAATGGCCGACATTGAAGAGCGTAGGGTGGGCGGGGGCTGCAATTTTCTTGTCCAATTAAAAAGAAACTTTTAACGAATTTTTTTTTTAAATTGTGGGAACTTATCTCGATTGGGGTGGTTGTTCCATCTATATTCGTAAGCGAAAGTTTACACCTTTGTAAACGTGTTTGTTTGAGAACCCCGGCTAGACGGAAAGTATATAGAACATTATTCCTTCGATAGATATCGAGTTATTTGGTGGATATAGTTATTTACTAAGCTTAGCTTAGATATTGCACAAGGCCGGAAGTGTGGGGCTCCCAATGAGAATCGAACTCACTGACAATGATTTGCGAAGCGAGCTTGCTAACCATTACACCACGTGAGGTGCCCTTATTTGGTGGATACAAGCCGTGCTACCATACACCACTTACATTTATGGACTAGGTCAGGTCACGTGGTTTAAACCTCGGCTAATCAACAGCCGTAATGCGTGGCTGCTTGACTACTTAATCATTGATATTGAGAGGCGTCCATTTGCAATCATTGACGAAGGACTTGCAATACTGAGGCGCACCAAGGAACAACCAAAGGATTCTTTACCAAAGATTTTCACTGGGCAAACACTCTTGTTTGAAGCCTAACATACTTGAATAATGCTGGTAGAACGTATATGGCATTCAAGTAATGCTCTTACAGCAAACACTATGAGTGCCTCAATAAATAGTGCCGTTAGAACGAGTACATAATTAAAAAAAAACTGTTAGAACGTATGTGGATGAAATGTTATTGTTAGAACAAATACTATGAGTGAATCATTGAATGATGCCGTTGCAACGAGTTCCTAAATAAATAATTCTTCTAGAACGAGTGCGTCATTAAATAATCCGAGTACATTATGAGAGGTATGAAAAGCATTAACGGATATTTACGGTAAAATGTTATTCAATCTATACATATATAGGGGAAATTGGTGTCCGGTTGAAACTTCAAAAATGAAATAATTAACGTCAAGGTAAACATATATACACATTAAATATAACCAGTTCTTATATTTTTTGTGCAAAAATAATGAAAATTGGATTTATATTCGAAGATGTTTAAAAATCAAAATATGAAGCGCGTGGTGTAATGGTTAAAGTCATGGAAAATGAACTCGTCGCCCCGAGTTCAAATCCTGAACGTGGTAATTGCATTTCAGTTAGCGCTAATATCCTTGGGAAAGGTATGAATCCTATTCTCCCTCCAGCTATGGGTAAATAGTAGGGCAGGCTGGTCTCTTTAACCTTGGTTAGGCAACCGGTCTAGGAGAAGGAAAACTCTGAATTTAAACCTACTGAACTCCGCTTAAGAAATTGACCTTGTGTCACAGCCTGCTCGTGCGGGGTTGGGGGTTGGGGTAAATATATACATAGAAATAGCATTGAAATTCTACTTCAAATGTCCAGCATTTTTGAATCCCAAAAGTAAACAAATCAATTCAAGTGTTGTTTATTTACCTGTCCCCTCTACCCAAGCGACACTGAGTAGCCGCTTCTAGACAGAAATAAGCGTAAGAATTAAATACTAGTAAATAGTAAGAATTTCACAGAGTTTAAATTATATTATTTACCAAGCGAAATTGTTTTGTCAGTCGTTGATAGTCTTGTTATTGAGGTATGTGATGATCTCATATTTTTGTTAATTTTATACCGTTTCTATTTGCCTTGTTTATATATTTGAAAAAGAAAAATCTTTTAAGGGAGTTTTCTTGATAGAGTTAAACATTTTATTCACCCTTCAAATCGATCTCTCTTGTCTGGCACAATGTTCTTCTTTTTCTTTCTCATTTAGCAATACTTATTGCTCTTTCTTGTTCCTATTTTCAGCCGGGATTTTTTTCAAAAAGTTCGTCTCTCTTTTGACGTCAAGTAAAGAACGATCGTTTAATATAATTTATACAATAACTGTCAAAATCCCATGTCATTCCTGTCAGACAGAGTCCATAAGTGCATGGGTCTGGGGCAACAACGCTCAAACTAAAACAGACATATTTTAGTGCCTAGATCAGATGTTCAGTATGTATGTGTGTGTGTGTGTGTGTGTTTATATAAAGGTTGGATATAGGTAATATAGAACAGAAAATAAAGGAAAAATAAGGTAGACAATATATAATTTAATAATTATAGAGCTTATATTTTACGTTAATCGAATATTTCGTAGCTATACAAGCTCGATAATTGTGTAACAACTTTCTCGCATTTTTTTCCTTTTGTTGGGGGGGGGTGTATACATAGGTTCTCTGTATACTAGTTGATTTACCTATTCAATGGCTTCTTTTAGAAAAATAATACAAGCAACCACCCAGTATAGTATATATTTACCTACCCCTCCGCACGAGGAGGATGCGACACAAGGTCAATTTCTTAAGCTGAGTTCAACAGGTTTGAATTCAGATTTTCCCTTCTCCTAGACCGGATGCCTAACCAAGGTTAAAGAGCCCAGTCTGCCCTACTATTTATCCATAGCTGGAGGGAGAGTAGGATTCATACATTTCCCAAGGATATTAGCGCTAAGTGAAATGCAATTACCTGGTAGTCACATTGGTTGTAGGGTTAAAAAAAAGTTAGTATCGGATCTATTAGTACTTAATAAAGAGTTGGATTCTAGCAGAATGTCTCATTAAAGTCCCTTTGATCCGGCCTGATGGAGCGTCAGAGAAAAAAAATGCGCAGACATTCTGAAAAGAAAAAAAATCTATCTACAATAGTCAATGCGAAAAAAATCCATTCTGTTTCTGTTTAAATTTTATCTTTTAATTATCTCCAAGAATATGAATCCAATTTTCATCATTTTTACTCAAAAAGCAAGATCTTTTGATAGAGAATGTGTATATATATTTACTTTGTCGTTTTTCGTGTTATTTTTGTAGATTCCTCCATACATACATACCAACTGTCCTTTATATATAATAGATGCCCTACAAGCAACCTTAACACCTGATGGAAAGAATAAATAAATTGAAATATGATAATATGAAGTAATCTTAAGATGTTTTCTTTCGTTCATATCTGCTGAAATTTGTTAATTATTTATTATATATTTTTAAATGATGTATTAATCCAATTATTTTAAATACGTCCTTACAGGGTATAAATAATTATAATAAAAATAAGATTAAAATAATGAAACAATGTGGAAGCTCGTTGTGTAATGGTTATTGTCGGATGAAATTAACGTGTTGACACGAGTTTAAATTCTGGACAAGACTTTTTGCATTTCAGATAAAACTAATACTTTTGGGAAAGGTATGAATCCACCTATTCTCATCCAGATGTGGATAAATAATAGGGCGGACTTGGCTCTTTAACCTTGGTTATGCAAGAAATCTAGGAATGGGAAAACTTCGAATTCAAACTTTGCTCAAGGAATTGACCCTGTGCGGAGTGGTTGGTAAATACAAACATAATGAAACAGTATTATATATAGAAATATTGGTTCTAGGATACATGAGTAAACGTGAGGATTATCGTGTATAAAATTTAAATAGCTTGGTTGTTGGTAATGACATATCAACACTTGTGGGTTATTTTTAATGCCAGCTCTTTTTTATAACAAGTATATTAAGTGGTAGAAATAGTATTCATTAAATTCATGTGTATTTATAAATGTTGACTTTTTTCTCTTATAAGGTGTGTGCCTGATGCCGGCTCCTACTTATAGACTCGTCACCATTGAAGAAGATCCGAGCGTATCTTGGCCCGTAACCTGTTAAGTGCTTAAATGCCATCCTTTGCCAGTTGAAAAGGACTTAAAGTAAGTAAGTCCTGAGTTATGAAATCCTTTGATAAGTGAATAAGTCCTATCCTGCGTAGTGTTAAAGGTCCAGTGATTCAATCCTATGTCCGTCGTCCACGAAGGTTCAAAGAAGTGTGTGGTCAGTGTGCTCCATTTAAGTATTGTATTAACAGCAGAGTACTGCCAGTGATTGGCCAAGAGCTTGATAACATAGTTCTTGGCGAGTCTATAAGTAGGAGCGGGCATCAGGCACACACCTTATAAGAGGAAAAAGTCAACAATAAATATTGGTGATTGACACTTAGCCATTTATTTCTAGCGCTTGTGTTGCATAGGGACCAAAATTGAATTGTAGTAGTAGTCGTTAGTTCAAAGTAACAACATACGCAAGTTGTATAGTCAAAAAGGGGTTGTTTATTTATTTCTAGGCTCGTGGGTTCTTTTTCAGAGGGAAGGAGAGTGAGAGAGTAAGAGAAGCTATTCTATCGTAGATCACGTTCATGCGCGCTGTTCATTGCTACCCTATATATGTCACGATGGAGCCCCAACAAACACGTCCGACCCTCCTCGCGCACGGCGAAAAAGAGGCCGAATATTCTTTACTTCCGTTTGTGGTCCGGGTAGGGGGTCACATCCACTTCCGCTCCTCCGCAAAAACTGGGACTTCCGTTTTTAATTTTAACTCTAGTCCCGGGGTACTCGGTCGGTCAATAGCTGCCCCCTCCGTTGAGTGTTTACCCTTCCAAACCTTTAACCTCTTTTTGTTCTTATTTCTTTTTCTTTTCTTTCTCCAGAAATCTGATTACCGTTTCTTTTCAATCCCCAAATTCCCCGTAGACCATAATTACTCTACACTTCTATGAAAAAAAGAGTTGATTTCATAATAGCAATTTGAAGAACGCAGTCGGAAATTTCATTCAGTTAACAGGGCTTGACATGACTAGGCGATTAATTGGGTGGGGCCTCTCTGACTGTCCGTCTATCCCAAGTAACAGCCGAAGTGTAGTGCTGCATTTCACGGGAACACTTAGTACTGGGTCACAGACCGCTCAGCCACCACATTCCTGTCCTCGGGCATTAGTATTATTATTTTATTATTATTATTATTATATATATCTTCATATCATTTATAATATTATAATAATATATTAATTTTAAATTGGGTTTTTTCAAGAAACTGTGTGACATATGTTAATTTGTGAAAGTTAAGAAAATAGTTAAGTTTTCAGTTAAAAGGGCTTGACATGAATAGACGATTGATCGCGTGGGGCCTCTCGGACTGTCCGTTAATCCCAAGTAAGAGGCGAAGTGTAGTGCTGCATTTTACGGAAACACTTAGTACCTGGGTCACAGACCGCTCAACCACCACATTCCTGTCCTCAGGCATTATTAGTTGCAACCGAAGACCAACATGTGACCTTATGTGATAGTGGGCCTACTCCTCTGCAGACGTTTTTATTATAAAGAAAAGAAAGGAAAATGATATGCTATACAGTTAGAAATATAATAAGAAAGAAAGAAAATAGGGAAAGATAGAGAGAAGGGTGATCGCAGAGAAGAGAGAACGCTAATATGTTTCAATCGTACATAATAAAAATATAAAAAGGAAGAAAAGAAAAAGAGTGAGAGAGTTAAATCAAGAGTATTATAATTTTTACCTATTGAAACTACTTCGCTATAGCTCATAAGTAAACATATCAAACGTTGTAATAATTTAATTATCATACTGTGGGTGGGGATTGCTATAATTAACGGCGTCGATCCCAGGGAGCTATCCCCCCAGGCAACACCTGCCCCCTTGATTTAAAGGGACAGGGATAGGTTTATTGCCCAGCGCCTGAGGCGTCCCCTTGAGGGGGAATGCCGACGGGATCGACGCAATTTTTTCACCCGCCATCCATGAGTCCGGCTTGTGGGTGGTCCCACGTTAATAGGGTCTTGTGCCTGACTCGTGCACGTGGGGTACGAGGAAAATATCATCATACTACGGTATATCCACAAGTCCTGCTAGTAACGAATAATACAGTAAGGCATTTACAGATGAATGTCCTGCTAGTAGGTAATAAAACTGAAAATCACCCTTTCTTGCTTAAATAGCTCCTCTTGATTTTTTTCTTTCTTTCCGTGTTTGTTTCACGGTTTCTGCTAGTTTAAATTAATCTGATAAAATATTGAAATAGTTTGGCTCATTTTAGATCTTTTTATCTTTTCGGTAAATGAAATACAAATCAAACAAGGATTAAAAGATTAAAAGATTAAGATATTAATCAGATATCAACGTTTCTGTGGAATAAGGAGAGACTGATATGCGGGTAGAATCAGCTTTGATTGGATGGATTTAAATCACACACAACAGACACACTCAGTAATAGAACGACTCAGGAATATTGTTCCGCGAAAGCAGGTTGCCAAAATTTCCAGGATATTGAGTATATATATATATATATATATATACTAGCAAATATATGCACCCTCCGGGTGCAAGTATTTAAGTTTTAATATAATAAAATATGTTAAATTAGAAAGGCTAATGAAACTGAATAAGAATTCAGATAAAAATATTTGGAACAGAGGGGGTATGATTGAAAAATAGAACAACTTTGAAACTAACTCTTCCATCATTTTCCCTTACTCCCGTCTTTCATTGGTAAATGTTTCTAATTTAACTATTTAGTTAAAATAGGGAGTAAAGAATAATATTACAGTTATTTCTTCTTGTTAATGTATTTCTTTTAAGATTTATCCCCGAGATTTTTGCTCATATTCATTAATATAAAACCAGACAATTAGAAATCAATAATATTCAGCATATATTTATTAAAATCAAATTTTTAAGATCAAAATGCAAATTAGCTTTCCAATTCACACTGTAAACCGCTATTTTCTTGAATATATAAATACAATTGCATGTTATTCATATGTAGATATGGTCAACAGTCTTAATGATGTAAAACAATTTTATTAATAATTGAGGTTTAAATAAAAATAAAATCATGGAGAATGTGATGTAAATAACAAAAGGAATTGTGACTTAAATAGTAATATAGTTTCGGTTACAGACATACAAACCAACAATCTCCATTATAATAAGATATGAACTAATTTTTGGTACAGGAAAACTTATAGAGTACTAAAAGTAGAGGAATCATATGTATATTGGGAGATCATACAAGTTACGAGATGGTAATATTTTATTACGAAAATAAAATATAAAATATGGGGGTATGAAAAATACAAAGGCCTTTTTGACTGATTCTTTTTCAAGTATAAACACCGGTAACGAATAAAAGTCAGATTGTATAAGAAATATTCTTTAGGAACGAATGAGGGTGAGACAGAGGGGAACAAAAAAGGGGGGATATATATATATAAAACCCCTCAGGTCACACCAGGATTGGAAATGTCTCCCAACAAGTAAAGGGAGTGTTTGGGTTTTTGTCTGCACAAAGTGGGACGAAGGAATAAAATGTAAACAGCTTCAAGAATGTTTAAATGCTGCTTAGACCTAGCTCTGTGCAAGACGGAGAAACACTCGTCATTATAGTCGGCCCTACAAGCATTTATAGATGATAAATGTTCGCCTATGCTGAATCATGTACTTGTGAATGTCCGGATGTAGTGACAATGACGTTGCGTATTGTGCGAAGAACGTGTTGCTTTATTCTAATATCAAGTCTTTGAGATGTACGGCCTATGTGTACCGTAGTCCTTTTCTTTCTTGGTACTAAAACTATAACCGTAAGGCGGCGGCTGCGGTGTATACTATGTAGCGGGTCTCGTCCACGTGCCTCGAAATTCACCGTGCTAAAATGGTGTTGAAAGAAATTATAACGAGAAACATGTCGTCACAACTGCCAGCCTTTATTATCGTGCTCGTATAGTGGGCTCATACCAGAGAGGAGGAAAGGCAGAGAGAAAGAGAGAGAGAGAACACTACTGGATTACTGTGATCCCAAGAGGGACCCAAGGTCAGGTCCGTACCCTACGACCGCGGCAGGCAAAAAGAGGACTGATCCCTTTCCTCGCCGCTCCACGCCACCACGTGACATCCGGTTCCGGTCAACACCCGACTTCCGCTTGCCACTCAATTCTCCGTTCGGGGTCACGCTACGGTCAAACCATCGTTCATCCTGTTTTAAACCTTTATTATTTCTTCCTCCTCCTTCCATTAGTAGTCCTAGCTCACAAAAGTCAGGAATATACCCATCTTGCAACATGTATACCGAATTGCACCGGCATTTAAATTTATAAATGAGGTTACTCTGTTAGAAGATAGGCAGTTCAACTTTATGAAAAGACCGAAATGGGGGTTGGGTGGTGATTATGGTACGCACCTTTTGTTATGGTAAGGTTAAAATTACACATTATATATATATATATATATATATATATATATATATTCTAAAAGATGCCGTAAATGATAGATTTATGAACTAAAGAATGAATAGATTGCTAAATGAACAAATTTTTGATTGTCTTTTAAAAATAAACTTTATCTACATGTTTGAATATTCAGATCGATAAAAATAATCACAATATTTTTTAATTCATTAACTTTTTTGTATGTATGAAGGAAACCAACAATTCCTTTATATGGGAATGGAGTGGAAGGGCTTTTCTCATAGGCTTGCACTGACTGGGTCTTTTACCTCAAACAGTAGAATTTCTGTAGCTTTTTATTATTTAATAATAAAATATGTTTCCAATATCGAAACTCGTAGCACGTTGATAGCAGGCGAGCTGACACTTGCAGAGTCATATTGGAGCTTTTATTGAAGGCAATATGAAACTTCAAAAATTGGCTACGATAATGGGCCATACATGATATCCTTCCCTTATACATTTAAAGAAATATTATATATATATATATATATATATATATATATATATATCTGTTGGGAGGCATAACATAACATAACCCTGGTTTAACCTAGGGCACATATACATACCCATCTTTCCCCATTTTTTGCCCCCCCCCCCACTTTCTGGTTTACCCCATTCGTTCTTAACAAATTCTTTACATTTCTGACTTTTAATTGTCAACCGGTGTAAATACTTGAAAAAGTACCGGTCGAAAAGGCCTTCGTATCCCCTTTTATTTTATTATTTTAATTCATAATAAAATATTACCTCCCCATTTTACATGATTCCTCTACTTTTAGTAGTTTACAAATGTGCATGTACCAAACATATATATATATATATATGAGGACGCGTAGAAGCATATGCATTATGTAAAATAAATTTTTTTTTTCTTAAAAAGAAAGGAAAAGGGTACCCTAGTTTTGATTTAAAATCAGAAATAAATTTCTTCTTTTCGCTCAATACTCCTCAGAGAAAATTACATTGAAAGATGGTAAAAAAAAAAAGTGTGGTTGAAGACAACGAATAAGACAGGAAGCAGTGAGAACAAGGAAAAAAGTTTGTTCTTTTTTTATCTCTCAGAAAGAGAATTCGCAAAATATCCGAAACTTAAAACTCACGTGGGGGGGTTCGGAAATTACGGGTGCCCCCGTTCGATAAACTGAGGCTTGAAATGCCGAAAAGGAGTAGCTGTTGTGATTGTTTTTGCACGCACAGGATGGGTTGAGTGCGAGAAATGAAGAGAGACTCAAGGATTTGAAGTTGTAGTTCGCTATTGGAACTACAAAGGACTGAGAACATCGCAGGATGGTAGGAGCGGGCACAGGCAGAGTTTCTTAATAGGTGTTGTCCTATGGTGGAAGGAGTATTTAAGCCTGCAGCTGTGGGACAGTCCACGTTGCCTGAACGGATGTTGTAGGGTATGTGCTGCTTGATTCGAGACTCCAGTCTCAAGGTAGTACGGCCGATGTAGCAAATCTCGCATTTGCAAGTAAACTTATAGATAAGGTGGCTTTTGTGATGAGGGCAATACTATCCTTGAGATTAGGAAACAGCACATTGGACTTAAGGACTATCCGAGGATTGATGGAATTAAAAGCAACGATGGACAGACTTTTTAATTTTGTCTAACAGAGGAATGGAAGATTTGCCCAGCCAAGGAAGTATTAGGTAGACTGGGCATTTTTCGGGACCAAGTTTCGGAAGGGTTGAAAGCTGCGCACATTTGTATCTTATAGTGGCATTGACCAAGTTTCAGGATAACCGTTCTTAATTAACGTAGTTTAATAAAGGAAATTCTTGCTGGAGTTTGGATTTGGAACAGATCATAAAGGCTCGATGAATCAAGGTTTTTATTAAGTTAATTTTACGTTGAGGGGACAAAAGGAACCCCAACGTGTATAGGACCCAGTAAAAGTAGGTTTACGGTAAATAGAGGTAAGAATTGTACTATCTGTTCGTTCCACTAGAACGTCGAGAAAAGGTAAACAATTATTAGCCTCAAATTCACACGTAAAGAAAGGGAGGGGTGTAAGTTATTAAGACGGTGAAAAATAGTCTGCATTCAGATCTAGTAGAGAAAATGGCAAAAGTATCATCCACATATCGTTTGTAGAACAGTGGGAGATGGTTATTAGAGTGAAATAATGCCTCTTCTTGAAAGCCAACGAATATATTTGCCAGGGCCGCTCCAAGGGGACTACCCATCGCTATGCCATCAATTTGTTCGTAAATACAGCTGTTAAAACTAAATTGAATATTTTTTGTGGCGATGTTGATCAGTTTTATAAAAACTGGTTCGGTTCCCTAAATCTATTTATACTAAAATTCGCCCTGTAGGCGCTCAAAGACCCCGCCTTTATGGATTACCAAAGATCCATAAAAACAATACCCCTCTCCGTCCTATACTATCCATGATTGGATCATCCCAACATCGCCTTGCTAAATGGTTAGCACTTCTTCTACAACCTGCTGTTAATTTCTATTCTAAATTTTGTATTCCTGACTCCTTTACATTTGTTAAGACTATACAAAATCTTCCTTTGAATCTCCACCAGTCTTTCTTCTGCTCTTTTGATATCAATAGTTTATACACTAATGTCCCATTGGATGAAACCATCACTATCTGCACGGATATATTATACCGTAGCCACCTTGACCCTCCTCCTATTCCCGAACCAGTTTTTATAAAACTGATCAACATCGCCACAAAAAATATTCAATTTAGTTTTAACAGCTGTATTTACGAACAAATTGATGGCATAGCGATGGGTAGTCCCCTTGGAGCGGCCCTGGCAAATATATTCGTTGGCTTTCAAGAAGAGGCATTATTTCACTCTAATAACCATCTCCCACTGTTCTACAAACGATATGTGGATGATACTTTTGCCATTTTCTCTACTAGATCTGAATGCAGACTATTTTTTCACCGTCTTAATAACTTACACCCCTCCCTTTCTTTTACGTGTGAATTTGAGGCTAATAATTGTTTACCTTTTCTCGACGTTCTAGTGGAACGAACAGATAGTACAATTCTTACCTCTATTTACCGTAAACCTACTTTTACTGGGTCCTATACACGTTGGGGTTCCTTTTGTCCCCCTCAACGTAAAATTAACTTAATAAAAACCTTGATTCATCGAGCCTTTATGATCTGTTCCAAATCCAAACTCCAGCAAGAATTTTCCTTTATTAAAACTACGTTAATTAAGAACGGTTATCCTGAAAACTTGGTCAATGCCACTATAAGATACAAATGTGCGCAGCTTTCAACCCTTCCGAAACTTGGTCCCGAAAAATGCCCAGTCTACCTAAGACTTCCTTGGCTGGGCAAATCTTCCATTCCTCTGTTAGACAAAATTAAAAAGTCTGTCCATCGTTGCTTTAATTCCATCAATCCTCGGATAGTCCTTAAGTCCAATGTGCTGTTTCCTCCTAATCTCAAGGATAGTATTGCCCCTCATCACAAAAGCCACCTTATCTATAAGTTTACTTGCAAATGCGAGATTTGCTACATCGGCCGTACTACCTTGAGACTGGAGTCTCGAATAAAGCAGCACATACCCTACAACATCCGTTCAGGCAACGTGGACTGTCCCACAGCTGCAGGCTTAAATACTCCTTCCACCATAGGACAACACCTATTAAGAAACTCTGCCTGTGCCCGCTCCTACCATCCTGCGATGTTCTCAGTCCTTTGTAGTTCCAATAGCGAACTACAACTTCAAATCCTTGAGTCTCTCTTCATTTCTCGCACTCAACCCATCCTGTGCGTGCAAAAACAATCACAACAGCTACTCCTTTTCGGCATTTCAAGCCTCAGTTTATCGAACGGGGCACCCGTAATTTCCGAACCCCCCCCACGTGAGTTTTAAGTTTCGGATATTTTGCGAATTCTCTTTCTGAGAGATAAAAAAAGAACAAACTTTTTCCTTGTTCTCACTGCTTCCTGTCTTATTCGTTGTCTTCAACCACACTTTTTTTTTTACCATCTTTCAATGTAATTTTCTCTGAGGAGTATTGAGCGAAAAGAAGAAATTTATTTCTGATTTTAAATCAAAACTAGGGTACCCTTTTCCTTTCTTTTTAAGAAAAAAAAAAAAAATATTTTACATAATGCATATGCTTCTACGCGTCCTCATTAAATTTTGTACTACAAATAAACTTTATAATAATATATATAATATATATATATATATATATATATATATATATATATTTATAGGTGATATACCCTATAGACTATAGTGGAATGCGCCGACGGTTACTCTAAGTAACAGGAACAATTATTGTCTGAAGAAGCCAATGTGAGTCAGCTCGTAACTATTTGTCGGACGCAATTCCAACTTTTCTTTACTGTAATTGTCTACTTTTTTGTTAATAAATTTTCCTACATTTGTTACCCGTCGTTTTGTATTATTTTGACCCCTTAAAACCCCACAACAATCTATACTATTATTAGAGGAAGAATTATATATGTGTGTATGTTAGAGTGTATAGCGAGAACGTTATGAGAGCTCTCATGATAACACACACGACTATAGTCCAGCAATTGTTAATATTTGTTCTACTATAACTTTTGCATACTGTAAACTGATATTTTGGAGAATATCATTAAAGGGTTTACGATAGTATATAGTGAAACACGAATCACAATAAATGGAAATGTTTACAAAGAAGATATGGTGTAAATTTATCAACATAGTCAAAGTTTGTTGTTATGAAATAAATGAAATAATCAATATATTTTGGGGGAGGATTTTTTTCCTTAGCAACAATAAAAGATCGAAGAAAAGGAGGGGAATATTTCAGTTAGTTCACAGCATCGATACTGATGTTCATGGGTGAATACATTAGAACAATATTTCATTTAATTAATGCAAACTCATTACTTGTCTGTTATATTATTCTTCATTATCAATCTTTGCTTCTTGATTTGTTTGATATTTCGTTATCAATCGATTTGGAGTGAAACAAGGAAGTAAAGGTCAAACAATCGTGTCTATAAGGTTGAAATTGGTGACAGCTGGTTGGTTGGTCTTTACGGCATTTCCTCCATTGAGTTATTCTATGGCAAAAAAATTTAGTTTTATTCATTCTTGTTAGATAGTCATTTTATCTTAAACTCAGTTATATTTAATCACTTTTTTTAAACTTAGTTTTTTTTCTATCAAACCCATAGATGTGACCTTAATGGATACTACCATTTCAAGACAGCGTGAACCTAGGAGTAACGGTGATGGTACTTTAGACTCTCCAGAGATTCAGAATTGAAAACTCACCACTGTCCATCAGCCACTGTCTTTTTGTATAAATGAAAAAACATTTTGGAGGTTTGTTATAGTCGGAACAATCAAATAGATGCTAAGGCTTGACATGACCAGCTGATTGATCGGTCCTATTAGGGGTAGTTCTTGCTCATCTTCAGAAATACAGTCGGCGTACTCTACAGCCCCAACGGGAGGGCGGCAAATTGGTGAAAGTGCGTAAAATCTGTTGTCTATCTCCACAAATTTTGCTGGGCACCATTATAGTATGTGGCCTACCTTTTGAATGTGGCCGACGAAATCATGTCACTCTCATAGTAAGTGGCCTACCATAAAAAGCATAAGGTTATAATAATAACTGATAAACCTAACCCTAACCCTATTTCAGAATTTTAGAATTAAATAGATCCCTGATTCATGTAAATTAGGGATAAATTATGTTTTAATAATTCTTAATTACTATATACAGTTCATGACTGAATTGCATTTCTTGAAATTGAATATATCTGAAAAATAATTTCTTTCAATAAATTGCCTATGACTTATATATTAAATATACTCTTACTGTGGTAGGCCACATTCAAACCGAGTAGGCCGCATAATATAAGAGAATCAAAAAGGTAGGCCACATACTATAACGGCACCTTTTACTGAATGGATTTTAATAAAAGTTTGTCAGAAAACTTATTACTGGGAGGAATGCAAACTTAATAGGATGTAGTCGCATAAAAATATCGAATAGCTTTGGAAATCTCTTAATAATATCTACATTAAACGGGGGGAATGGATACGTAAGTGGGAGTGAGTGATAATAATAATGAGAAGAAAGTGAAAGATTAGTGAAAGGTGGAGGAAGAGATAATTGTTGCATCAAACAATAAGAAAGATTATCAGCCAGCAAGTGAGGGTAGCTTATCTGAAAACAACCGGTAGGTGAGGCTATCATACTAACACAAAGCTGGCAGACAAAGTTAGGCTATTTACACAAAGTCGGCAAGTGAAGTTAGACTGCCTAAACACAGTCCCAACGTGAGGATAACCTATGAACATAAATCCGGCAAGTGAGCCTAGCTTATTGACATATGGCCAGTAATAGAGGCTAGTCTATTTACACAAAGTTGGCAATGAAATTTACCCATTCCTCTTGTAAGGCTATCTTCTCTACACGCATCGGCCAGGTGTGGCTAGACCCTCTACACGCATCGGCCAGGTGTGGCTAGACCCTCTACACGCATCCCATACACGCATCGCCAGTGTGGCTAGACCCTCTACTTCGCATCGGCCAGGTGTGGCTAGACCTCTACACGCATCGGCCAGGTGTGGCTAGACCCTCTACACGCATCGGCCAGTGTGCTAGACCCTCTACACGCATCGGCCAGGTGTGGCTAGACCCTCTACACACATCGTCAAGTGTGGCTAGCCTCTCAACACACATTACTCAAGTCTGGTTAGGTTCTTTCTCTACATACACACACACACACAATGAGAAGGTAAGGAAAGAAAGAAGGGACAAATGATGCAATGTATCGTGTTAGAATCAAAAACTTCCACAATGAAATATTTGCACGTTTAACTTATGGAAAAAAGCAATATTTATTTAACAATTAATTTCCTAATTACAATATTTGATGCTATCATTAAGAACTATAAGTGGCTACATAGAATCGCCTGTGTAGAGGGTAGAAAACTTGGTGTATTGATTTGTTTATTTTGAGATTTACAAATGCTGGAATTTTTAAATTAGAATTTCAATGCTATTTCTATGCACGTCTTAATTCTTAGATGTGTTCGAATATATATCAAATGTTCATAATTTCTGCTTAAGTAGCAAGAACCGGTGATATTTCATATGTACATATATTCACTTTGTCGTTAATTGTATTATTTTCGTAGTTTCATCCGGATATACATATATACACAGCAATTGCCCTTTATAAATGTATATATAAAGATTGTAGTAAAATCTATAGGAGGAGATATCTACAAAAAGCCCAATCGTGTAAAAACTTCTTTACCGGTAACATTTGTGTGAATTAAGATAAAAAGCGATTCGAAGTATCTACTAATAAAATATATAAAAATATTTTTTCGGTATGTTGTTATTTATGCAATAAATATTTAAGGAATAATATGTATATCTAACTTTATCTTCGATCTGTTTACTTCGACTGTCAGTATTCGGAAACATCGACCGTTAGTGGTAGGATTGGAGTACTTACTACTCACATAAATTCCTTGTGCAAGCGCTGGGGCTTCCGGAGAGGCTTGTCTCTCGTGAAATGACTCAATACTACCTGAGACAGCACCCTGTAGCAGCTGGGCATCCCAATCGGCTCAGACTTTCTCCAGCCACTGGACTAACAGCGGGACTGCCTTGATAGTAGACTGGGATCTGTGCAGCCTCTTTCCACTTACAATATCTCACGCAGAAGTTTCATTGCATACCACATTCAACTTTCAAAAATTTAAGGAATATTCAATTCAAATATTAGAATATCAATATTTCTCTTGTGTATCTGCATTCCTCAAAATTCAGTGGAAGGTTCATTTAACTTGTTACCATGACTTCTTGAAAAGTATGTCCTATCTATACATATATAGATGGCAGTTGTGTATGTATATATGTCCGGATGGAACTTCGAAAATAAAACAATTAAGACAAAGTAAATATATATACACATTCACTATCACCAGGGTTTGCTTTTGAGCAAAAATAATGAAGATTTTATTCATATCTGTGAAGATAAGATATTTAAAAATCAGGATTTGAATAGTAAAGAAGGGACAGTCATTGATTGTGTTCGGGATTAAAACAAATCAAGTATCTAAGATCGAAAAGAAAATCAATTGATCTGCTAGATTAACCTTTTATTTTCCCCCGTTTACCCAGGCAACGCCGGGTAGCCGATTCTAGTTTATAGATAATTCTCTGAAGTATTGGATTTCATTGACTAATTTTAACGGCATATCAACCCGTCTAGAGCTATTTCATACTTGGACGTTAGAGATTGCGTCCATTATATTTAACATATTTTATTTAGTTTAATAGGAGTTTGTGCACACGGTTATACATAGATATTTACCAACCCTTCCTCACGAGCAGGATGCGACACAAGGTCAATTTATTAAGTAGAGTTTAACAGGTTTGAATTCAGAGTTTTCCCTCTCCTAGACTGGCTACATAGCCACGGTCGTAGAGCCCAGTCTGCGCTGCTATTTACCCATTGCTGGAGGGATAATTGTATTCATACCTTTCCCAAGGGTATTAGCGAAATACCAAGTGAAATTCAAACAGCTTCGTCCAGGAACTGAACTCTGGTCGTCGAGTCCATTTCCTATGACTCTAACCCTTAGACCACGCGGTTATATGATATTAAGTATTCCCATATAAAGCGAGTCATTTCCAAACTGTCTATACATCTCTATTAGTCCTAAAACTGTTTTTTCCTCTAATATAATATTAATTGTAGACATTTCAATCAATGCATAATCTGTGAAAAGACATATCCATTTATTCTGATAAGCTGTGTTCGGGAGAGGAAATGTATTAAGAATATCCGTCTAAATAAGATGTCCTTACAAAAACGAAATTATATATCAAAATCCTGACATTTTAAGTTGTCCATATACACCGATGGGAAACAGACAGATAACTTGCTCTCCAAACCGTAATTGGAAAATGAAGATAGAATTCACATAATAAAAACTTTAAAAAATCATGCTATCTTGTAAAAAGAGGAAACTCTGACGCCTTCCTTGCATATTAAAATTTCAGAAAATATCTTCCTTAATTCTAATCCTCTTTTCGTGTATATATGTATGTGTGTATATATATATATATATATATATATATATATATATACATATATATATGAGTGTGTATATATATATATATATATATATATACATACAAATACACACATTCATATGCATACATATACAAATACACACATTCATATGCATACATATACAAATACACACATTCATATGCATACATATACATACAAATATGCATACAAATACACATTCATATGCATACATAATACACATACACATACATATGCATACAAAACACATACATATGCATACAAATACACATTCATATGCATACAAATACACACAATCATATGCAACAATACACACATTCATATGCATACAAATACACACATCATATGCATACATATGCACAATTCATATACATACATATGCATACAAATACACACATTCATATACATACATATACATCCAAATACACACATTCATATACATACAAATACACACATTCATATACATCCAAATACACACATTCATATACATACACATTACATATACATACATATATAAACCGGACGCAGTCATACATATATACACACACACACATATATATATATATATATATGGGGGGGGGTAAACACACGCACACAAACATATGTATACCCATAAATATATATATACACGCACAAAACATACGTACATATATAAATACCCATCCATGCACATACGCGTACACATCCATACACATATACATACAAGCATCCATAAATGCATATATATATATATATATATATATTCCAGTGTCCATATATGTGCCCAGTTCTGTTATCCTTTAGACACTCAATAAGAAAATATCAGCTACGTGCGCATCGTAATCAACATTGGTCGGCGTCATTTGTCTGACGCTGATCAGCAACCTCCATTTATTAAACTTCACCACAAAACGTTTCCTGCTTGGAGAAGATTAATAGTAAGTGAGGCGGCAGAATTTCCTCTTTTAAACGATTTTAAAAATGACCGAAATTAGGCGTTGTAATATAATGTAGCTAAAGTGTGAACTCTCTTATAAATTGGCAACAATGATTATGAGAGAGATAGAGAGAGAGAGAGAGAGAGAGAGAGAGAGAGGAAGAGAGAATAAGTAAGAGTAGTGTAAGTGTGAATATAGTGGGCGATGGCAGAGTCTGAAGGAAGAGTTTTAAAAGAGAAACAGGGTTACTCAAAAAAATAATAAGTGACAATACGACTGTCTATGAAAACAGACATTTTTGTTTGGAGGAATATGATATTTACCGTAGGGAAAAATATGAAGAATAACCTTTATGAGATTGAAACTTAGAATCATACAAATCTTTAGAGATATACAGTCAAATCAAATAAAATATGTTTTAGACTCGAATATAAAAATCAATGATAAAGTAAAAAGAAAGTATTGAAAATTATAGAGAAAGACATCAGTTCTAATATAAATAAAGATGAAAATAAATATATTCCTTAATGAAATTGACTAAAAAAATAATAATGTATCTAATGTAAGATCATAACGTGTTACATACGTTCATATATATATATATATATATATTATATATATATATATAATATATATAGGGTGTCCCAGAAGTTACACACATCCTGGTTTTTAAAAATACACCTCTGTTGATTTCAAATCACTGTTATTGAGAATAATTATAATAAATGCTCAAATTGAGAGATAGAAAATTAATTACAACAATCACTATCAATGAATATGTTTTTGAAATAACTAAAGGTGTTGTTTTTCAAAACCTGGATAATACATAACTTCTGGGACACCCTGTGTGTATATATATATATATATATATATATATATATATATATATAAAGTAAAAGTAAGTAAAGTCGTCGGGGCGGCCTAATGTCGGTATCAGCCAAACAGTGAGGGATTCTATCCCCTTTTCACTATCGCTAGACCAAGGAAATTATTTTAGCGGCTGGGATGGAGCGCCACACCTACCATCAGCTCCTCACTTTACCGCACAGATCTGTGTGCTACTCATACGCTGAGTTGACGATGTGTGTGTGTGTAAACAGTGCTTGTTATCTGTCAGTTTCTTCTATGTGCGTAAAGAATTGCATAGGCAATAATTCGACAGTTACCAAACAACGTTAACTTTATGACTACGCTACCCTAACATACATGACACATCAGCGACGAAAACCAAAAAAAAAAAAAAAAAAAAGGAATTTAGACACATATGGTTTAAAAAGGAAAAGTTTGGGGACAATTTATTCATTCCATGATGTTATCATTAAAGAATTGTTAGTACAATTGAAAGACAAATACAAAAAAAAAAACCACTAATGATTCAAGTATTTTTTAAACAAATTTGTTTGATATAAAAGATGATGCCTATATATATATATATATATATATATATATATATATATATTATATCACGGAGTGTTTATTCATAAATATACCAAACTCTACATTGATGTTATATATTACTGTATCATTGATATTAACAGTATTTATTCATAAATGTTATATATATATATTATATATCATTGATATAAACAGTATTTATTCATAAATGTTATTATTACTGCATTGATATTAAACAGTATTTATTCATAATGTTATATACTGTATCATTGATATTAAACAGCGTTCATAAATGATCTACAGTATTTATTCATATATTTTACTCATTGACAGTATTTATTATTATGTATAAATATATAAGTGATATATATATATAATGAAATTCTCCGATTAAGACATTTATTTTAAAACACTGCTTATGTCTCTGTCATTGTGTGTGTGTGTGAATGACAGAGACATAAGCAGTGTTTTAAAATAAATGTCTTAATCGGAGAATATTTCGTTTCCATCAGATGTTAATTTCCTGACTGTTTACATTTCAATTGTGAAAGACTTATGAATACGAAAGGTTTGGCCCCACATATGAATATAATTTGAATTTCATCTAAACGACTATATCGGTCGATACTGCACGGGTTTATATTTTCTACTTGAAGACCAACCTATAAAACAAAATGCTTTTTTTTTAATATATTTTTTTAAATTGATAAATGTTTTCATGTTAAAATGTCATGTATTTGGCTTGTTTAATGTCTTGCTAATTTCATTTAGGTTAATGGGCTCAAGACCTAATAGCCATCTATCTTAATCGTCGTCATAAATTGATGTGGTGTATGATTCGCTAAAAAAGATTTAACCATGAGCAAACAATTATTATTAAATGGGAATAATTACCTCAAACTATTTAATTGTATTAGATAGGAATATTTGATATAATATAAATGTATGCAAATAGATTATATAAAAAAGTATAATCAAAATAATACAATGGAACTATAATTATAATTACAAATATATATATGTGACAATCAAATTTCCTGAATGGCCTAGGGAAACTGAATTTTTGCTTCCCTAGCAAAATTTATTTTCCCTAGGCCATTCAGGAAATCTTGATGTGTTTACTTAAGAGCCTTTACCAAATAGTTCAATCTGTAAGACGTATAATGATATCTCCCCCTCCCTCTCTTCATTTCCTTGTTTACTTCTTTTCATCAAGTTGGATTGAATCAGATTAGCGTTATTGCTTACACGTGCTCGCCTCTTTCTCTATCCTTCCCGTACTTTTTCTTTCTTATGTTATTTTTCTGAATAGCATGTCTTTTCCCCCCTTTTCGTTGTAAGAAAACGGAAGTGTACATTATTTACCTGAGGTGACGACGCTCATAAGAAATAAGAATTCAGCTAACAAGCAATACCGATTAATCAGGGTTTACATTTTTGCATTTCATCTGACACGATATGGACGATCTCATTCTTAACCATAGGGTGTAGCAAGATGATATTGAGGGTACAATTAAGGAACATGAGTATTAATGCATAGCAATTCTATCTAGTTTTTTAAAGGAATATTTTATGAAACCAGAATATTTACCTATTAAATGAGGAATATTTTGCACACTATCCATTATAAGTTTATTTTGTACGAACTTTCATAGCAGGAATTGCATATTGCAGTAATGAAGATAGCTTTTTACTTTAGTGCATATTTGATTTGAATGAGTCCCCGGGAAATTTGAGGGGTCCCAACTAAAATTTCTTAATAGATTATAGCGTTTTTTTATTTTTTTTATTATGAACAACTAAAACCGTCTAACCCCTATCTTTTACCGCATACAGTGCAATTCATTTCCAAGAAACTAGTGAAATGTATTTACAGTTAGCTGGGAATAGTGGGAAATGAAAAAACAGCAACAAAAAAACAAAAAACAAAAATAAAACACTGGGGCGCATGGGTACGATTTTTCTGCACCCTATTAGACTTTTCTGCGTCAGTGATACAGGATGCATACCTATCAGCATTTCTGATACTGTTCTGTTAAACTTTTGACAGGGATTGGAATAAAACTATATTTTTAAAACGGTAATCTATCGGTTTAAGTATATTTTACTAACAATCTTTGAACATGATTGATTCAATTTCCTGTCATTATAACGAGCTGCGACCCACGTTGTGACAAATTACTCGGAATAGACAGACAATAAACAGAAGATAATAAAATACATTACGATTTGCAGATCATAAATAAAGGTTGACGTTTATAAAAATCATAGAATATTGTCAATGAAGAAGAAAAAAGACTAAGAAAGAATTTACAAAACAAAAATGTAAAATGAATAAAATCAAATCTATGAATGACCGAATAGAAAATGAAAACGGGAAAAATAGAATCCATGTAAAAATAGAAGAAAATAAATTAACATATTCACAATGATAAAATGAAAAATTGTGATTAATAATGAAAAAAGAAAGAAAAAGAAAGACTAGAATAGATTTTCGAAAGGTCGAATTCACTATGCTAAAACTATACAGGAAAGTTTAATATTTGTAATATATGTAAGCGTGCAGAGGGGAGGGGGGGTGCTGGACGATTTGCGCATGAACGGAAATGAAACACAAATAAAGGGAGAAATACGACTGATGAATGAGTCAAGTTTTCCCACCAACTTTTGGTATATGACAACACAAAATTATTGGTTGGTTGGGCTGGTGTTTATAAAACATGCCGAAGACGTTTTTGTTTTTGTAAATTTGTTTTTTGATCTATTCAACCCATAGATGGGACCCTAACAGGTACTAACACTCCCGAACCGGGTGAACCAGGGAGTAATGGCTATGAAGAAATACTTAACACTCCGCAAAACACGAAATTACATTTTAACGTCATACCCAGGACACTAAGACTTTCACCTGCTGCTTTCTAGGACATATATGTTAAAAGGAATTGGGGGTTGCCATAAGGGAGATAGGATCGGACAATCATATAGGTGCTATGGCGAGACGTACCCAACCGATTGAGTAAAAACAAAATTGTTATTTCCCACCTTCTGATCAGATTCATTATTTGATTTTAACTTATATAGTGGACGTTGTATTTAAATTCGACAGTAGTTCCAGGTAGAAATGTAAGTCATTGAATTTTTCATGAAACATTAAATCGACCATTTAACTTTAAATGTATTCTAATGTTAATTTTCAAAAGGTATGCATTCATAAACCTCTTCTCATCAGCAGGATTTGATACACACTCGACGAAGAAGAATTTAAAGTTTTTTTTTTTCTTTATTGATTCACTCTTTCTCTCTCATATATATATATATATATATATATATATATAATGAGAGAGAGAGAGAGAGAGTAAGTAATTCACAGACAAGTGTTTCAAGGTTTCATCTTTCATCAGTGTGGCTATACCGTTTAACAGCTACCCCTGGCCGGGTTTGAGACCCGAATGAAATTTCGTTCGCCAATCCTCTTACCCTTACGACCAGAGGCAGCTGTCAAATATAGGAGAATATTTAATCGCTACATTTCTAAGCGGAAATGAATTCACTAGAGGCCTCAAACATATGTAAACAAAGCGAGGCTTAGCTGTGCACCAGATACGGTGAATTTGCAATTAAATCCCTATTTAAAGTACTCAACTAAAGTGGGAGCGTATATATAGAGAGAGAGAGAGAGAGAGAGAGAGAGAGAGAGAGAGAGAGAGAAGAGAGAGAGAGAGAGAGAGAGAGAGACTGAGTGTGTGTGTGTGTGTGTGTGTGTATTTGTTTATGAAGACGACATATTTTGTTTTCATATAGCAACGGGTATTTATTAATTCCTCCTGTGTCAGATCAAAATATATGGAAGCTTGCATTCGAGGAAAAAAAAACAAAGGAGAAAAATAAACCTCTTCTCATCAGCAGGATTTGATACACACTCGACGAAGAAGAATTTAAAGTTTCTTTTCCTTTATTGATTCACTCTCTCTCTCTCTCATATATATATATATATATATATATATATATATATATATATATGTGTGTGTGTGTGTGTATAATGAATAAGTAATCCACAGTGTTTCAAGGTTCATCTTTCATCAGTGTGGCTATACCGTTTAACAGCTACCCCTGGCCGAGTTTGAGACCCGAATGAAATTTCGTTCGCCAATCCTCTTACCCATACGGCCAGAGGCAGCTGTCAAATATAGGAGAATATTTAATCGCTACATTTCTAAGCGGAAATGAATTCACTAGAGGCCTCAAACATATGTAAATAAAGCGAGGCTTAGCTGTGCACCAGATACGGTGAATCTGCAATTACATCTCTATTTAAAGTGCTCAACAAAGTGGGAATATATAATAATATATATATATATATATATAGAGGAGAGAGAGAGAGAGAGAGGAGAGAGAGAGAGTGTGTGTGTGTGTGTTTGTGTTTATGAAGACAACATATTTTGTTTTCATATAGCAACGGGTATTTATTAATTCCTCCTGTGTCAGGTCAAAATATATGGAAGCTTGCATTCGATGAAAAAAAAAAAAACAAAGGAGAAAAATAAAGCTAAACTGTAGTGAATATTATTTTAATTTTGACACAAGGGCATAAATAGCAACTTTTAATGAGAACTTATCAATAAAGTCTACTAATGCAGGTTGAACCTCTATGTGTTAAATAGGAAAAATGAGTTTAATAATGTGTTTGAAAAATTCAGTCACTTTGATTTTTCCGAGTTTTGACCAAATTTTTATTGTAGTATGTAGGAATATGATGCAAGGAAATATTGAGCTTACACACACAACAATAATGAGGACTATAGTCCAATAAATTGAAATTATTCACATCAAGCATCATCTAAAAGAATACAGACAAATGATTAAAAAGATGAGTTTAAAAATGAATAATTGAATACCCCCCAAGAATGAATAAAACAAAACTTCCCCAGCATAAAATAACCCAACAAGGGATGACATGCTTTAAAATACAATCACCCCACCCAACTTTATTTGTTTGATATTGCATCACGCTAGATGGCCCTTATATAAGACATACAATCTAAAGTAACATCATTTTACTATATTTCAGTGGAAAGACCATAGACAAGGAAACGGAATCGATCATTGTTCGATGGGACCGTGCAAAATAGCAAACTCCTCATCTTGAGATCTTTGCTTGGCCAAGTAGATTAACCAGCAATTCAAGGCAAACGGACACGCTATGCTTCAAAGCAAAGATTACAGACAGACTCACTTTAGTGCATACTTATATAATTTTCTTTGGCGTACCGTGTATTAACCAGACAAGCGTAGGCAATTTCATTTTGACATGTATTTGACGTAGAGGATAACTATGAGAATGTGAATGGATAGACCGTTCTGGAGATTTACGGAGAGGAAATAGATGTGTGCGGCGAATGGAGAAAGGGGAAAAGGAAACAAGAGATCTAAAGTTGGACCAGTGAAGGGCCTGATTGGAGAAATTTGTTGGTCAGTTGAAGATATGAGCTTGACCAGAAAATAAAGTGGATGCAGATGGTTGGTTTGTGTTATGAGGAGTCAGAAATGAACAAATCATAAGATAAATTCAATCTATAGTAGTTAATATGGTAACGTTGTTATTTATGGTGTTGGTAAAAGAGTTTAGATGAGAGAAATGGAAAAACGTAGCGTGGGATGAAGATGGAAAAACCTGAATGGCTAAGGATATACGAGACCAGTGAAATGTGACAAGGAAGTCTTAGTTCAAAATTGAATGTCTGACCGATTTGTATATCTTCGATTTATTTCTCCCGCTGGACTTCTATTGAATTCAACCACATGCAACTCTAGAAAAATGCAAGATACTGCATAGTCGACGGGGTGACCTAAAGTTGGTATCAACCAGACAGCGAGGGAGTATATCCACTTTCCACTAGCGCTAAGGATATTGTTTTTTCGTAAGGTGGCGCGCCACAGCTAACATCAGCTTCTTAGTTTACCGCACAGATCCCTGTGCTACTCATACGCTGAGTTGGATAGGGCCAGTATCGAACCCGGAACCTGGTGGTTCCTTGGTTGACGCTCTACCGACTGAGCTAAGCCGGCTCTATGTTAGCACGTGGAAAGCCAGTTGAAATCATCATAATCGGTCATCGTCCCTGGCAGGTCTTACGCATGGCATCCAGAATCTGTGCAGAGGTAGATTATGTATTTCTTTTCTTTTCTTTTTTTTTTTTTTTTTTGCTTATCAGCCCATTACTACTGAGAAGGTGTCTACAAGAGAACGTCACTTATGAGTGTGCCCTTACTTCTCCAGCTGTGTCTAGCATGTCTTGTTCTTCTCGAAGAGTAACTGATATGTGTTGGATATATATGTTTGAAATTGATCGTATTAGATAAAATCACTTAATAACATGTAAATTTGTGACAAAAACTCTTAAACAAACACAAAGTATAATGGACACAATTCCCTTAACTCCGGAGATATTCCTCCAATCTAAGATCCACTGTTGAAAAATAGCTGAAGTTGTAATTTGTTATTTCACCGATTTAAATTATGGTTCAACAGTCTATGAACAATTAAAAATATATTTGAAATAAGGATTTATGCACATCTAGTTTTCGATTCAAATACCTGACGGTTGTGTTCAAAGTATATTATATATACACACCCACCCCACTCACACAACATATATATATATATATAATGTGAGTGTGTGTGGGTGTGTATATATAATATACTTTGAACACTATCATCAGGTATGATTCGAAAACCAGATGAGTTGGGAGAGTTAGACACTTTGTCTAAGCTCCCTGAAATAGACTATAAAGCAAAATCTCTAAGTCTTTTGTTATTTCTTTACTTTATATATATATATATGAAATAGGTATATTTTGACAGCATCTTCTCATTCAAACAAATTTGGCTAAACATATTTTAATCCTTATTGTTTTCACTTTTACTTTGCAAAATTCTCTAAATTTTTTATATAATCATCTTGAAAGGCGTTACCGAGTTGCCCGAAATTTATTTTATTGATAAACCAAGTACTTTCAGTTTGTTTGTTTCTTTTTTTGGTGGGGGGAAACATTATCAAGGCTGTTTAGTATATGTTTAAACGATCATTATAAAAACTCTTTAGGACAACGCATTAACGACTTTCCAAATGATTACATAAAAAAATTGTTAGAAATCTTGAAGCAAAACAAAGAAAAAAAACTCAAAGCAATTAGGATTTCATTATTTTTCATCTAAATTTGCTTGAATATATATATGTTGTGTCCATTATAGAACGGCCATCTGGATCTGATATTATATATACTAGCAAATATATGCACCCTCCGGGTGCAAGTATTTAAGTTTTGATATAATAAAATTAAAATATCATATTAAATTAGAAAGGCTAATGAAACTGAATAAGAATGCAGATAAAAAGATCTGCAACAGAGGCGGTATAATCGAAAAATAGAACAACTTTGAAACTAACTATTCCATCATTTTCCATTACTCCCTCTTTCATTGGTAAATTTTCCTAATTTAACTATTTAGTTAAAATAGGAAGTAAAGGATAATATACAGTTATTTCTTCTTGTAATAAATTTATTTTAAGATTTATCCCGTGATTTTGTTTATATTTCTTAAGATAAAACCAAACAATTAGAAATTAATAATACCAAGCACATATTTATTAAAATAAAATTTTAGATATCAATATGCAAATTAGCCTTCTCGTTCAAACTGTAAACCGCTATTTTGTTGTATATATAAATACAATTGCATGTTATTAGTACGTAGATATGGTCAACAGTATTAATAATGTAAAACAATTTTATAAATAACTGAAGTTTAAAAGAACGAAATCATGGATAATTTGACGTAAATAATTAAGGGAATTGTGACTTGAGTAGTAAAATAGTTTCGGTTACAGACAGAAAACACACAATCTCCATTATAATAAGATATATATATATATATATATATATATATATATAAATATATATATATATAATATATATATATATATATATATATATATATAAATTAATATAATAATAATATATATTATATATATAATAATATATATAATATATTTTTGAAGGCGTAATAATGCATTATTACGCCTTCAAAAATATATTATACATTTAATTAATGCTTCGAACTCACTATGAAATAATGACAAAAAAAAAATATAATATATAATATATATATATATATATATCATAATGTTGTGTTTCTATTACAGTGCGACCATCTGGTACTATATATTATCAGATCCAGATGGCCGTTCTATAATGGACACAACATTTATATACATGTATTTGAATAAAATACCTGAGTTTGCATTTCCTCTTAATGTCAAACGGTCATAACGTCAAGCTTACTTGCTGAAAACGACTCAAGCTGAAAGTTAGGCAATGGCGCTTTTCTTTCATTTCAATCGAAAACTATTATTATAAATCGAACCAGTGACAGAACAAAAACTGGATATTGAAACTGTTTTTTGGTTTTTGTTCCCGTGTTCATTTTCATGCTTCATAATACAAAAAAACGCAATCAACTTTATATATATATATATATATATATAATATATATATATATATATATATATATATATTCTCTCATACTCACACCGTAAAAGAGAATATTTGACGACATATTTCAAACCGTCCACTTTTTTCAGCATCCTTTCTTCAGATTTCAAATTTTGAACAGCCTGATAAACAAGGACTATCAATTGCTTTTCTCGTTATTCTGTGATAAAATTTTTTTCATCACCTTCCTTATACCAACAAATGCCCTGAAGATGATCTAATTAATAGATCGAAACACTGCAGCGTCGGCCAATAAACTTACCACTCAACTTATTTAAACCTGTGTTTTTTCAATTTTCTTAATATACTACATACCGTCGGATTCACTTCCATCTCTTCCCCCCCCCACACACATATATATTATTGAGAGAGGGGGAAAGAGAGGAGAGAATGCAATTACCTTTCCTACATTTAAACAAATATTAATTGTTCGTTAACTAAGAAATAAGTAATTTGACCTCTTTGACCTGACACAACAAAGTGCCCCCTTGAATGAATTTTAGAATAACATTCTCTATTTTAAGATTTCATAAATAAATTGACATTTATTTCTTTTGGACATTTTCCATTGTTGTGTGTGGATTTATCGCTTTAGTACGATATGATGGACTCTTCAATACTATTAAAGTTGACAATTAAAACAGACGGAGTATAAGCAAGTCCTCAATTTGATAGACAAGTTGTGTTGTGCACCTTCGACTCGGGATTATAACAAAGGTGTGAGACAAATATGATATTGTTGAGAGATGATGTCATAAAATTCCCCACGACGGCCCAAATTTACACTGAATAACGAGTGACGGGTCCCCAAAATAGGAAAAACATTTATTACTATTGGACATTTCCCTTCTCGATAATATTGGCGTTAATGACTTATTTATCTATCCTTCGACAAATAACCTGACAAAAGTATAGCTCTCTTCCTTTCTCCCTCTCCCCCATTCACTCTCACACAAATATATATATATATATATATATATATATATATATATATGAGACTTGACGAGCGAAAGTTCGTTCGGGTCTCGAACCCGACCAGAGGTAGCTGCTGAAAAATAAGTATAGCTGCACTGATAAGGGGTAAACCCCGAAAAGCGCGTCTGTAGATTGCTTTATATATATATATATATACACACACATACAGGATGATTGTAAAGTAACTCCCTATTTTAAATAAAACTTCATGTTACGTGAGTGGTTATATTCATTTTTTGTAGAACATATGTTTCAGAATTAAATTAGATTTTAAAAATAGGGAGTTACTTTACAATCATCATGTATATATATATATATATATATATATATATATATGTATTTGTGGGGGGGTAGAGGGAGAAAGGAAGAGAGTTATACTTTTGTCAGGTTATTTATCTGTCCTTCAACAAATAACCTTACAAAAGTATATCTCTCTTCCTTTCGCTCTCTCCTTTCAAACACATACACACACACACATTATATATATATCATTTAAGTTATCGCATATGCTTCTAATTATTTAGTTAAAAATTGATGGTAAAATGAATGAATAGATGAAATAAAATAAAAATGAATGAAATGATGGGGATAAATGAAAAATCCTTTCCAAGGGACCCCTCTCAAAAGTATTAAAACACTTTTTGAGAGTGGGGTCCCAGATAGAAAGTCTTCCTCATCTATTATTAGACTCCTCTGAAGCATCAAGTTAATATAATTATTTAATAAGCAATTAGAGAAGATAAAATTTGTCTCTTACCTTTGTAATATCTGTTGAGAATGGGTTTGAGTTTTTATATGTATATATATCTAATCTTGTCTGGTTAACCTCCGGTGAATATTGCTACATTGTAACAATATTGAATTCAAAATAAAAACGGTCAAATAGAAGAATTATCTACTTAGCTTTTTTTTTCAGTTGTAAAATAAAATATATTAAATTATATATATATATATATATGATTGTAAAGTAACTCCCTATTTTAAAAATCTTATAATTTATTTCTGAAACATTAGTTCTACAAAAAATAATTTAAGCACACACATAGCATGGTGTTTTATTCAAAATTCTACATGAGTACCAGCAATTCGCCAGCCCCCTCCCAGAAATCGCATAAAATGGAAGTCTTTGGGAATGGCAGAAATAAATTCTTGTTTTCATCAGTCGTACATCTCAGAGTCGACTTGCTCCTTCAACTAAAACTAATGAAAAAAGTATTAGGATGTTAAATCAGGGCTTCTGACCGGACACATATGGGGACCACCTCTACCCATCAATCTATAGAAAAATGGGGATCCAGCCATTACGAACAACATTAGCAAAATGTAGAGGAGGAAAATCTTGCATAAAAAAATGTCTTCAATATTCTCCCAAGTATTGAAACTGGTCAGATGTTATATTGCAGCATGGTCAAATAACATTCGGGAGGTACTTTTCAATCACCCTGTATAGATGAGAAAATGGGTAAAATGTGGTGTAAATCATACCAAAATGTTAAATATGACTGACATCTCAGTTTATCACATATTGTTAAGTATCTGGCCGCCATCCTTGGCCAGTTGTAAAGAACTTAAAGTAAATAAGTAAGTAAGTCCTGAGTTATAGAATCCTTTCGTAAGTGAATAAGTCCTGTGATATAATCCTATGTTCCGTCATCCACGAAGATTCAAGTAGTTATGAGTAGCTAAGATTAGAACAGCCGGTATAAGTAACAATATCAGCAGCAGAGCACTGCCAGTGATTGGACAATAGGTTGGTCACATGATTATCGCCCAGTCTATAAATAAGAGTAGGCATCTAAGACACACCTTATATCCCAGAAAAGTCAACACATTAACCACAATTAGATGAAATACCTTGGAATACAGTGTATTTAAGATTGAATCATTTTATGATAATTTAAAATCTAAATAGAATCACGACAACACCTAAGCGACATGTTATGTAATGATGTATACATGGTTAGCCAGCAGAAACTGACAAATCCCAATGTATTTTATCACCAGGTTCTGGCAAAACACAGGTTTGTACAGGTGTAGCAAACTTCATGAATTAACAGATGGATTAAATCTTTTAAAAAAAAGAAAAGATTTAAACAATTGCCCCAGAAGCGGAAACCATTAATATCAAATAAGATTAATTGACAGGCCTTTAAGTGCAATTTGAGAACTTGGTCGTGATTGGAAAATCTCAGTTAGGTGGCTGAGGGACTCTAGAACGTCGATGGTAGATTTCAATTTAAACAAAGTTAGTCCAAAACGAAAAAGTGGTCGCACCTAATCTTCATCTATGGCCCGGGGTTAATTCCCGGTTGCCGTATAGACCAGATATGTGTGTGGAAATGTGTAAAATGTTATTTATCCCCTTTACTCTGGCGTATATGAGAGAGAGGGTATTTTCCTCATACCCACTTGTATGGGCTGGGCACAAGGTTTCGTTTTAACGTGGGCCCACCCACAAGCCGAAGCTCATGGGTGGGAAAGAAGAAAAATAGCTTCCTGGGATCGACGCTATTAATTGTACTTTACCGGTCCGAGACCGGCTGGATTAGGTAATCAGAGCATAGCACCTGGAACAGATACTACACTCTGATCCCCCTTTAGTCCAGGGAAAAGTAAAGAGAGGGGGAGAGGGATTAGAGATAAGGTAGAGATGATAGTTCTTACTTTTTACCTGCTGCTTCTGATTCTTCGTCTAGATAATCTAACTCTTCGGTCGCCATTTTATCTGACTGGGCTTTCTAGTTAAGGGCTGGTCTTCTTTTTCATGCTGGGTTGTTCATTGTCTTAACAATTGATTAATAACAAGACTTAGTGTTTTTTACGGTAATAAAGCTTTACTTTTTAGCCCATGTTGATTCCGTCTCGGGTGAGATGGACCCCGGGAGCTGACAATACCCTCCTTGAAAATCGGGTTGCATCTGGTCTAAACTAGACAAATTTCAATAAATAATTTTTTATCCAAAATTTTCTTTCCATTTATCTTTTGATATATATTTGACAACATTTACCTGCTCGTGTGGATTGGTTGCTAAATACATATACTTACAAAGACGACAAAATAAGTAGCTCTTTTTCTTTTCTATTTTAACACTTGAAAAAGGCAACTGCTACCATACAGTGATAACACAAAAACAAATATAAAATCAAAAGATCCTTGAACTGATTTCTTTTGGGAGTCGAAATAAAAATGCTGATGACCTTTTATGGAGGATTTAAGGAATCCTCGATATGATTTTTCTCAGATATCAACGGTTGCGTAGTTACTAGGCATTAATATTCCAGAAATGTTTTATGGTTTGAAAAGGTCCATCCCAATCTAAGCCGAAAGGATTTTAGAGACAGCAAAGGGGTGACAGATGTCATCTAACTGAAAATATGATAGATAAATCAGACAGATATATATGTAGTGAAGTATTAAGGAAAAAGAAAGGGTACAATTTATTACTACTACTACTACTTACTACTGATGCTGCTGCTACTACTACTAGTAGTAGTAGTAAAATAAAAGGAATGACTCATGAGGAAAATCTCTGCTTTTAGAAAAATGTCTTAGCATTGAAAATTTTAGGGATTTTCGGCTTAATTTAAAAAAAAAAAAAATACGTGAGAGATTTGGCAAAAATGAAATGCCTTCCAGCTAGAGTTATACGAAATATCTTTTTTTACAAAAATTCAGAATTTTGCCAAAGTAATTTGATCAAACAAGGGACAATAAAGAAAGTATGATTTGCATAAAAGTGATTTAGAATCAAAGAAAAAAATATGATGAAAAAAAATGTTTGAAAGTGAAAGGAATCATGAATGAAGCAACTGGAGGTAGAAAATACACACACAAAAAGAGAAGGCAACGAAAAGAAAGAGAGGAAATAAAATTAAAAAAAATAAAAAAAAATGTAAAATGCGAAGATGAAAAAATGATTGATGAATTTAGAAACAAAAAAGCAATACCCATGCGAGTAAAAATAATACATTGAATGAGTTGTTGTCAAAAGGTTATATTGAAAAAAGAAAAAAAAAAGAAAAATGATTTTTATCTAAGAGTCTTAAAGAAAGTAGAGTTATATTAAGAATGTACAAGTAATCTTCTTCCATATGATAAGGTTTTACTTCTGTGTGTCATGCCCTGTCGTCATCTCAAATATATAATAGACTATTTCATTAAAAATAACCAAATAAAAGTGAAATGAAGAGAAGTGAAGGGTGAAAGAAAGAGTAGAGAGAATACTGTGAAGAAGTGAAGAGTGAAAGAAAGAGAAGTGAAGAGTGAAAGAAAGAGAAGTGAAGAGAGAAGAAAGAGAAGTGAAGAGAGGAAGAAAAGAGTAGAGAATAATGAAAGAAAGAGTAGAGAATAATGAAAGAAAGAGAAACAAGAGAGAAAAGAAGTGAAGGGTTAAAAGAAGAAAGATAAGTGAAGAGTGAAGGAAAGAGTAGAGGATAATGTTATTTTTATGTTATCTGTGCGACCTATTTTTTATTTTTTTATTTATTTCGATAAAATTAGTTTTATGTGCCCCAACTCTGAACCACAACGTTCCGGGTTCGCTACCGGCCCCCGTCTACTCAGTGGATGAGTACGAGTGCTTGGATATGTGCAATAAAGTATGGAGCTGATGATAGGTGTGGTGCTCCACGTCGCCGAAAAATTTCCATTGAGCACGGCTTTTGCTCTCCGGTTGATACCGACAATAGGCACACTCCAACTTTTTCTTTTACTAAATGTTTAAGCATTTGTCAAAAAAGCAAATGAGACAGAAAGAGGGGGGGGAAAGGAGGACAATAAGAAAAAGATATAAGCATGAATAAAAGAACATCTATTAATTATGGAGATTCGCTTCCGGTTTTTGTCTGTAACAAAAACTACGTCACTGCTTACGTCACATTACCCAAAATCGTCATAACAGAATAAATACACTCAAAATTTGAATATGCAACATTAGACAGTCCTCATTGTTTTTTAAAACAAGCTTTAATAAATACATGACTGGTATTATATATCTATATATAGTTTGTTTTATTTTAATATATTTAATGTTTACATTTCAAATTGTTTTATCTTTTAATCCTTTAATTAATTTGATGATTTTACTTACTTAGGGTACAAACTCGCTGACATTGAATTTTTAACTCCCACCCCTCAGGCAATATATTTCAAAAATTTATTTTTACATCGCCCGGTGGGTGCTTTTTATTTTGCTAGTATATAAAATAGAGTAGTAAAGACCAAATCAACGACGCCTATGCAATTTTCAAAACATGGTTTTAAAATAAATAAAAAATCGAGAAACTGACTGTTGCCAAGCACCGTCGACTTTATCTATTGGCTACTCTAACTTTATACACACACGCATATATATATATATATATATATATATATATATAAGAGAGAGAGAGAGAGAGAGAGAGAGAGAGAGAGAGAGAGAGAGAGAGAGAAGAGAGAGAGAGAGAGAGAGATTCCGTTACTGATTTTAATTGTGAAGTTTTATTGTGCAACATATTAGGGCTTCCCGTCTTTACGAATGTATGTATATGTAAGTTTTCACTGAACAAATAGTGGTTTCTGTAATAAAGAAGACCTTAAACGTTCCCTTTGATCTCTGATATAGAAGGAAACAGATTTGTATCGATTATTGTCTGCTGAAGCGATTACTGGCGACAGCGTAGATTGGCGATAAACATACGGCACTTCATTTACTTAGGTTTCAAACTTACCTTCAGAAAAAAAATAATTACCAAGTTTTGCAGCACCTTCAGGAATTGTTCTTGTTGGATTTTTCCATATTTTCTCAGTTTAACATTTTGCATTTCCAGTCTTTTATGTCAAGTTACGATTACTCCTTTTCTAAATATCTTCATGTAAGTCTAATTGTCTCCTTCTTGTTTGTCCGGCTGATATTTCTAATAAGTTCAAAACATGTAGTTACATTTTCGGTGTTATTTCTCTAATAGCCCTAAATTCTTCCTTGGATCTTTGGTCTGAAATGTTTACGTGTTTATATAAAGCAGAAAAAAATGAAAATAAATCAAAGCGTCATCTTTTTCGAAAATTATTATCTGCTGTTTTGTTAACCCAATGTTGATCATAATTATACGTTGTATAAAATACTTTGAAACTTTCAGCGAATGTATACTAGTTATTGTTATATCTTACAAAAGAAGATCTTATCTTGTGAAAGTGGAATAGAAAATTGATAAATAAATATAAGTATAAATTGGTACATATGCACAATAGCGCGCAAGATATGATATTACTAGAATCCCAGCTTGCGTCTGAATATTGTAGCATAATTGGCGCGCCTTACTTGGAACACCATATTTGTGGCCTTGTGGCAAACAGAAAGAAAGCTTAATGGATGTAGCATGATTCTCAGACCGTACTGGGTGGTCTCTTTGAAGAATCGGCCCGAAAAGAAATATAAACATTCTGGCGAACAAAAAGATAATGAAATTCTCATTATCATCTGTGACTCGGTTCGATAACCAGGAAGTCCAGGATTTTACTGTTAAAATTTATTTTGTTCGATTGGTCAGACGAAGGGATGGTTGACCCGTTGACCTCTTAAGTGACACGTGCAATTTGGTAGAACAGTTAGAACATTCTAAAGGTTCCACGATGTTCTAGAAAGTTCCACACCCATTTCTATATATTGAGGGAACCTTAGATTTTGGGACAGTCGGGCTACGGAATTTGTCGAGGACTGCTGGGCTTGGGCTGAGATCGGGGTGTCTGTTGTCGCTGGAACGAAGAGGGTTGTACTGTTAGTTACCGACCGAAGAAAAGCTTGTCCCCCAGAAGTTAACTCGAAGTACTGAAAGATATTACTTATTTGAACTGACTCTCCCTCTCTCAATAACTTGAATTAAGTGAATAAATTTATGAAAAGCAATGCCATCGTCATATTTGTTACTACAAAAAATACTACGTGAGATGTTATGAATGAATGAGATTCCCCTGACCACTAGACACCCGTGGAGATAAAGTCAATTGACCGTAACTAAGAGCACGCGGCATATGTAAGTTGATACCCACTTGATTGATACCCTACCCTGACCATAAACTAAAGAAAAGAGGAAGGATTCTTTCGTGGACTTTGGCTGACTGCCAGATCCTGTGTGTGATCAACAAGCCAACGTGTCGACTAGTATATACGACTGGTGTCGAGCCCTGATAGAGCCGTGTGGTTTGAAGGCGCAGTGAGCCAATACGTTACGATAGCATTAGATGACACAACCCCACGAAATAGACTAATCATAGCACTAATCATACCAATAACCCTAACGTCTCAAATATTTCGGGTATCAGTGACTTATAATGAAACGTAATGTTTTTTTATACGTAATCTAATGATATTATCTGTTGCGTGTTATTGTACATTATTACCGATAAAATCAATAATAGACTCCTTTAGACTATTTGCATGTCTATTAGGGGCATCGTAGTGTATCACATGGACATTACTGAAACATTCCCAACCTCCATTCGCCTCTGTTCTTTGAACAGTAAAAATGTTGATTCTAGCGTTGTCAAAGAAAGGTAAAGACACAGTTATATTACCTATACGCGTCAAGTAAATCTTTTCTCAAATTTCTCATCATTCTATAAGTAATTGTTCATGTGTATATTTATAAAATCAGTCAAGTTTGTATATTCTTTCTATTATATATATATATATATAAATTTGTGTGTGTGTTGAAAGGATAAATAAAGGAAATAAAATGTTGAATGGATAAAATTGATTTAATCAATTACCAACACGTGTTTCGGCCACGGTTTATTCATGTACACATTGTATTCTATTTATTATTATTTTAAATATAGAATAAAATAATAGAAAATTATCAAATATTTAAGTATACAAAGAAAATGGCCTTCTTCAGGATAGAATGTTTGATATTTGAAGTTATAACGGTTAAATTTTATATATATATATATATATATATATATATATATATATATATATATTTATGAAAGATTAAATGTGTAAATCTACTTGCTTTTTATTTCATGCCGTTATGTTCTATGTTAGTATATGCTGGATATAATTATTCCAATATCGGTCTTTCATGAGAAGGGCTTGACTGATTTTTTTTTCAATATTTGATGTTGAAATCTTTTAGCATCCCTTTTGCTAAGAACCGAGATATTTTATAGAAAGTTGACCTTTGAGTAATCGTCTTATACAAAGGGATTGGGCAATCTTCGATTATTCTACGTTTGTTTCTGTTGTGTATCAAAGTTAATATGGAAGGGTTTTGGAAAAAAGTTATGATTAGTTTGAGTGTTATGTGAGGCTACGGCATTAGTTGTATTTCTGAATTTGGTATCATTTAACCGTTCGTTGATTCTCTTTTTTAAATTTCTTGATGCTTCACCGATGTACGCCTTTTTACAGGCTCGGCAGAAAACTGTGTATATACCTGCATCGGAGAAAGATTGTTTTTTGTATGTCTTATTAGTTGTTTAGGATGAGGGAGTAATTGATAAAAGGGTATATGCTTTATCTTATAAGATTCAAAAGGATTATGTTTCAGAAAAATGGTGATTCATTCATTGTCCGTTTCTCTCTGATTAATTATACATTCAGTCTCGATACTTTTATAAAAAACATACTATGTTTATCCAGTTGTCTTTCTTTTCTGATATATCATCGTGTTAAATGAATAATGTTTTTTATCAACATTATATTAGGCATATACTGTAAGGGTGATCATTTTTATCGTATTTTAGATTATATATATTCGTTTCTCGTTCTTCTCTAATTAACAGTCTTATTCTATTTTTAAATTATTCAAATTAGAATGCGAGAAGTCCTTCAAAATCAAGTCATTCTGTGATTTTGGTAAGAAGAGGTTCACAAGAAAGCACCGGGTCATCATCTGCTGGGACTGCCTTCACATGCGATATCGGTGGACGGGGCTATTTCCCGAACGTTGGACTTCACAATCACAGAAGGCGCTGTAATTTCAGGAGCAAAAGAACTATATAGTCTTCCGAGATTGCAATGCCAATATTCTGTGTTGCCAATATTCTGTGTTCCAATATGCAACGCTTGAGAGAAAGTACCTTCCAAGATATAACATATTTTACTTTATAGATTATAGAGATTAAATCCCAAGTCGCCTTACCTATCACACTGACGATAAAGCAACTGGATTATGTTTGTGTCTTAAGGTTATTGGCTAGGACAGGATGGTGTTATTAAATGGCTATATGATTTGGATCGATGCGTAGGTCAACGTTATAGAAAATCTTCATTATAAAGTGATCACCAGAAGCCAACAAAGAAGAAATATTAGATGGTGATATAAACGACTTTACTGAACTACTATAAATATAGACTGATCTAAATTTTCCTCAGCATTTCCATTTCCATTTCCTACGACTCTAATCATTACGCTACGCACCTCCAATCAAGATTGTGTGTGTATATATATATATATATATATATATATATATATATAGTGTGTAAGGAATAATTTAGTATAACTTTCGTGTCATTTAAACTAAACAGTATAAAAGCCTTTAGGAGACAAAAGTTGATTTGCTCAGCTTTACTATAATAATAATTATATATATTTTTCAGGCATGTGTTATTGAATAACACTGAGTAATTCTTCTTCATTTGAATCTGTGTCTTTTCCAGTCGTGGGGCGATGTTTCTGCTATTTCGATCGAATTGAAATAGGATAGTTCCCATACTGTTAGCCCGAGCGCTTTCGACTGCTTCCTCAGTCATCATCATGGGGTATGTGAGTTGGTTTTAGTTAGTTTTTAAGTCTTTTATCTATGTTATTTTTATTTTGTTTTTTTTTATTTGAAGAGTATTATTTTTTTTATAACAATAAGAAACGACTACACATTCTTGTAAAGCCAATCAGAAAATTTATGTTTTAGATTAAATAAAATCTGATATTTTCTATAATTATACTAGTACAAAATAAAAAACGCCCCCCGGGCCATGTAAAAATAGATTTTTGAAACATATTGCCTGAGGGGTGGGAGTTAAAAATTCAATATCAGCGAGTTTGTACCCTAAGTAAGTAAAATCATCAAATTCATTAAAGGATTAAAAAATAAAACAATTTGAAATATAAACTTTAAATATGTATTAAAATAAAACAAACTATATATAGATATATAATATCGGTCATGTATTTATTAAAACTTGTTTTAAAAAAATAATGAGGACTGTCTAATGTTGTGTGTTCACATTTTGTGTGTGTAAGGTTCATGATTAATATATGAACATACAATTCCGACACGTTTGTTGGACACAACATTTTATATATCACAGCACATCATAAGATACATAAAATAGGAATACAAGATAATACAAATGAGATACAATAAGGCCACATTCAAGTGTTACGTACATGTACATATAAAAAGAGTTACATATAGTCCATATAATGGAAGTCAATTACTGACTTAGTCCGTACGTGGGGACCATAGGCCACACGAGGGTGAGGTGTAGTCACAACATGTCTAACCCATGTGGTTCAGCCGAGAAGAAGGAGGAAAAGAGGAAGAAGAGTTTGTACCTCACGCTTAAATACCAGAGGTCCCCTGGTGGCCGCCACGGAAACCCAGCGGGAAGATAACTCTTCCATGCAAAGGGAAGATAATCCCAACAAGTGTATTTATTCTGTTATGACAATTTTGGGTAATTTGACGTAAGCAGTGACGTGATTTTTGTTACAGACAAAAACCGGAAGCGAATCTCCATTATTAATAGACTTTGGTTAAAGAAAGCGTATAAGTAAGATATGAGATACACCAGGTGTAAACTGAACATTCTGTGCACACGTGAAATGGCAATAGGGAATCATATTTTCTTCTACCAAAGAAACATAGGAAATTGTCTCTTTAATGCAACTCAATGAGAAACTTAGACATTTAATTAATTCCCAGGAATAACATTGAAACTAATCCAGTAGAAAGGATTACGCTGGAATCAATATAATATAATTATTGACTTATCCAGAATTAATAGACTTTAAAATAAATCTGCTCGGTTAAAACACATGCTTCGTTTTCGTTAAGCAAGATTTTCCTTGTAAAGCTTTAAAAAGAAATTGTCTTTATAAACAAAACTACTAAGGAGTATTTCACAAACTTGACACAGTAGGAATAACATAACAGTCAAAAATTGTAATTGAAATGTTAGATAAGGCGTTATGAATACAACATATGCACATAAATCGATCTTCGTCAAACTTGATATATATCTATTATATATGTCTATCTATTATTATACTAAAGCTGAGAGAATCACTTTTTATTTCCTAAATACTTTTTTTCCACTTAGTTTAATGACACACAATCCATACTAAAATATACCTTGCTTTTAAGATTGAGTTAGTATTTTAAAACAAGATCCATTTTAATTGGTTCTAATTAGTCCTAATTAGCAATTAATTAAAAATTTGTCCCGAGTAAATATATATTATATATATATATATATATGAAAGTAAGTAAACAAACAATGTGTTTTTTTTTTATATGGCTTTTTAGCCGACAATTTTTGGAGGATATGTGCTTTATTAATGAATTTAGGTGGGGATATATGTTCAAATGTAAGGCTACGAGAAAATGTCAATCCCCGTATGTACATATCAACCTATTAGGACTCATCAGCAAGGTTATCGATATGGGAGACTGCTCCGGGTGTGACTCAAAACCTCGACTGCCAAGCTGACAGGCGGGGAATCTAACCATTACACCAGCTGGTATTCCCAGATTTTTCGTTTGTTTTGAAATTAGATATATTCCACTTTTCGGTGACTTGTCGCATGGCAGTATGAAATTATATATATATATATATATATATATATATATTATATATATATATATATATATATAAGTATGACAGTAAATATTTACTTTATAATTTTAAGCCATACATATTCGGTAGAAGTCTGTTGAATTCAGATGTCTAGATATAATTTAATTCAGAGTCATCAGTGAATTTACCTTGTTTCGTTTTATACTGATATTGTTCTGCCTTCCTTCGCAGAGAACATTACATTTACGCGATTTCTACCGTTTTCTGCGGTAAATCTGAATTAGATTATATATATATATATATACTATTTGAAATATTCATAGAGAAAGAGTGTTCAGTACGCTTGTAGACCTTAGGTTTGATATCGTAGACGAAAAGCCAACGGGCTTTGTTTACAGTCAGTTATCATCAAACCAATAAACTGACAGAATGTGCCGCTGATTTATTTCAAAACTTTATCGGCATTAAATGATCCACTGAGGTTGATATGAAACAAAACCAAACTTTATTCGGAAATGAATCAAAGAATTGAAAAATCCAGCAAGGTCTTCGGACAGCTCGAAAGTCGTGTTTGGTCAGACAGAGGGATCACCATCTAAACTAAACTTAGTGTTAGATTATCTTTAGGTCGAAAATGTACGCCAAATTTCTGGTCATATTATGAACTTTCGCAACACCAGCAGCAGGCATTTCCGGTAAAGACTGGCCAATTGTTGAATATTGTCTTTACTTCTATTATTCTTCTGCTCATCTTTGGTATCTTACGTTCTTCTTCTAGCGTCTGGACTTCGTCATGGGGACTTCATGTCTGGTCTTCCATCGGGGATTTCTCTTTATCAGAAGCCCTGTGTCATTGGTAGTTTTTAGATAATAACCCAAGACTTCGATTTGATTTAGATCATATTTTATTCCAAAATCCCCACCAGACTACCTGCGCAGATTGAGTCGGCCGTGCGCTTTACACGACTTACCACTTTCGTGGTTTGGCCGATAATGACTAAACTGTTTCTAATCTAAACCGGAAGAGGGTCTTCTCCACCGATTCTCACAGTATCCCCCAGAAGGAGGATCAAGATGAGGTCAAGCCTTGTCACTCAATCCTTCAAGGCCGCCGGCTGCAAGTTATAACAGACATTTTGGTTTCTACACTGCTGTAAATAAGTGTTAGCGTACTAACAATTATGTAACACAATGAGAAACGATAAAGAATGCATTTAAGACCGTTGGTCATGAAATCAATTGCAAAATGAAATTTCCGCGACCAAGACTTAAATAGTGGATTATAACAAGGACTATCTACAGAAACTACACATTCTACTTGGAATTTCACAGAATACTACAGACTTTCTACCACAAGTAGTATCTACTAAGAATACACATTTTCTACGGGAATTTCGCAGAATTCTACAGACTTTCTACCTGTCTAAGTAGTATCTACTGATACTACACTCGTTTCTACCAACGATTTCAAGGAAAACTACAAGGATTAACCAACTGAACCCAAATAAAAACACCGACTTAGATTTTCTAACAGAAGAATTAAACGCCTTTAAATGGCGACCCGAATTTTAACACTTAGTGTCCATGAAGCACACGTTTTATCTGTCCTTTTATATGATTCGGAGACCTGGATTACATATAAAACTTTTGCCACGTATCATTGATGCTTATTTCTTTTTCTGCTACTTAAACATAGCTGGCTTACTCACACGCTCTCATTCTCTATGTCTCTCGCACTCGAAACCAGTGATTTAAATCTATAAGGCTTCTATTCATACCAAATGAAACCCTATTTGTGCTGATGTTGAGACAACATTTTAATTCTGTTTTGGAAAATTAACGTATTTGTTTACAGAGTTCCGTGTTAAAAAGTGAACTTAAAACAACCAGAAAAAGTTTACATTATTATTGGATACTTTCCGTCCACTAAGGACAATGGCGTAGTGTCCAAAATAAAAAGTATTATTTTGTTATCTGCGCAAGTGACTCTGCAGGCCAATTCATGAATGACAGTCTTTGGTGCACTGAATGCACACAAACTGATGCTTTCTGGGGCTGCAGGTGTTACATAATCGATGCATAGATTATTGTCAACCCCCTGTCTTTCTAAAGGGATGGTCCCTTTTCATATCACGGGCGGGACTTTCCATGTATATTACAGAAAGCCCACGAAATACGTTAGGTCACGTGGGACCAAGTAACCAGGCAGTACCTGCTCGGATGTCCGATGAGAAGCATGGGCTCATTATGCACACGCGCGTTGTCTTAGAAGAACTTTAGTTAAGTAAATAAAAGTTTAAATAAATAATAGGGTGTTCTTGCTTGATGAATGTATTGGCAAAAATACTGACCAAGAAGAAGGAACGCATCAAAGACGAACAGCCAACAAGAATCTAGAAATAAATTCAACATGAAAAAGAATAGAAATGACTAGAGATCACCAATGGCCAAAGAAGTAAGTAATGCATATGCATCTCTGTCTACCTGTGTATCTTCACCCCTCTCAGTATGTAACACTGACTTTTCTCTCTCTTTCTGGTTCTTTCTGTCGAGGCTACTCCCGTCTCTGTCTCACCCCTCCCGTGGTTTGCTTAACTTTGAGGCGCTAGGCCGCTCTATTTTTTTTGCATCTACCTCCACGTGTTTGTGCCAATATGGCATATTCTCATAGCTCTCCTGTAGACATCTTTAAATCCGTAGGCGTTGTCTACCAACCGATCGGGAGCCTTTTGCTAATTCGCCATACAAAAGATCTTTTTGGGATGCGTCCATTTTCCATTCTCCTGACATGTCCAAGCCATTACAACATGTTTAATTAAAGAATAAAAATTAGATAAATGCTCTTGTATAAATTTCCAAAAAGTCAATACTGGCTGTGTATGTATTTACTAACTCCTCCGCACGAGCAGGATGTGACACAAGGTCAATTTTTAAACGGAGTTTACCAGGTTTGAATTCAGTGTTTTCCTTCTCCTAGATCAGTTTCCCTACTAAGTTTGCAGAACCTATGTAAACATAGTTGGAGGGATAATAGTTAGATGCATACCTTTGTCAAGAATATTAGTGTCATATGAAACACACAAGCCTCGTCCAAATTTCAATTCGTCTCGCCGTGTGCATTTCCTTTAGCACCCATACTGACTGGAATGGCAGCTTATATTGGTTTTCAGAGCAGTCAAACTACACCCGATTAAATAAATATCAATAATATTAGGTTGTCTTCCCACGGTGGAGTTTCTAACGAGCTAGATTACAACAACGTAGTACGCGAGGTTGAACTCCAGTTATGCTATTACCTTCTCTTCCGGATTAATACCCTTAAAATATTCGTAAAGGTTGAATTTCATGCAAAAGATACCAATTTTTTTCCGATTTGCGATGTGTAGGAAGGTGTTTCCGTGGCGTAGTGGATAACGTACTGGACTGCGACATGTTAGTAAGAGAGTTCGAACTAACATCGCATTATTACGATCAGTTTAGGACCAATTTCCTTGGAAAATATATCACCTCCTATCCTCTGTAGCGATTGACTGTCCCTGTTTGGATCGTGTGGAGTCCAGTTTGCTGCCAGGTTTTCGCCAGTAGAGGGCTAGAGTATTAAGTAGTAGCCCGGGAAACTAATTCTCTTCCTCTGGGACGGCAACCACTTCACATGCTTGGGGTTTGTTCCCCAACCGGCTATCAGTAAGTGTCAATCCTGCAGAAACTGTATCACTTATTTAGGACGAAGTCCTACATTCTCATAATGTGTTTATATATCTGTTCTGTATATCTATATTGTACCTTGTAATGAGTATATGTATTCATGTATTGATGCATTTCTCACGTGCTCATGAATTAAAGTTTGTTATAATCTAATAATTTTTGTTGGGATAATTCATGTAAATATATGTACCCACGTTTGAAGGTTACTTTACAACTTCTACCTCCATCTATTTGTTAAATAGTAGAACTACTGTACTTTTACAAGGTTAGTTTTGAACTGAAACATCAATAACATAAACTTAAGATGTTACCAATTACAGTCTTCTTTGAAAAAAAAGACAGGACTTATATTAATTTTCACTCCAAAATAAAACACTAGGGCTTATTTTTTGGGGATTTTGAGTGTTTGCGTCGCATCATAATATCGGACGAATGCCTATTTCTTTCTTCTGTCTGCCGCTTTCAACAAAAGCTTATGTTAAGGTGAGGGTTTATATTAAAATCATCCTTAAAGATCAGGTTAGGGCTTATTTTGCAGGTAGGATTTATTTTCGGGGAGACGCGTTATTCAGCTCTCATCAGCGAACTATTATCACAGACAATACAATAGAACAAGAATACCACAGGGCATTCAAAGTTTCTAGCTGACTTCTTGAATAAATTAAGTTTAGAAAGTGAATTTGTTTAATTATTAAATAGATGTAGATTTAAACATAAACATGGCAAATAATTGAGATTTGTAATCCACTTCACCGTTGTCACATAATATATAATTTAATAGCAGGACCCGTGGATATACCATAGTATGATAATTTAATTATTACAATGTTTGATATGTTTACTTAAGAGCAATTTCAAAATAGTTCAATATGTAAAATGTATAATAATCTTGATTTAACTGTCTTACTCACTATTCATTCTTCCTTTCCTTGTTTTTATATTTTTGTTTTGTTCGACTGAAAGAGATTAGTGTTATCACTTCTGCGTGCTCAGCCCCTCTCTATATCTTTCATTTACTATCTTTCTTTCTTTCAAGAAACACGAGTATTATTATCATTATGGATAGTATTAATTTATACACTCAATAGACTCTTAATCTATACATATATAAAGCGCAGTTGTGTGTATGTATGTCCGGAGGAAACTATGAAAATAAAACAATTGATAACAAAGTAAATCTATATAAACATTCACTATCACCAGAGATTGGTTTTTGTGTAAAAATAATAAAGATTTTATTTATATTTGTGAAGATGTTTAAAAATTAAGATTTGAATTGTAAGAGAAGGGAAATTCATTGGTGGTATTGATGATTAAAACATAAACAAATCAATTATGGAAGACCAAAAAAAAATCAATGGATCTGCGAGATTAACTTTTTATCGCCACCCTCTACCTAGGCAATGCCGGGTAACCGTTTCTAGTCTTATGATATAAATAATAGAATGCACATGCGCAAAATGATAGAGGACGCTGGTTTTTATTTCATGACTTGTTCACTAATCGCATGAACGGAGCCTTGTTTTAAGCAAATAACTGGTTTTGTCACACCTTTATCAAACATTCCGGAGCCTAAGCACAACTTTCAAGCACAGTGTTATAATCGGAATATCTCGTATTCATTATAAACAATGCTAATGTTTGCACCTTTTTCTATCATACAGAAAGATCTTGTAATGGTGGAACTTGCACAATCTCAGGTTATTGCTAAATTAACATGTATTCCATTATGGTTACTAGCAAATATATGCACCCTCCGGGTGCAAGTATTTAAGTTTTAATGTAATAAAATATCGTATTAAATTAGAAAGTCTAATAAGAATGCAGATAAAAAGATTTGAAACAGAGTGGGGGTATAATAGAAAAATAGAAATGAAACTTACTCTTCCATCACTGCCATCTTTCATTGCTGAATTTTACTTATTTAACTATTTAGTTAAATTAGGAAATAAAGAATAAAATGACAGTTATTTTTTTTGTTAATGGATTTCATTTAAGATTCATTGAAGAGATTTTGCTTATATTCATTAAAACAGTTAGAAATCAATAATACTAAGCACATATTTAATAAAATCACATTTTTAATATCAATATGCAAATTAGCATTCCCGTTCACACTGTAAACCGCTATTTTTTGTATATATAAATACAATAGCATGTTATTAGTATGTAGATATGGACAACACTAATAAAAAGGTGAAGCAATTTTATTAATAATTGAGGTTTAAATAAAATAAAATCATGAAGAATGGGATGTAAATAACTATGTTAATTGTGACTCGATTAGTAATATAGTTTCGGTTACAAACAGAAAAACACACAATCTCCATTATAATAAGATATTACACCATTATGATAACTTCTTCAGGGTGATAATTTGCGAACAATTTTATTGATTAAGCATTACGTATTTGGGGCGTAAATCATTCTTAATATATGGGATTTATTTTTAAAATATGTATGTTTTCTAAAGATGTATCCGGTGTAGTGATAAAAAAACGTAAACTTTCTTGAATTCCGGATTGTATTCTGTACTTATTTTACCTCTAAATAAAGACGTAGGCGTTCCTTTTTGAAATTGATAATGTTATAGACTTTCAGTATATATATTTTTTTTTTTCAACACTGTCTTTGTTTATGAGAGTTGGCTAGAAAAAATGTTCACGGCCATTGTTAAGGGTCGTATCTCATATATTTATATATATATATATTTATTTATTTATCAACCCCTCCGCACGAGCAGGATGCTACACAAGGTCAATTTCTTAAGCGGAGTTCAACAGATTTGAATTCAGAGTTTTCCTTCTCCTAGACCGGTTGCCTAACCAAGGTGAAAGAGCCCAGTCTGCCCTACTATTTACCCATAGCTGGAGGGAGAGTAGGATTCATACCTTTCCCAAGGGTATTAACGCTAAGTGAAATGCAATTAACACGTCCAGGATTTGAACTCGGGGCAACGAGTCCATCTCCCATGACTTTAACCATTACACCACGCGCTTCCTACATATATATGTAAAAGTATCCCATTGACTGGTACATTTGGGCTGATTCTTGTTTGGATCATCTATATCATCATATCAAATGTTTTTATGTGGTTGTGTTTGATTGAGAGAACATCTGGGTTTTTTTATGAAAGAAAAATAGGGGTTTTCTTGTTTCTCTATTTTAGTATATTTTATTTTGTAATGATATATGTTAAAACTGGGCTCATTTATTGAGTCACCGGCCGAAATATATTTATAATAACTAAATGACGGTTTGATGAATTTTTCTTTCTTATTGAAAGCGCATGAGTGAGTGAGTGAGTGAGTGAGTGTTGTGTGTATGTGTATATATATATATATACGTGTATCTGTTCAAATACTACGGTTAAATTCGATTCGAGAAAGTAACACAATGAAGTTCGATATTTATTACCGGAGGGGGTTATCGTTATAGAGATGAAAAAATTCTTCCGAAAATCGATGATATGGATTTCAAACATTATCGACTACAAACTGATTCATCTTCGTGTGAAATGTCAGATAGTAAGGAGAGGGAAATATCAAACCGGTATCAAGAAATGAATTATGTGCGATAATGTGCCTTAAAGATAATAAAAGTTATCAAAAGTAACGGAATGAATTGAAATATTTTTGTCTATACTTTGAGAACTTCTATTGTGAGAAATGGGTCTTTTACAATAGTGCAGAGTTTTTTAACATTTTCAAAGTTTCTAGGTTTCGCTTAGAGGGATAAATACAAAACTATAATAAGGTTTCGATGAGAAAAAGTGCGTGTTAGTAGATTCACTAGTTAGGTACTAAGTCACGAAAATGTTTCAAAGTTGAAGTTTTATCGGTACTACTGTACGACTACACCACTTGGACCCTAACGAAGGACCTACTGAATGAGCTCGATAGGAGTTGCACAAGAATGTGTACTTAAACAAATCGGGGAAACAGCGCCCACAACAAAGAAGCTGTACAGCCACTTGATCCCTATAACATAAACCATTCAAGATAAACAATAATGAGCCAAACCATACAGAAATATTTCATTTATCAAAATGCTCACTTATACTTCCGCGTTTAACTACTATTCAACAATTAGGATCCTTGTTTTATAAAATTATTCTTTGAAAGGGTCCAAAATACAAGGTAATATCAATCCTTTGAAAGTCTCTCCCAACTGAACGAAATGCAATTCCTTTCCCAACCGAACACGCCACTCTCACTTCAAATAGCAGTCGTCAGATTTCACTTGCCGTCCAAACACTTTCTTCCTCACTCCCCTGTCAGCGACAGTCCGTCTTTATTTCTGCTCGTTCGAATGCGCTTATGCAAATTCGGATATACTTTATTTGGCTCTCTACTAACAACACCTCAGCTACGAGGAGGTAGCGAGTTCGAGTATCCGTAGCCGCTCACCACAGGCCAAACATATCCTGACGCGCTTTGTTTGTGGGGGCTGGGAATCCACTTGTTCATAGGGCTGCCTTTCAGTCTCGTCACAATCATACTATACTGAAAATCATGAGCGCAATAGATTCACAAGTAAAAGTCAACTAGGTTGCCTTTGGTACTAACCTATTTAAAGGTACCCCACCATACCTGTTGAACACAAGGAACATTAACGTGGACGACTACGCACAGATCAAAGCTCATGCGTGGTCAGTGAAAAAATTGCGTGAGTCCCATCGCTATTCCTCTTTTGAGACGCCACTGGCACTGGGCAATAAACCTAGCCCTGCCCTTTGAAATCGAGGGAGCAGGTGCTGCTCCTGTGGTCACGCTGATATTATTATCTTACCGGTTCAATATCCGAAGTCAACGGACACAGGGTTCTGAAGAACCCGTATAAAGTAAGGGGCGAGACCAATGATATTGGAGGTCATCTGTATGATCCACTTTAAATCTATTATCATTTGTGAATAGAAATATCTGTCTATCCTTAATTCATATATGATGACGCCATTCAAATTCCAGCCCGCGTTCTTTGTGGATTACTTTAAGTTAGATGCTGCCGATCATTTCTATGTCTGACCCCTGACATTTTTTAATTGTTTATCAAAAGGTGAAACTGAACTATTGGTTCTGCTTCAATAGTACCATGGATCGATGGTTATTTTGTCGCATTGCTGTAAGAACCGCCCCCCCTCATCATCATCTTAATTCATTTTTGGTTCATAACGTTCTGCATCGCGAAAAGATCCAAACTCTCTGACTTACATTACATTATTACACAGAGTTATAAGTTTCTTTGTTATCATCCTCATTACTGAACGCGGTTAACCCACAATCATAAATTGGAAATATTTATTCTAATTTAAACACAATATAATCCTACAACCATCTTTGATAATATCATAAAAAGATAAATGGAATACAGAGATCTTTGCATATCCTAACAGATCAATTCAAAGTTTCAATAAGTAATTCCGTATAAATTCCTGAACTAATAATAGTATTTTGATATTTTTAAAAATGGACACTACGCCATCATCTTTAGTAGACGGAAGGATGCCAGCACAACACACGCACACACACATATATATATTATATATATATATATATATATATATATATACCAAACCGCTCAAATTCAATTTTAACCTGCTTGAATTTAGAGATTTTCCTTCTCTTAGATCGGTTGTCACACGAAGGTTAAAGAGTAAAGTGTGCCTTACTATTTATCCATAGCTGGATTCATACCTTCCCCATTGGTATTTTCATAAGAAATTCCACCAGCCTTGTCCTCATATATATATATATATATATATATATATATATATATATATATATGACATGAAGTGTTACTTTGATAGGATTCAACCAAAATTAAAAACTCAAACGTACATATAAAGATTTGTGTATATATTTTTACATATACAGAGTATTATAAATAAATAAAAGGATGTTTACCTTTAGAATATAAATTTATTTCAACATTATTGTCTCTTCCGTTCTATTTTTGTTGTTTTTTGTCTTTTTTTCAAAATGACACCTTTGTTGGATACGCGGAATTTGTAAGAAAAGTAAAAAATAACAAGTAAAGAAACGGGGAAAATCACACCAGTAATACCGACAGTGGAACATTAAAGACAAAAAAAAAAAGAACTGAAGACACAATAATGTCGAGATGAATCTATATTCAAAAGGTATATATCCTTTTATACACACACACAAACACACCACACACACACATATATAAGTCATCAACAGATACGTGTTTCGGCGTTTCACGCCTCTCAGTGTGGCTAGACACAACAACTATCCTTGGCTAGGATCGAACTCCGACTGACTGTTTGCCAGCCTGATTTCTTATCCCCTCGGCCACTGACAGCTGCCGTAGCAGGACTGGTGTTTAAACTATTAAATACATAGGTTTGTTTATATATTTTACGATCACAGAGAGATCTAGTTTGTGAGTAAACGATCATTGCTTATATGCTTAGTAATGAATGTTAATTTAAATCACCCCTTATAGAGCTCATACAAAAGTATATATTATATATATATATATATATACCGTTTTCAAAAACCTTATGATTTCTAAGGGAGATACTTTTTGATATTAGGATTTTACAGTTTCCACTTCACTATCCCTGTGATCCCATTTTTTAATCTTCCCCAGGAAATTTCCGTAGTATCAAATAAGATACTCCCATAGGACGATTAACTATGTGTTACCTCTGGTAATATTTAAAACATGTTTACAGAGATGGTGAGTATTCGTGACTGTTTGCTCCAATAACATTTAGGAATCACCCTCAATAACATCTCAATAATAGAAATGAAACTCAAAACTAATTAGTAATTTATATGCTTGTGTGGAATGAAACAGAAGCGTGTATGATATTTTATAATGGTCATTTTATATGCTCTATATATGATAATATGACCAGGTTAGCTCAGTCGGTAGAGCGTTCGGCTAGAATCCACATGGTTCCTAGTTCGATTCCGGTCCTCGCCAACTTAGCGTATGAGTAGCACAGGGATCTGTGCAGTAAAGGTGTTCTACCTATGAAACTAAACTGTATTTGTATTATCTGCGTTATTTGGACTATTGTCCCCATCTTCATTGTTATGTGTACAACGTTTCGGCCAATATGCCCTCCGACCTTCTTCAGGTTTTTCTTGTCGGACTCGGGAACCTTCTCGGACTCGGGAACCTTCTTTTCTAACTCGGGAACTTTCTTGTAATGGGGAGCCATCACGGAACTTTGAACTTAACCCTTTATTTATTCCACGGGGTATCCTGTTCTCATTCCGCTAACCATAGCTGGGGTAGGAGTTGTGTTAATTATTTTTCTAACTACCTCTACTTAGGATTGAACTCTGGATCCAGAGAAAACTGTCACTTAGAACTGTCTTAACCTAACTACCTTATCCACTAGGCCATGTGTCCAATTGGACAATTGAGAGTGAATTATTGGACTTAATTAAAGTAAGGAGCTGATGGTAGCTGTGGCGCTCCACCTCATATGCCAACACAATCTCCTTGGTCTTGCGCTGGTGAAAAGGGGATATACTCCCTCGCTGATTGGCTGATACTCGACTTTAGGCCGTCCCGACGACTTATATATGATAAAAGGTTACTTCTTGGGTTATGGTTGTTGTAAGGAAATGGATACGGCGAAAAGGGTTGAAATCCTTGACGAGCCTGTTTAGTTGTATTGGAAGCATGGAAATAGATAAGATTAAGATAAATAAACAAAATTCAATGTGATGAATATTGCGTTGCTTTTAATCACATCTATTTATTCTTATAGTTCAGGTAAACCACTATTGTTTGTCAAGTGTTTTTTTTTATAGAATTACTATTTTATTTCCTCTTTTAATTTTAAATGCTATCTTCTTTAGGGTCACGTGTCAGTTGTATGGTCTACCGACTTGTTGTCTTTGATGTTGTTTTTATTGCCTTCTGTCTGTGGATTATTATGTGGAATTCCTGGCTGCCATGACAACAGACGATGTAGGGTAGGGTTGTGCTTGTTATATACAGCGTTCATATATATGAGAACTACTATATTTGCAGTGGAACTCGGAGCCTTGTATGTGAGAGTGGTGGTATTATAAATATTCGTAGACATTTAAGAGTCTTAGGTCCGTGTTTAGTCCTGTTTAGTCCAGTAGCTTCGGTTTATGGGCCGGTCAGATATAAAATAAATCGCGTGATCCCGGAGGTCATCCATCTGGCAGGACCTTCCGCCTTTTCTAAGAGGGGCAGAGCCAGGAATATTGTTTTTTTTTATCTAGGATCTGATTGATCATGGTTTTATTATAGAGATTGTATTGCTTACTTTTTGCTATTTTTACTCACAGTAGATTCTAAATTCAGAGTTGTCCTTCACCTCAAATGATTGGCGACCAGGGTTAGAATCCTGTTTTACCAAGAGGAATTACGGTCTTTAGGGAGCTCTTATTCTCCAAGTGGTATGCAATTATTCGGACGAAAGAAGACAAACAACACAATGGAATTTAAACACGATTATTGAGAAAGGGTACAAAAAATATTGTTGCAAATTTTGTTGGCATGTGCTACGAGACTTATCTGAGAGGTGAAATTACAGTTCGTAGGTGAAGTGGCACTAGCAAGGGTATTCTGGTCGCTGTGATTGTAGAGTGCTGTTGAGACGTTTTTCTTAGAAGTTCTTAGGAAGTCAAGTGTTGGGAGTTACTTTGCGACGCGTCCGTGCAGTTCGGTTCTCGTGCGATAAGTAAAGTTGTAGGGAGTGCTTTTTAGAAGCTACTCGCCTGGTTAACTGCCCTTTTTATGTGCAAGGTGTTGGGAGTGGTTATTTTAGCGATTCGCCTCGGTAACAATCTCCAGATAAGTGATGGGGGTTAGATTCTCCCGCCAACCTCGTGTTGGTGATTCGCCCCCTAGTGACAGGGGGAGATAATTCTCTATCGGGTTTCCGATATTACTCATAAGGAAGAAAAAAAATCATGCCTTTTCCAAAGGCACTAAGTTGCTGTGCATGAAATTGGGTTTGTGCGTGACTCCCCACGTTAATTTATCCGGCCTAGTGGGAGGCGAAAAAAATGCGTACAACTTGTGTCATCACACGATTTGCCAGAATAAGTTTGAATATTGTATGACTTTTGGGACTCACTCTCAGAGAGTCCCGGACGCACAAAATATGTAAAGGACGCAGTAAAATCGTACCCATGCTTCCCAGTGTTTTTCTTTTTTCTTCCCTCACCATTTCCAGCTAAGTGTAAATTAATTTCAATAGTTTCTTAGAAACGAATTACACATAGGTTACAAGGTAGGAGTTAGACGCCTTTAGTTATTTCCATCGAACATATATAAAACCCCTACAATATATTGAAAAACTTTTGTTTGGATCCATACATTTTCCCGGAGACTCAGTCAATGCAAATATGTGCGTCCCACGACGCACTAAATCAAAAAGCTCTTAACATCACTGCCACACTATCAAAATATTTCACAGCTTTTGACTCACTCTAGTAACAGGTTTTAGTTTTTCAGCATTATGAAGTTTTCTGAATGCAAGTGCCATTTTCATATGATTATTTACTTCTTTCTGAATATTAGGCAATGAATATTTGACAAATAATCATATCTCTTAGTATCCCATATATTTTTTTTATTATTTGAAAGATAAAGGAAATGTTCAACAATAAATTATTTGCCCACTTGAACATTCACCAAGTAATCCATTTTCAATATGCATTTAGTTGTTCAATATTTGCACGCCCTTTTTTTAAGCACTTGTCCAATTTATGAATATGCCTGCAATTTTCCACGAAATCTTACTGAAATTTTCACTATATCTAAAAGGATCTTTCTAATATATAATATCATTGTATTGGGTATATCTAAAGGGATCTTTCTAATATATAATATACATTGTATTGGTATATCTAAAGGGATATTTCTAATATATAATATACATTGTATTGGGTATATCTAAAGGGATATTTCTATATATATAATTGTATTGGGTATATCTAAAGGATATTTCTAATATATAATATACATTGTATTGGGTATATCTAAAGGATATTTTCTAATATATAATATACATTGTATTGGGTATATCTAAAGGGATATTTCTAATATATAATATACATTGTATTGGGTATATCTAAAGGGATCTTTCTAATATATATATACATTGTATTGGGTATATCTAAAGGGATCTTTCTAATATATAATATACATTGTATTGGGTATATCTAAAGGGATATTTCTAATATATAATATACATTGTATTGGGTATATCTAAAGGGATATTTCTAATATATAATATACATTGTATTGGGTATATTATATACATTGTATTGGGTATATCTAAAGGGATCTTTCTAATATATAATATACATTGTATTGGGTATATCTAAAGGGATATTCTCATATATAATATACATTGTATTGGGTATATCTAAAAGGATATTTCTAATATATAATATACATTGTATTGGGTATATCTAAAGGGATATTTCTAATATATAATATACATTGTATTGGGTATATCTAAAGGGATCTTTCTAATATATAATATACATTGTATTGGGTATATCTAAAGGGATTTCTAATATATACAGTGCCCTAGGTATTATAAGAAACTGTATCTTGTTCCATAAATTGAGTTTGAGGAAAATTGAATATCTAAGCAAACGTATTTCTCTTAATTTTTGAGATGAGGCTTGATAATTTGTATTATTTGTATTATTCGGACTATTGTCCTCATTTTCATTGTTATCTGTACAACGTTTCGGCCGATGTGCCCTCCGGCCATCTTCAGGTATTTCTTGTCGGACTCGGGAACATTCTTGTCGTACGAAACGTTGTCCAGATAACAATGAAGATGAGGACAATAGTTCGAATAATACCAACCAAACGTTTTCGGCATAAAATAAACTAAGGTTTGGCATTCTGTAAAATTAAATTAACCAACCTACATATTATTACTGAAGTCAGTTAGTCTACTGTTGGTTTGAATAACAGCAACTAGCTAAGCACAACTGTCCAAGACAGTTGGTATTCATAGAAATCAAAATGATCCATTCATGCATTTGGGTGATTCTTTCCTTGAGTTCTGATTGGCTGCTTGGTTTTAATGATATTGTGGAGTTTTATAAATACCCTGTCATTCTTCAGTAGAATTGCAACAATACGGGTTTGTATTAAGTTACAATCGCTGGTTGTCGTGTCTTACCAATTCGACGGTAATTGGAACTTAGTTTGATTATTCTTCAATTATCAATGACAATGTTATATGCATAATCTCAGTCACTACTTAATATCAAATAATCATTTAATCATAATTTACACTGATTAGATATTAAATAATATACATCACATTTAAGGAGGCGCGTTTATTGTAATGGTGATAGCTGTTGAAAATGGAATCTGCGACACGAGTTCAAATCCGAAACAAACTACTACCCTGGGGAAAGTGGAGGATCAATCTCTTATCCTTCATTTATGGATACACTGGTATTACAGACTGGGGCATTTACCTTTGATTAGAAAATCAGTCTAGGAGAAAGAAAACTTAATTCAAACCAGTCTTACTCTGCTTAAAGATTCGACTTATTTTATATGCAACAAGTGGTAGACAGCATTGAGTAAATTCGTACATCACACTAGCTTTGCATTAGCTTCCTACCTGTAAGTTTTAAAACATTTACCAGATTCAATAAATTTTAGAATATGATATAATAAAATAAATATATAAAGGTTTTACATATCAATTTATTAGGTGACAAAGGAACATTCACGACCATATTGGTTTTATGCGAGGCAATCATCAGGTGAAGATGTTTTAAATGCAAGGAAAATCGATAAAAATTTTTAAAAATTCAGAAAATTCAATAGACATAGGATGTGTATGATTGGATAAAGTGATGTGCGTATCTAATAAATAGATATGTAAAACCTTTATATATTTATCTTATTATATTATATAACAGCTCTATTTTATATTGAGCACTCTACCAATAATACTGCCTTTGGTACGCCATTTTAGCAAAAGCTGAAACAGTGACCATCCCACACTACAGTATATATATATATATATATATATATATATATATATATATATATATATATATATATATATGGAAGTAAATATGGAAATAAATCCGACAATATGAAGAAATTTCTAAAACCAAGTGTTTCAAAAATAAGATGAGTTTATTTATCGACGCTTAAACGTTTCGGTTTATGTAAACCTTCATCAGGACAGATTATGGGGTGAAGATTAAGGGGTCATTTACAAAACATCCATCAATTTCTTCACCCCATAATACATCCTGATGAAGGTTTAAATAAACCGAAACGTTTAAGCGTCGATAAATAAATTCATCTTATTTTTGGAATTTCCAAATTTTTCTCACTCTCTCTCTCTCTCTCATATATATATATATATATATATATATATATATATACAGAGAGAGAGAGAAGAGAGAGAGAGAGAGAGAGAGAAAGAGTGTCTGTGAGAGTGAGTGTAAGAGCGTGGGCATGAGTCAACGGCGCCTGACTACCGAGTTTCTCTAATATGCGATCTTCAGACTAAACTTTGGTCTGAAGATCACAGTCGAGAAACTCAGTAACCAGGCGCCGTTGATTCCATGATCACCCTACCATAACATAGATATAAATGATCTTTCCATGATATTGAGAAGTGTTTACTTATAAGGATAGCACCCATATTATCTATATAATCTATTCTGTATGGAATAATTTCAAACAGTAACAGCGCTTCTATTAATACTTATAAAAACTTGTCACTCATTATATATAAGTTTAAATATGAGACGAGGGTTGACGAGCCGTAAAATCTAACAAAGCAAACTATTACAACATTTATAGATACTTTGCTTTAATTGTCATTATCCCCCCTTTAAACTCAGAAAATAGTCAAAATAAAAATATTATTTTAAAAAACTACATAAAGAACGCTACAAATTATAATATATTAATATTTTGAAGGCCAATACAAGGCGTATGAAAAATAAAAACAAACATGTTATTTTTGTCTTATCGATTTCGAAGCATAAACTTCATCAGAGTTTCGTATCAGAAATGGACGTACTTATGTTTTTATTTGTGTGGTTATAATTTCTTCTTATTTCCTTTTCCTCTCCTTTTTTTCTCTTTCTTCTTCTCCTCCTTTATGAATGAAATGGGCGAATAACTGTAATTTCTTATTTCTCTCTTTTTTTAATGTTTGTTGAGAACAAATGTATCTAATATACATATACTAATTATTTTGTGAGTTTTAAGAAAATAAATTAAATGTTTCAAATATCTTTTTTCGGGTGATGAATCTTTTTATTTTTAGTTAATTTTATTTTTTTTTTTTATTAGGGACTGATAATTTCATTTATTCAAACGACCAGATATTAAGCTACCTCTCCTATCTGAATTGATTAAAAAAATTAGATTTATTTTAATAAAATACGTTTTCATTATAAAATCAAGTCATTAATGTATATAGAGGTCAAAATTTTATTAAAATATGTCTATTCCCTGATTTTTGGTAATTATTTAAACATGTAAAAAATAAACTTTTTATTATGTTCCCTTGCGATCCCTAGACATACCTAGTTATATATAATATCTAATAAAGATTTAATTGAAAAACAAATCTCACATTACTGAAATAATGTAAAAGGTCACATTTGATTTGGCCTCATTCATCGGCAATATTGATGCAGTTTTTCACACTTAATATATTCAAGAACAGGAACCATTTAAACATCCGATTTGTTGCTCAATACATTCAAATCTCTTTTTAATATATGTACTCAGAGCAGATAATTTAATAAAGATTTGCTTTTTGTTGAGATGAACTCGATTAGGGAGTTTTTAAAAACCATTAAAGCATGAGAGTATAACCTTATGTAAAGATCTATCATAGCTGCATCTTGTTTGTTTTTTTTTTTAATTTTTCATACTTATCATTTTCATTCTTTTTATTTCATTCGTCATTCAGGCAATTTCTTTATTTTCTCTTATTTTACTTCTATTCATTTGGCGTTCAATCCTCCCAATATTGCTTTATCTTAATCTTTTATTCTTTAACTATTATGTTTCTACTTTTTTTAATTCCATATTTTTCGTTTCATTCTTGTTCTTTTCTCTTCTACTTCAGCTTTTCATTTAGTTTCGGTTTTCCTTCTTTTATTTTTGTCATTGTAATATATATTCTGATTTGAACAATTATTTATTTATTTTACTTTCTATCCTAATTCAATCACCTTCCCTTCTTCCTCTTCCTCTATTTTTATTTTCTGATTTAAAAAATATTTTTCTCCTTCGTGGCTTAATTCAATATCCATTCCTTCTTCCTCTATTTTTATTTCCTGATTTAACAAAAAATCATTCATTTCTCCTTCTCCTAATTTATTATCTCCTTTCCTTCTTCCCTTTTCTCTTAAATTCTATGTTATGATTTTTAGAAGAATGTTCGCCTTTTTGTCCTAATTCAATTCCATCTCCCACTTTCTTCATTTTTATTTTCTGATTAAAAAAAAAAAAATTCTTTTCTCCTTCTTGTCTTAATTCAATCTCCTTTTCTTCTTCCTATTTTTTCCTTCTTATTTTTTCTGATTTAAAAAATAAATATTTTTCCTTTCCTGCTCTAATTCAATCTCATTTCTTACTCCCCCTTCCTTTTCCTTCATCTCTTTTGTTCTCTTTTTTCTATTATTGTGTTTACAATTCTACCCCACGTACCAATGCTATTTCAATTCCTCTTTCTCTCTCTCCTCTGCCAGATTCAACAACTCCTCTTTTATTTCTTACTCTTCCTTCTCCGTCGATTCTTCCTCAACCACTTTACCATCTTCTTTTTCTAGTCTACCCTCAACTTCTTCCTGTTCCTCGTCATCTATATCATTTTCTTTTTCGTGTTCTTAATCATTCTTCTCTAATTCGTTGTGTTCCTCTTTCCGTCCTTTTTGTATTTTTACTCCACTGACCCCAATATCTTTATTCGGATTTCATATTCTTTGATTTCTCCATCGTCGTATTTAACCTTCTCCGTGTCTCAATTTACACATTCACTCCTATCTACATAAATTTATCAACATTTTTCTTCTTCCGAAATTAGGTTTCTCTCCCTTCTTCCCCTTCCTAAATTATCTATTCTGTATTCTTCTTCCGACACACCCTCTCCATCCTATATTCATTTCTTTTCTTCCTTTTTCTTCTTACAATATTCTCTCTCTTTCTTCATTCTTTATTCTCTCTCTTTCTTCTATTCTCTCTCTTCTTCATTCTTCTCTCTTTCTTCATTCCAATATTCTCTCTCTTTCTTCATTCTTATATTCTCTCTCTTTCTTCATTCTTCCAATATTCTCTCTCTTTCTTCATTCTTCCAATATTCTCTCTCTTCTTCATTCTTCCAATATTCTCTCTCTTTCTTCATTCTTCCAATATTCTCTCTCTTTCTTCATTCTTCCAATATTCTCTCTCTTCTTCCTTCTTCCTCTCTCTCTTTCTTCTTCTTCCAATATTCTTCCAATATCTCTCTCTTTCTTCCTTCTTCCAATATTCTCTCTTTCTTCCTTCTTCCAATATTCTCTCTTTCTTCCTTCTTCAATATTCTCTCTTTCTTCCTTCTTCAATTCTTCTCTCTCTTTCTTTCTTCCAATATTCTCTCTTTCTTCCTTCTTCCAATATATTCTCTCTTTCTTCCTTCTTCCAATATTCTCTCTTTCTTCCTCTTTCCTTCTTCCTATATTATCTTTCATACATTAGTCCTACATTCACTCTCTTTCCTTCTTTCCACATTCCCTCTTTCTTCTTTCTACATTCCCTCATTCCTCCTTTCTACATTCTCTCTCCAATCCGTCTTCTTACATTCCATCCTTTCCCCTGTTCTTTTTCTACATTCTCTTTCCTTCTTTATCTTTCCTTTTTTCTCTTTCCTTCTACATTCTCTCTTTCCTTCTTTCTACATTCTCTCTCTCTCTCCTTCTTCTTACATTCTCTCCTTTCCCCTGTTCTTTCTACATTCTCTCTCCATCTTTTCTTCCTACATTTTACATTATTCTTAAATACTCTCCCCCTTCTTCCTCCTCCAAAATTATATCTCTTATTCTTCCTACATTCTTTCTTCTTTTGTATTTTGTTTTCTTTTTTTTGTTTGGCAAGGAAATATTAAATTCTTACGATCAGTCTGCTCCCCCCTACACACACACATTCACACGAGAACATACACATTCACAAGAATGTTTACCATAATTACATTTATTCCAGGAGAAAGATCATAACGTATAAGAACTTAAACACATTTTCTATACTTCAGACTCCAAAATAAAACACTAATATATATTTACACGTCTCTATCTTGAACGCACACAGAAAAGCGTAAAGACGCACCAAATATATTTTATTCTAACAACTCAATTAAACACATGACACTTACAATTTATTTCTTTGAAAACTACACACGCAATAAAAAAAATAAATAAAATAAAACAACTAACGTTCAACAAAAGACAGTATCAACATAAAAATACGTCTAGTAATTATCAGATTTCTATACTACATTTCTATATGATTTTTATACTGTGTGCTTTAAGCGAACGTTTAATATTCTTAATATTTTTTTTGAAAAATGTTTTTTTTTTTTTTTACTATTTTTTGTTTCATTATTCCTTCGTTTCAGGCTTTTCTTATTCCTCAAAGTTAAATGAAAAAAGAAAAGAAAAAGACAGAGACCAGACGAATAAAGGGTAAAAAGTCAGAATTATTCACAAAAGAATCTTTTCATCAATATAGAATTTCAAGAATTAATTCATGCCGGTCATGAACGTTTTTCAGGAAACATAAAATAACGCAATAAATTGAATTGAATGAATTAGGCTCTCCAAATTATTCAATATATATATATATATATATATATATATATATATATATATATATATATATAGAGAGAGAGAGAGAGAGAGAGAGAGAGATGAAAGGGAAGGAGGTGAGAAATGAGATTATTTCAGAAAGCACTAATATAAATATGGCGACAGCTGTAGATATCGTCTATACTAAAAAAAACGCCAAATATTAAAATATATATATATATGTACGAACACACACACACACACATATATGTGTGTGTGTGTGTGTGTGTGTGTGTGGTATTGGTGTACAAATTCAGAAGAATGTGTATTTGCTATAGAAGCTAATAAACCTGATATTAAAACGTGAGTGGATGGCAAATATAGATATCTTATAAAGTGTTATATTTTGATAAACCGTTGTTTTCTGAACATTTTGTATAGTTAGATTTTGAATCAAAATTCGTTGAAATTCAAAATTGGAGGGGTTTACATTATTGATAGGTAAATATCTTTAGTTGTACCCCGGCTTCCACCACTGGGAAAAGTGAGAAGGGAAGGTTCAGAGTTTAGCTTAGTTATTCAGCAGTTAGGCAGGAGACACCATGATGTAAAGATCGTCTCAGCTTCACTCTGGCCGCGGTTGAGAAAGTATGGTTGAAAATAAAAGATGTGATTACTTAAAATATAAGCCTCGTGTTGTCTCTTGTGAACCTTGGGAAACCAACATCTTCGTCAGGCCACATCATCAGAACCAGATAAGGTAGAAGAATGTCCCAGCTAAGCAAGAAACAGAATAAGGAACCACGAGACAATAAGAAATGTGCAAGGCATTCGTATATGAACCCCGCATATTGAATGTCTTTATCTTACTAGCGGAGTTTAGCAGATTTGAATTCAGGGCTTTCCTTCGTTAGACTGGTTGCCTAAACCAAGGTTAAAAAGCTGTATCCGCCCTTCTATTTACCGTAAGTGTTACATAATCTATGCACAGAATATTGTCAACCCCTGTATTTCTGAAAGGATGATCTCTTTTTCATATCACGGGCGGGACTTTTCATGGAATATTACAGAAAGCCGGCGAAATACGTTAAGTCACGTGGGACAGAGATAACCCTCAGTTCCAGCTTGGACGTTAGGCAGAAATCATGTCTGCCTTAGCTGGTCTCAAATGCACACGTGTTGTGTTAGATAGAAGAAGTTTAAGCAATAACAGTTTAAAGAAATAATATGGTGTTGTTGCTTGATGAATGTCTTGGCAAAAAGACTGACCAAGAAGAAGGGATGCATCAACGACAAACAGCCAACAAGAATCTAGAAATAGAATTCAACACGGAGATAAAGAATAGAAACGACTAGAGATCACCAAATGGCCAAAGAAGTAAGTAATGCAAAATGCATATCTATCTACCTATGTATATCTTTCTCCCCTCTCTAGTAAAAGAACACTTGTGTATATACCCGACCTGGGTATATGTGTATGAGTATGATGAGTATGTAACATAAGCTAGAGAGAGGTTAGTTAGATGCTTACCTTTCCCAAGTGTAGTCGCGCTATGTAAATTCAAACAGAATCTTCCCGGATGAAAAACCGGGTTGCCGTGTCCATTACTTACATTGAAAACTATTACCCTGCGATCAATGTAGTATAATTTAAAACGTGCAGAAATTATAGTTATTTACTTAGCTTAGATGTGGCATAAGACCGGAAGTATAACACTATTAAAGTGTTATAGGTTGATTGGCGATCTTTCAATTAAATACTAATTAATTAAAACTACCCTAATTATTAATTATGGTAGTTTGTTGAAAGTTAAAAGTTACTGTAAGAAAAGAAAATATAAAAATAAGAAAAACAATAATAATAATAATGTTTATATCAAAAATATAAATTTATATAAACAAAGAATTTTCACGTAGGCATAAATTCCTTAAATTATGGAATTTGACCAATATTATCGGAATTTTAAATTTTGACAAAATAAAGCATTATTTAACAAATAAGATTCCAACTTTTTGAAAAGTTGGTAAAAATTTTTAAAAACTTACACAATTAAAACAATGGCTGACCTTCATTTGTGGCAGTTGAAAAAAAAACCCAATGGAAAACTACAACTAAGGCTGACACAAAGCCATTTAGACAGGTAGGCAATGTTATCGAGAGGCTGGCCAATCAGAGACATATGTTAGGGGTAGGGAGGTATGGCTTTCATAAATAACAGACCGCCAGCCGGAGTCATAGAGACCGGGAAGAAGGAAAATAATAGAGAAGTGGAGAACGTCCGCTGGAGTCAAACACTCCGAAATCAGGGAGCTCGCCATAGCTCGGTGCCCTAGCAACAACTGTAGAGGCATAATCATGTGCCTTTCTGACAACAGCAGAAAATATATGACCTTTCTTGGAATGTCGCCTTTTGAATACACAGTCATTGTATATCATTTATCTTCATTTACCTGAAAATTCAACTCTATATCAAATATACATTTTGCATTCATTTTTTATGAAAATATCTACAGTCAGTTTTACATGTGATTTTCTGAGCGATATTATTTTTGCTTTAGTCATTCGAAAGATTATTGTGTTAACAACTATCTGACTTCAAACATCATCGAGGGAAATAAAAGATTTCATTAATAAGGAACATTACCAATATTCTATAATATTCGTTGCTTAATAGAAACGATTATGTAAATGGGTAAATGCCCTATAAAATTTAGACAAATATACGATTTCATAATTGGTTAGATTAACTACTATACGTTAATAAGGTACATCTGGAGACGTGTAAAATCCCCCGGTAATTTTCACCTTTAGTTGTTAAAATTCCTAGCATAAAATTGTGTGCACATTATCTGAAATGAACTTAATTGTTATTAAGAACACATTTTATGATATTTTTCTGTTAAAGCATGCAGTTGTATTGTTTTCGAAAAAGTTTCTAAGATTTGTTTATTTCGCACGGACACTTTCAAAATGGCTACCGGCTTGTTTCAAAGTGAAAGTCAGTTGGCTAAATTCTTAGCATAAAATTATCTGAAATGAACTTAATTGTTATTAGGAACACGTTTTGTGATATTTGTGCTGAAGTTCCAATTCTAGAGTTCTTGTGAGTGTGAATATATCTTTAACGCCATTAATTCCAGGCCCTCTAGGTCACGTCAAGCCCTAGCACCTATATGATTTTCCCAACCCTATTGCCCTTATGGCAAGCCCAACACCTTTTTATTAGGTGTGCTAGAAGGCGGTGGCTGAGGGTCTACATGTCCTGGGAATGACGTTAAACTATCTGATGGTGAGGTTCCAGTTTTGGAGGTTTGGGGAATGTGGAGCACCCCTTCATCACCATTGCTCCCTGGTCCTCTCTGACCTGGAGTGGTAGTACCTGTTAGTCCCATTTGAATAGAAAAATGTATATATAAAAAAATTGTATTATCCATTAAGAACTGATTTATTTCAAAACTTTATCGACATTAAATGACCCACTGAGGTTGATATGCCGTATAACAAAACAAAACCAGGCCCTCTCTGAATCTTAGTGGCAGTACCTGTTAGGCTCTCATGTATGGATTAAATGGATCAGAAATGAGTTTGAAAATGTGTTTAAAAATTGAATTTAAGAAATAAAATTAAATATTCAACAAAACGTCGTTGGCATAAAATAACCCAAGTGTTGGCATGCAGTAAAATCCAACCAACCAACCAGTTTTATAAATATGTGAAGCAATTTATGTTTTGAGAACATACAATAAATTATATCTATGAACGTTTTAAAAGCATGAGCTTTGCTAATATATCTTAATTGAAAGATATTACATTAATTAATTTATGTTGGACATTGTCTCTCCATTTTTCTTATTTGAATGATTTTAAGAAATTATTGAGTTACTCTTGGTAACTCGGTTAGGTCAATTGATTTTACGGCATATCAAGTTCTTTTGTCTCATTTAATGTTATTTAATGCCAAATTCATTTTTATGGTTTCACTCAATTATTCCTATTATCAAAAAAATATTTGAAGCCATATAATTTGCAACCAATTATACCTTCAAGTAATTATTCTAAATATAAATCATTTGTTCACAATTATAAGATTTTAACTATTTTGAATTCTAACATTTTTACACGGTTATGTTGTCTAAAATATTACTAAACCTATACTAGGTCTCTTTTCTCATGTATAGGACCTTATAAGCTGCTACCATTCAGGATGAAATTGGATCTGGGGATTATAACAACGAAGGCTAATCATGGTTTATTATGTATACTAGCATAACGAAACTCACACTGGGCGGTATAAAAATTAATTTTGCCCACGCTTTTTCGTAAAAAAAGTAAACAGATCTTTAAAATCTTATATTTTTTTTATAATAGACAACAAATTAGTTCTGCTGTCAAAATTCAAATAAATGTGTTCTTTCTCATGAAACCAAGTTTTTAACAGCTGACTTCAAATGTATTCAAATATTTAATGCTCTTCGTTATAACCGTGTATTTTGATTATCGTCTGTCGTAAAACAAAATCTTACGAGGGGTGATAATAAAAAGATAAGTTTTTTCACGGTGTAATAAGATATAAAATTTAGTGTAGAACAATATTATATAAGTGTTTCTTGTTTGTAAATAATTTTCTCGTAAAACTCTATACGTTATATATATTTAGATATATATTAAATAAACTAAACTACATATAAATCAATAATATCGGACATGTATTTATCAAAAATTGTTTTAACAAGCAATGTGGACCATTGTATGATGTTATTTAATTTTTGGGTTTATATAATAGGGGGTTGTTCTTTATTTTATTTAGTAATAATTTTGACTATACTTATTGACACATTTAAGCGATTACTGAGAGTTAGGTAACGTAATCAGGGACGTGGTTTCGGTTACAGACATACATACACTGAATCTTCATTATATATAGATTGACTTGTAAGAACTGAAAAATGTCTAGGTTCAATATATTCACAGTCGGAAATTTCTGATAGTCACTTAGAAGACAGTTCGATCAGAATCAATTCCGTTGAAGTTATCTGAGAAGGGCGGTGGAGTTTTAAAAAATAAAAAAATAAAACTCAGTCTGTACGCTGCGGGTTGAGAGTAGTCTATCGTTCCATTGACCAAGTTGATCGCTGGAAGGTTAATATGAATAAGTAAAATTAAAAAAATAATAAATCAACCTAACTGTTGAATTCAAGTATAGCAAATCTCACAAGAAAAAGGTTAGCATTAGACACAAAACGCTTTAAAAAATAAAACGTTTAATTAAAATATTTCTATATGTGGTATTTGGACAGTCATGCTTTTTTAAAATATTCATATATGGAGCTATTATCTGGTAAGTGTAAAGTAAGCCTTCTTGATAATTCTTAATGTTTTAAATTTTGTTTTAAATAAATTACAAATCTTATTCTATTATCATTATCTATCGGGGAGATATATCTATATTATGTTCCTTTCTGACAACTCATAAACGCATTTCAAGATGATAATATAAAATATGTTTAGAAAACTGTGAAAGAAAAAAGAAAAACATTAAAAACAATAAGGATTCCATTATTTTTATGGTGATTTATTTTTTCCTGTAAATTCGTAAATTTCTAAATCTCTGTACATTTCCTAAGTGTATAATTCAGTGACATCATTGCTATCACAAATAGCAATAGGGAAAGTGGTCTCCCTGGAATATGCCTCTTTGGATTTTAACTTCTTATAAAAAAATAAAATGGCAGTCAGCATAAAATATCTCTAAGATATCTAGTTGAAAATGTACTAGCCACAAACCTAAAGGTATGATTATCCTCGTAAAAATGGAATTGGTGACACGAATTCAAATCCTGGACGATACTATTAATATTTCAGTCAGTTCTTATGTCCTTCGATAAGGCATGAGTATATCTGTTTTACCCCTAACTTAATAGGACAGACTGGGTTCTTTAACCTTGTTTCTGTAAGCAGTCTAAGAGAAGAAAACTCTGAATTCAAACCAGCAGTAGTCCACTTAAAAGGACTACTTTTAGCATGCTGTCAGGGGCAAATAGGTTAGACAAATTTATATCCACAAGCCATTTTTTTGTTTAATAAATCCAAATACAACGTGGTGAAGTCTGCAATTTCCTGAACTATTTGATGATTGAAACGTAACTCCCTATTTTAAACTATTTATAACTTTATTTTATATGCAGTTACATTTTTATCAATTTGTAAATGTATATCCCTTATGTGTTAATGGTTTCTTTATTGATGTTTGTAAATGATTGAATCATCATTTTACTGGTTAATGGATGGTTAGAAGTGGCCCGGATTAATGGCCGACCAGAGGCCTTGATTTAACACCCAGCTACTTTTTTCTTTGGGGTTGGTTGAAGAAGCAAGTCTACTCTACGTAAGGGAGAACTTGAAGGACGACTATGAGAATTTTCTCTGCCATTCCACAAGAGTTCTTGGGAAGATCAGTTAATGCAATTACTGTGCGGCTGGAGAGACTGAAGGCGAAGACTTGTGTCGATATAGAATTTTAAATAAAACCCCATATTATGTGTGTTCTTTGCATATTCATTTGTTTGTAAAAATAACGATTCAGAAATGAATTATAAAGATTTTTAAAATAGAGAAAAGAGTTACTTTAAAATCACCCTGTATATACTGCAGAAATCCACTAGCAAAATGATTACAATTATCTTCTTTCACAATAAAATCTGGCTCGAATGTAAGGTCATTATTGAATGGTAGATTTTTTTTACCTGTGCTCATACTATCAAACGACAAATAATCAAAATAAATATAAAAGTGAGTGAAGGTGTCTTTGGCAACCATTTTACAACTGAAATGTTTTTTTGATTTTTGCCTTTCTTCCTTTTTTATTTTTGAAGCTGATATTGCCAAACATATATACATATATTTTACAATTATAATCAGGTGATTTTCAAACTTTCTTGCTTATCAAATATAAAGAAAGAAAAAATACGAACATCTTTTATGCGAACTGCACGTACAAGATATTATTTTAGGCCATCTTCCAACTTTCTATTATTCAATGGCAGAGATTTATTCCAAAATAATTCACCATTTTGAAAGGTTGCCATCTACCCAGATTCGATAGACATTTCAATTCTACTAGCTACACTAGAAATAATAATGTAACTATTACTACCTTTAGTGTTCAGTAAGATTTGACTCGCAGACCTTTGTTCATGGATGTGATCCGGATTTGTTACTTCAAAATAAGAAAAATGAATAAATAGAATTTCCACTACCTATTTAATAAATCCAAATTATTTTTCGACAAACATCTAAACACCATGATATCTTATTATAATGGAGACTGTGTGTGTCTGTAACCGAAACTACGTCACAACCAACATCAGAATTCCCTTAGTTTTTACTTCTCAATGATCATTAAATAATAATCATTTAATCTTGATTAGCATTTTATGTATTAACAATGTTTCTATTAAGGTTTAGTCGAAATAGATTTGCCTCAAAACAGCCCATATTGTTAATGTGTTTAAAATTCTGCGATATGTGTTATATATAACTAAGAAATAAGTGTTTACATATCATATGGATTGAATAATTTGCATAGCGGTTTTAATAATTCTGTGTTGAATAAATCATTGATTGCTGTTACTGATTTCTAATATTTTTTTTATTCTCAAACGTAGTAAAAGTAAACTTATGTATAATTTTTTTACTGAAATCAATTAGAATACATTGAACTCACGTGTAATATTTTATGTGTTCGTATTTAATTTCATTGGTCATTCTAATTCAATATTATATCTAATTTAATTAAAACTTACATAGCTGTGTTCAGAGGCCACATTTTTTTTGGCTTGTTTTTATGAAAATTTAACATTTCACATAAAAGGTACGGGTGACTTTCGGATACGCTTATGTTCATGAGTTCAAGTTCACAAAAACTATTTTACTTTCAACATTTATTACGGCAAAGAAAAATATTATCAATAAGAAAATTAACATTAAAACATATTGCCTCACATAACTCTTTACATTCTATTTAATTATGTTTTCTATGATCGGTGCTATTTTACTTATATAATAAAACCTAACAAAAATAGGTGGTTTTATTTTAATGTATACCATAATTTTGTTGAGAATAGATTTCTGGAGTATTTATTTTAAGCGTTTAGGTTTTTAGTGAGAAATACGTACAATACTTAACTGGAACCTTATATAGTGACCTAACAGTTAAGGCCTTTGAAAATCGACTCAGTGACACGAATTCCAATCCAGACGAGGATGTTTGCATTTACCTCTTGAGCTGATACACTTGGGAAAAGCACGTGTTCTTTCTTCATTCATAGCTATGTTTAGATAATGTGACAGACTGGGTTCTTTTGATATGGTAATCCAAACCCGTAATCCAAACCAACTGGATTCTGCTTAAAAATACCTTTGAATACATCCTGCATCAGACGGAGTGGTTGGGTAAATAGATAAATAGTGACCAGGTGGATAGCAAAAGTAAAATCTTAGCTTTTTATTTTACCATATAAATGTATGGGCAATTCCATGTGAAATCATTAGAAAAAAAAAATGAAATTGTCACCCACCCCTTCAATTTTTCTGAAATTTTGTACGGGTGTAGACTAGGTTAAAATTAGACAATCCCCCAAATTTGAGCTTGCAATTCGAAATATTCGGGTTATGTCGATTTTAAACTTGAAAAATCTGAGGATGCGCGAGAAAAATGGCGACATTTTGTAATCTATTTTTATCTATAAAATATATTCTATAGCTCTCATACTTCTAAAAATTGGTTTATAGAAGTTTTTAGGCCTGATGAATCCAAAAATGTTATCAAAATAGGCTTAAAGTTAACCCTTTTCACGTTATTAATGATTTCTGGTTTTTTCAATGCAAGATCAATAAGTGAAAAAAAATCACAATGTGGCACTGCATATAATTTTCTTTTAAATTATTATTCTAAATATATTGAACATTATTTGTACCAAAAATGGAGTTTGGTTTTTGCTCACAAGCGAAGTTACAACATCAGTTAAGATTTGGCACTTTTACGTACAGCCATTGAATAAGCACCATATGGAGCAAAATAACTGTCAGAGTTCGATGGAAATTATCAGCATTATGTTGGTGGTTGTATATATTTTATGTTTAATGTTTGTATATTAATAATATACAAACAATATATTTCCCATGTATTAATCATATTGCCTGCAAAATTCTGACAATATACAAACTTCAATATCAGCACAACATTTCATTTTAGAATTGAAAATTGGAAGGTAACAAAAAATGATAACACTATCCTTGGTACCACCAATTTTCCCTGTGAAATTTACCCCCCTATATTTAACACAATAAAACTTGCAAACGAATTAATATTATCTTGAAAAAAAAACATTTCCATTCGAAAGAAGAAACCTTAAACAAACTGCTGATTATTTTAAAAGTTTTTCAGCTTAAAAAAATAATGGAAATTATGATTGAAAACAATGTTCTCATTTTTGCACAGTTTTTGGCTACGTTAAAATTCAGTTGATTTAACGGTGCAAAAATGAAAACATTGTTGGGGGGTAGCAAGGGAGACTCATGAGAATCGGTGTTGTCAGTCAAAGATAAAAGGCGGTATTTATATATAAAAGTATTAGATACCTATTAAAAGGTACCAGATTGCAGGTAAAAAAAAACGATTTAAATTGAGGGTAAAAATAATACCGGGCATGACTTTTCTGAGCAATGTCTATGTGATTATTTGACGATATTAAAAAAATAATGTAACGAGCATTTCGGAAAGCGAACAAACCTCCTACAAAGTCGCACTATGCTGGACAAATTCGCTAATAATTAGTACAGGCAGTATCTATTATTGTGAGATGGTCGATTTCCCTATTATGTGTAGTGGACGCAGACACGTTGAAGTTTAATTATATTTTTACGTTATATTCAAGTAAACAAGCAAATATTCATAGTTTATATCTGTTTTTGATATTTGTCTTGCATCTAAATAATGTGATTTTGAAACTGCATCAAACTATATCTTACAACCAGAATGAAGGGAATTTCTACTCGTTTTCTGTTTTTACTGTTCGACTTAATTCCTCACGCACTACAGGTGTGTTTCAAGTGACTTTTTTTAAAATTTCCCAGGACTCCCTACATTAATTTCTTTTTTAACGTGTAATGTTATAACTTTCTTTTAAATGTTTCTTCAAGATATACATCTTAAAATCTTCTCCAATCTTCCTTATAAATAATAGAATCAATAGCGATACAATTCAGATACATTTTTAAATTTAGAAATGTTTTGAAGACGGTTTTAAGTAAAATAATTTTCTGACTAAAAACCGAAAACTATAGACTTTAATATAACACTAATCTCCATTGATGTTGAATAGAACAATCAGAGAAATTGTTTTTTTTTGTATTTTCTCTTGAAAATTTATTTTCTTTGTTTCATTGCATATAAATCTTCGGGGATTATTTATGCCAAATCATTCTTTGGAGAAGTACAGCAGTTGTACTATTTAACCCAGAGCTGAAGATATAATGAAATCCGTACTTTTCCCAAGTACATTAGTCCGAAAGTGAACATAACACATCTGCAATTGGCACTCGGTAACTACAATGTCCAGAATGTTAGACACTAGACCACGGGCACTCCTTCGTAGAAATTATAGAAAATCCAACATGTAACAGAAAATGCGTCATGACAAACAGCTGAATTGAAAACGAATTAATGGAGATGTTGGAAGACAAAATGAGTGGCCACCCTTGTTAGCGTCTTTGAGTAACCCTCCCACGTCCTTTGGTCACGTCATCAGGCGAACCCTAAAAACTCCCTTTTTACGAAACGGATTTGAAAAACGACCGACGTAGTCGTCCGCTTCTCCACAGTGGGGAATATAGTGCCTGTCTTTAAATCAAGATTTGAAAAATAGTAACTGGTTTCCACCTTTTTCTTATTTAGACTTTTCTTCATATCCCTCGAACACATGATGACTTTTTTTTATAACTGGAGACGGTAATTTAGTTCCTGTCTTGTACGTTGTAGAATTAAATGTTATATCGTATTAACTGACGTCTTAATTTTCCTACCGAATATTCTGTGTTAGGTTACTCTCTTTTAGATATCCAAATGCATGATAGGAAACGTGTGTTAGCTAACACTTCACTAATTCATATTGGAGCATTAATCACAAATGAACGCGGTTAATAACAGAAATCCAATAAGGCAAGGGACACGATCAACAAATAAATAAACCATTATTGTATGCAAAAGATGAGAAAAGAAAACTAGTGTTAAAGATCAGTAGTAATGTCCACTGGAAATTCCTTGGGTTAAACAGCAGAGTAATTGAAACAAGAAAAACAATTACATTGCATAAGATTAAATGCGCCAATGACATTGTCTATGAAACATAAAAAAATATGGATTAAAACGGGTTCATCAACCTCGAAGAATACGTTGAATGAACAGTATAGGGTATGTAAAACATGTACACCGAAACGATTTAATATTAATACTCTATAGTTACTGTATTCAACCTTCGGCTCGGCTCAAATCAACGAATTCATTTGCGATGAATTCATGGAAGGGATAACAAAGTAATATGAAATTCACAAGCGACCCCATTACCCACATGCCTCTCCCGGTCAGGGGAAGTAGATGTCCTTGTTCGCCGCAGATTTTCACAGACGTAGTAACAAGTACACCAAATTCAGTGACTTCTGACGATGATGGAGACGTTCTTTGGATTTTAGCCAGCACAACTTTAACCGGGTTGTGAACTTTATTCAACTGGGTGACAGACCCATCCGCCTTGGGTAACCCTACCAGGGTTAAGTTTCCGACGCCATGGCTCTGACACTAAAAAGTTTACACGACCCTGCGCGAGGAGGACATTAGAAATAATGAGCTAGATGGTCGTTGATCAAATACCTTCCTCCGTCATTTTACAGGTCTTGTTTTTCGTCCTGTAGGGTATCTAGCCATCGTCCTCACCAGACAAAATCTGTAGGATTACCGCTTACTTATAATCGGACCATCGGCGTCTGAACCAAAAAACCCACTGATTTTTAATATAAATACATCTGCGTGAAACATTAGATTAACAGCAATACATCAAGTAATCTTATTTTTCTTCCTGTTTGGTGTCTAGCAACCCTCCTCACCAGAAAAAATAATTGGAGCTACCGCTTACTTATAGTCGGATTTTGGGCGATACAACTGCTTGAAAAATAGTATTAAAGAGAATACATTCATGAATCGATATAAGCATATATTAAAGAAAAGAATGAAAAAATAAAAAAAGCGGTACATACTTGTGGAAAATTTTCAAGGACACTGTTAATATCACAGACGACCAGTCAAGGAGATGGTTACACAGGAGACGCTAAAAAAGAAAAAGAAAGATGGACATTTTAATTGCTGCTTAAAACAATGCATACTAGGGCAGACTGGACTCTTTTACCTTTGTTATTCTAATAGATGGAAAATAGAAGAGACGAGCAGAAAACGACGAGACTTTAAAACACATTATTACTGAATATAAAAGATTGCATCTTCCATTAATAATGGCGATTCAGTATAAACTTGTCTCTAACGGAAACTACATCACTGCTACCTCACATTACACAAAATCGTCAATACACAGAATAAAGAGCAACCTTATATACACTCAAAATTTGAGTAGGCAAACTTTTACTGTCCTTATTGGGTTTTTTTTAAACAAAATTTAATATATACATGTCTGGTATCATACATCTATATATAGTGTGTTTTATTTTAATTTATATTTGAAATTATTTTACGTATAGAGTTTTATGAGAAAATTATAAAATGAATTTTTTTTTTTAGTATCAAGAGGTTAACTAAAAATTTACCTATTAATAGATATCTATGATTTTGTGTAAAATTTATGTGTCAAATATCCAAATTAATTATTTAATTAGTAATAATTAGTTTCACCAAACATATCATTTGTGGGGGACATAACTAAGTTTCCTTATCAAATTATTTTATTTTGTTTGCTCCTTTAATACATTTGACGGTTTTATTTAGTAATCATACCAAATCAGACTTACACATTCACGCTCAGTGAGAGAGAGAGAGAGAGAGAGAGAGAGAGAGAGAGAGAGAGAGAGAGAGAGAGAGAGAGAACGTAAAATGAAAGAAAGAAAAGAAAAAGAAAAAAAAGAAAAAAGAAAGAAAGAAAGGAACTTACACACACATTATATATATATATATATATATATATATATATTATATATATATAGATAGATAGAGAGAGAGAGATAGTAGATAGAGGGAGTGAGAGAGAAAACGTAAAATGAAAGAAAGAAAGCAAAAATTCATAAACAAATCGGACGATTAAAATATAAACAGCAGGACTCAATATACATTCCGTTTAGTAAGGGAAAAGTATGTAAAACCAAAATATACAGACGATGGAGAAGAAAAAAAAACACAAAGAGATGTCGACATCAGCTGCGGCAGTTATTTCCATTAATGATATTTTTTATACCGTCGAAAACATTCATTTTTAATTTTTACACAGCCAGGAGATTTTTTTTTGTTAGCTTAAATAAGAAAAAATATCTTAAATAATTTACTAAGTGTCCATCACGATTTCAATCAAGGACACTTAAAAATTCTCCTGAAAATAAAACTTAAGTTCATTCTCATTAGAACTGAATCAGTTAGTGACGTTTGGGTTGACAGATTTTCGGTTATAGACGGATACAAAACCTCCATTATAATAAGATGGTAGGTATTTGCCGCATAAAATAACAAGAGAGGTACGCTACTTCAGGCGACGCCATTTTGCAGGGTTCATTTATTTGTCGAGAATCCGTTCTATATTCATATATGTTTGAAGTCAAGTAGTAATGTCCGAACATATTAAGCAAATAAATGAAGTAATCTATATATCAATACGCTTGTTCCTAATCTTCCAACCGTTATCATCCTGCAACACCCTCTGGTTAAAAAGGAGACCGGCCACACCGTCCAAGATGAAATTCAATAATGTAAGTCCTGGTGTCGCTTCTCCGCATAAGTTCTTTTTTATAAGTGTCGGCACCTCAGCTAAATAATGAACCATTCCTTTTTTAACATAAAGAAAGGGAAGAAAAAGGACACACTACACAGAAAAAATATAATGAGAAAGAAAGAGTAGAGAAAAGATAGTGTAATCGCTTTCACTTCTCTAAAACGTTTCAAACGAAAATGATAAAATATATGAAGAGAGGGGAAAATCGAGAGTGGTTGGTTGCTTTGTTTGTTTTACGGCATATCAACATTTTGCGGGTTATTTAATGTCAAATCAAGTCATTTCATCCTCAGTTTCTTACAGTACCTGCTTTTACTTAAATGGTCACCGATGTAAGTAGTGAACAGGCTTCTAGCTGCTTAACTTCAGTGATCTCAATGTAACTTGACACATAAGCCCTATCATATGGAGGTACGTGGTATAATGGTTACTCTCGTAAGAAATGGACAGGGTATTACGAGTTCAATTCCCGGACGAGACTGTTTGCATTTCACAGTGCTAATAACCAAGGGTAGAGATAGGTAGAGACCTATTGTTCGTCCAGCTATGAGTAAATATTAGGGTAGACTGGACTCTCGTACCTTGGTTAAGTAACTAGTCTAGGAGAAGGAAACCTATTAATTCAAACCTTTTAAACCCTTAGGAAATTGACCTGTCACATCCTGCCCGTGTGGATCGGTTGCTAAAACTATCATATAAACAAGTCTGATTGACTTGAAAACATGAGACTATCCGTTTCAGGCTCGTTTTGTAACGGTTATCTTCGTAGGAAATGGACTTTGCGACACGAGTTCGAATCTTGGACGAAGCCGTTAACATTTCATATAGCACTATTAACCTTGGGAAATTTATACTTCCAACAATTAACCTTCTAAAAAAGTAATACATAATAATAATAATGTTAACTTTGAGATACAACCGGATTGCCAAAATCTGGACAAGGATTAGTATTAATTAACAAGAATAATATATTTTAACTAATGAATTCTGCCCTTCCATTTAACAGGGAATAACCATAGAATAAAGGGAGAGATAAGCAAATATTTGGATTGTGCACAAGAGCGGTAAAAAAGTTGGAAACATGGAAGCGATGGTAATACCACTTGTATCTTTTACTCTTGGAACGGTATTCAATGGCTTGAAAAAAGACTTTGAAACTGAAAATCAGAGGACGAATCGATATCGTCCAGACCACAACACTTAAGATCAGGTAGATTAGTTATAAATCTCCTTCTGGCTCTCACTTGAAATTCATTGAAAAACAGTTAAAACTCAATAATAATAATAATAATAATAATAATAATAATAATAAGAGATGAAAGAAAAAGTTGAAAAAAGAATAACTCAGAGGAACAAGAAAACTCTTAGAAACCTAGCTCTGCAGTAGAAACCTCATCAAGGGAATGAATACTTGAGCTGTTCTCATTATAAAACACCCTGGATCATTCTTAACATGGACAAGAAAAGAAATATGACATAATGATCAAAAGATAAGAAAGTTAATCCCAAGGCATTACACTGTATAGATGATAGAGGCAGGCTCTATGTATCAAGAATCGAAGAGGTCTAGCCGACATAGATGAGTGCGTAGATGCCTCAATCTGAGGGCTCGAAGAGTACACAAATAAGCAAGGAAATATTAGTAACAGCCACCATTAAGAGCAGCTGCAACATATGGACAAACAGAAAAAAGAACAAAAACAAAAAAAAGTATATGAAGACATATACCTGGACCTTGATAGAGAATTGAAAAAAACTGTGGAATATGTGGGTGAAAGTAATACTAATTGTAATTAGTGCACTTAGAACGGTCCCCAAAAGCTTAGAAATCAGAGGATGAATTGAGATCATCCAGACAACAGCATTGTGGAAATCGACTAGAATACCCAGAAGAGTCCTGGAGATGTGAGAAGATTGTTGTCACTCAAACAAGAGTGAAAGATCATCAGCTATCGCTGGTGTTAAAAACTCACAAGAAGTGGAATAATGATAATAATAATAATAATAATAATAATAATAATCCACAGTGTAAAGATTGTATTTATTCATGAATATGTGTGATTAAAATAAATTAAATTAAAATAAAACCAACTATCTCCCAGGAGCCTTCAGACAGGAAGTTCCCTCTGGGAATGCACCGAGAAAAGAACCCTCTTCCTGGCGCCAAGGGGACAGACGCTACGACTGGAATAGGAAGAAATTTCCCCACCATAAAATAGCTATGTACTTAGAATAAATGTCTGCAACATAAAATTGCATTTTGTCTTTGTCTCTTCCATTCCGTTTAATGATTTTTCAACTTTATAACCGATAAAAAGAAAGAACCAAATATTATGGGATTTTAAAGAAACAATCTGCGAATACACCAAAAACGGTCAAAATTCCTAAACCAGGATAAACTAACCGATTACCTTACCCCATAAATGTATACATAAAATACGGTCAACGATATGAGTGCATTTCCTACATTGATGAACACAGAAAGAGACAGATAGATGCATTGAGTGTAAGAGAAAACGAAAGTAATATACTTTCTAAAATATTCCTAATAAAGGACCAATAATTCAAGCAGAAAATAATGTAAATTTTTGATTAGGTTTCCTTTCATGTCCATTTTTCTTTGTTCATTTATTGCACTGCTGAGATCTCCTGTACTTTCTCCGAAAATTAAAAAGCAAACGAGAAAAGTTAAGAAATATGTTGCAAGAAAAATGAACTGTTTATAATGAGGGAAAACCGAATTAAAAAAATTCTAGACATTACCTTTCATTGAAATTAGGAAAAGAAAATATAAATTACCTTAATTAATCTGTTAATATCATTAAATATATTAAAGAAAAATCAAATTCAATAAAATTTACAAGTTGATGAATACTAGACTTCCATCATTTGTATTATAATTTTTTTCGATGTATGATTTTTAAGGTCCAGAAATTTATTTTCGTATATATATTTTTTAGGCTAGGAAATGTCTCTAGAGGTATGATATCTAAACACTAGAGATTTCTTTAATGTTATACTTTATTTATAGGTATAATATCTAAACGCTAGAAGTCTCTTTGGGGCATAATATCTAAACGCTAGAAATCTCCTTTGAGGCATAATATCTAAACGCTAGAAATCTCCTGGAGGCATATAAACGCTAGAAGTCTCTTTGGGTGCATAATATCTAAACGCTAGAAATCTCCTTGGAGGCATAATATCTAAACGCTAGAAAATCTCCTTGGAGGCATAATATAAACGCTAAAATCTCCTTAGAGGCATAATATCTAAACGCTAGAAATCTCTTTAGAGCATAATATCTAAACGCTAGCAATCTCTTTAGAGGCATAATATCTAAACGCTAGAAATCTCCTTGGAGCATAATATCTAAACGCTAGAAATCTCCTTGGAGGCATAATATCTAAACGCTAGCAATCTCTTTAGAGGCATAATATCTAAACGCTAGAATTCTCTTTAGAGACATAATATCTAAACGCTAGAATTCTCCTTTGAGGCATAATATCTAAACGCTAGAAATCTCCTTCGAGGCATAATATCTAAACGCTAGAAATCTCCTTCGAGGCATAATATCTAAACGCTAGAAATCTCCTTCGAGGCATAATATCTAAACGCTAGACATCTCCTTCGAGGCATAATATCTAAACGCTAGAACTCTATAAAAGCTACAAAAGCATAATATCTAAGCGCTTAAAATTATTTATATATACTAGCAAATATATGCACCCTCCGGGTGAAAGTATTTAAGTTTTAATGTAATAAAATATTTTATTGAATTAGAAAGGCTAATGAAACTAAATAAGAATGCAGATAAAAAGATTTGAAACAGAGGGAGTATAATCGAAAAATAGAACAACTGAAACGTACTCTTCCATCACTCTCGTCTTTCATTGTTATTTTTTCTAATTTAAGTATTTAGTTAAAATAGGAAGTAAAGAATAAAATGACAGTTATTTTTTCTTGTTAATGGATTTCATTTAAGATTCATTGAAGAGATTTTTGCTTATATTCATTAAAATAAAACCAAACAGATAGAAATCAACAATACTAAGCACATATTTATTAAATTCGATTTTTTAATATTAATATGCAAATTAGCCTTCCCGTTCACACTGTAAACCGCTATTTTGTTGTATATATAAATATAATTGCACGTTGTTAGTATGTAGATATGGTTAACAGTATGAATAATCTAAAACAATTTTATTAATAATTGAGGTTAAAATAAAATTAAAATCATGGAGAATGTGATGTCAATAACCAAGGGAATTGTGACTTGAGTATTAATATAGTTTCGGTTACACACAGAAAAACACACAATCTCCATTATAATAAGATGTTATAATTCTTAAGCCCAAGACCTTTCTCCAGAGGTATAATTTTCAAATTTCTTTAGATAAATAATTTTCAAGTCCTAAAAATTTATTAACATGCATAATTTCTGTTATATCGTAAATCACGTTCATGCGCGCTATTCTTTGCTAGCCTAGACATGTCATGACATAGCCTCAACAAATACGTCCGATCCTCCTTGGTTACGGCTAAAGAGAGCGAATTTTCATTACTTCCGTTTGTGGTCACATCCACTTCCGCTACTCCGCAGAAAAACCTCAAACTTCCGTTTTTATTTTTAAATCTAGTTCAGGGGTCATTGGTTGGTCAAGGACCGGGACCCGTTGAGTGTTTACACTTCCAAACTTTAACCCCTTCTTATTATTTACTTTTCTTTTTTTTTCTCCAGAAATCCGATTACCGTTTTCTTTTCATTCCCCAAATTTTCCGTAGACAATAATAATTACGCTACATTAGCAAAAATATAACTTATAAGTATATACTGTCCGTGGATTGGAATGCCATTACGAAGTCAGGTTTAAATGACTTGCACCTGTGTAACCTCAATTTCCCGTCTCATTGTGACGGTTAACATCGAAGCAGTTATAGGTTTTGATTGATGTAAACATGCATTCCGGTAAGATTGGAGTTTATATGACACAAGTTCAGAAGCTTAAGATCATGGATCGGTATGTTCGCAGCCTGATGGAAATTTAACCAGAGACATTCATTGTATATTTCTCATTCAGTGAGATCAATATAGAAACGTTTGGTTCAATGCATTTACAAAGATGGATATCTTGTATACATTGTCAACCAGAGTTCTTGTATTAGATTGAATAACTGCCTCGTCCAAAATATAAACTCGGCGAACTGAGCACATTTCCTTGCGTAGATTAGCCTTACATTATTCGCACATACGTACAATATATTAGTAATTTGCAGACAAATACAATGCGTATGAAAAATATAATCAAAAAACATCTTGTTTTTATTTTTCATACGCATTGTATTTGCCTTCAAATTACTAATATATTATAACATACTTAACAATGCTTCAAGCAAATTACCAATTACTATATAATATATATATATATATATATATATATATATATATATATATTATATATATATATAAGTACTTACTATCACTTTCTGTCTAAATTATCTTGAATGTCCTTCACGGTAAAATCTGGGTAGTTAACTTATGTCGCTGATTCGCTTCCCTAAAAATTATGTGCACATACGTAGATAAGACTTTCAATATTCATTATCCCGACCCATTGGGTTTAGTATTTTTCGGACTATTGTCCTCCTCGTCAATGATATCTGTACAACGTTTCGGTCGATGTGCCCTTCGGCCTTCTTCAGGTATTTCTTGTCGAACTCGGGAACCTGATCGTAATCTGAGAAGGTTCCCGAGTCCGACAAGAATTATCTGAAGAAGGTCGGAGGGCACATTGGCCGAATTGTTGTACAGATGATAGTGAAGATGAGGAAAATAGTCCAAATAATACAAATTACACTGGTTTACAAAAAAATATTTTTTGTCTGAAGCAAGAATGTGAATAGGTGTTTTTTTTTTTTTTTACTCATTTGGGTGTGCTGAATTCAAATTTATAAACAGTTTTGTTCTATCACCTCCAGTTTTCTGCATTTTAAATAGTCTCATTTTATTATATACACAGTATATACGTGCTTATTTCAACAGTTGCAGCAGCTTATTACAGATAAAACGGGATAGATAAAGAACATTGACGGATTAAATATACTTGGATGACACAATGTACACAATTCGTAGTACCGCATACAGAAGTAAAAGAGAAGGCATAAGTCACACAATATTAGAAATTAACCCTGAGTGCATATACGCCTTTATGTAGAGTATGTGTACAAAATATACAGTATGTATATCTAAAAAAAACTAGATGTGATGAGTAAAAACGAATTTCAAATCTGAATTCAGCACCCCCAAATTAGGTTAAAACAGCTATTTTTTTGCTTGCCTCACTTTCTTTAGCTCATTCGGTAGAGCGTCAGACTAGGAAACACAAAGTTCCGGGTTCAATACCAGCCCTCACCAACTCAGCGTATGAGTAGCACAGGGATCTGGGCGGTAAAGTGAGGAGCTGATGGTAGGTGTGGCATCCCGCTTCAGATGCCAAAATAACAATTTCCTTGGTCTAGGGCTATGAAATGGGGATAGACTACGTCACTGTCTGGCTGACACCGATATTTGACCAACTCGACCACACCCACCCATATATATATATATATATATATATATAAGTAAAGAAATAAAATAGACTTAGAGATTTAGTATTATAGTCTATTTCAGGGAGCTTAATAGATATTTGTGGCGGAAGTGCTCATATTTGAATCTACACCACTTTTTTTTTTTTCATCACGGTTTTCGTTTGGAATTCATAGTACAGAACTATAAAATTTAAAAGATTTTTTTCAAATGCCTTTAAAGTAATAAAGAATTCATCATTCGCATCTGATGAGTCGGGAGAGTTAGACACTTTGTCTAAGCTCCCTGAAATAGACTATAATGCTAAATCTCTAAGTCTTTTGTTATTTCTTACTTATATATTTGCTCTGTGACTAACATTAAGAGCACACATTGAGCTCTCAAACTGCGACAGGTTTCTAAATAAAACTCTTGTGTCGTAAGGAAGATTTCTTGTCTGGACTTTGGAATATATATATATATATATATATATATATATATATATATATATATATATATATACACATTTCTACATTAAGTCTCTCTGATTAAAACGGATATGAGCTTTCTCTCTGCGGAGCTTGACATATAAACCTATGTATGTATTTTTATCAGTTAAATTGTCTTCCCCTTCCAGGTACTAATGACGGCCCAGTGGGGAAAACTCAGAGTGATGAGAAACAATTCGGGTTTCAATCCTGGCTGGAGGGAGCCTGCTAAGCCTAGCCACACTGATACGTTACACGTCGAAACACAGTGGCTGGGGATGACTTTATATATAGATACACACATATACGTATATACATATATATATATATATATATATATATATATATAGATGCAATTTCACATACATACATACATACACGTATATACATACATACATATATATATTTAGACATACATACATATACGTATATACATACATAAATACATGCATACATATATTTAGACATACACACACACATTATATTTAGAATATATACATATACATACACACACATATTTAGACATATATACACACATACACACATACATTATATTTTAGACATATATACGTACATACACACATACATATATTTAGACATATATACACACACATACATATATTTAGACATATTATACACACATACATATATTTAGACATATATACACACATATACATATATTTAGACATATATACACACATACATATATTTAGACATATATACACACATATACATATATTTAGACATATATACGTACATATACACACATACATATATTTAAACATATACGTACATATACACACATACATATATTTAAACATATACATACATATACACACTACATATATTTAGACATATATACATACATATACACACTACATATATTTAGACATATATACATGCATATACACACTACATGTATTTAGACATATATACATGCATATACACACATATCTTTAGACATATATACACGTATATACATATATATTCATATACTGAGACATACATATACACACACATTTCATATACTGAGACATACATATACACACACATATACTGAGACATACATATATACACATATACTGAGAACTACAGTATACACACATATACTGAGACATACATTTACACACATATACTATACATATACACACATATAGACATACATATACACACTACATATACGAGACATACATATACATAATATACGAGACATACATATACAGAGACATACATATACAGAGAAATACATATACAGAATACATATACATACATATACCACACATATAACTGAGACATACATATACATACATACTATACATAATATATTGAGACATAACATATACTGAGACATACATATACTGAGATTATACACATACATATACACATACATATACCAGACATACATATACAGAGACATATACACACATACATATACGAGACATACATATACACATACATATACTGAGACATACATATACACACATATATTACACATACATATACTGAGACATACATACATATACACACATTAAATATACTGAGACATACATATACTGAGACATACACACATACAACACATAAATATACTGAGACATACATATACATATGTATACATATACACACATAAATATACTGAAACATACATACATTTATACACACTAATATACTGAACATACATATACACACATACATACTGAGACTTACATATACACACATACATTATACTGAGACATACATATACACACATAACTATACTGAGAATACATAATGCACACATACATATACCGAGACATACATAACTATACATTATACTGAGACATACATTATTACAGGACATACATATACAGAGACATACATATTACAGAGACATACATACATACACACATACATATACTGAGACATACATATCACACATACTATACTGAGACATACATACATATACACACATAAATATACTGAGACATACATATATGAGACATATACTAGACATACATATACACACATACATATAGACATACATATACACACATACATATACTGAGACATACATATACACAACATACATATACTGACATACATATACACAACATATACTGAGACATACATATTACACAATACAACATACATATACATACACACATACATATACACATACATATACTGAGACATACATATACACACATTACATATACACACATACTGAGACATACATATACAGAGACATACATATACTGAGACATACATATACACACATAATATACTGAGACATACATATACACACATACACACACACACACATATATATATTCACGACGGCAAGATTGTTATGTATTTCCCCTCGGACGATACAAATATTGAAAATTGTACATCTATATGGAGAGACTTGGAGAAATCTATGAATGCAGTTCAAAAGATGTTTATGTATCTGTCTATGTATTTATCTACCTGAAAGCCGCAAACGCTGTCATTAAATTTATGTTTATTACATTCATCCGTGTCACTGCTCCTAATTCAAATCCCCTTTCTATATCACGGCTATCATAGCACAAAATCAGCTGTAAACATGTAGCCTATTATTGATAATGCTCCCGAGGCTGTCGTTTTCATACTGGCAAGAGAGTCAGTCGTAGATTTAGGCCCTTCTGCCAGAAAATCTCAGAAACTTGGCACGTTTAGCCGGTGGATGGCCAATGAGGGGCGTCCGATTCTTCACCGGACAAAAGCCTCAATCTGTTCACCGTTTACTTTTCTTTTTTTTCTCCAGAAATCGATTACCGTTTCTTTTATTCCCAAATTCTCCGTAGACCATAATAATTACGCTAGATTAGCAAAAATATAGCTTATAAGTATATACTGTCCGTGGAGTGGAATGCCATTACCAAGTCAGGTTTAAATGACTTGCACCTGTGTAACCTCAATTTCCCGTCTGTATTGTGACGGTTAACATCGAAGCAGTTGTAGGTTTTGATTGATGCAAACATGCATTCCGGTAAGATTGGAGTTTATATGACACAAGTTCAGAAGCTTAAGATCATGGATCGTATGTTCGCAGCCTGATGGAAATTTAACCAGAGACATTCATTGTATATTTCTCATTCAGTGAGATCAATATAGAAACGTTTGGTTCAATGCATTTACAAAGATGGATATCTTGTATACATTGTCAACCAGAGTTCTTGTATTAGATTGAATAACTGCCTCGTCCAAAATATAAACCGGCGAACTGAGCACATTTCCCTTGCGTAGATTAGCCTTACATTATTCGCACTAACGTACTATGTTATATATATATATATATATATATATATATATATACTATATTATAAATATTAGTAATTTGCAGACAAATACAATGCGTATGAAAAATCAAATCAAAAAACATCTTTTGTTATTATTCGTACGCATTGTATTTGCTTCAATTACTAAATATATTATAACATACTTAACAATGCTTCAAGCAAATCCAATTACTTATATAAGTACTTACTATCATTCTGTCTAAATTATCTTGAATGTCCTTCACGGTAAAATCTGGGTAGTTAACTTATGTCGCTGATTCGCCTTCCCTAAAAATTATGTGCACATACGTAGATAAGACTTTCAATATTCATTATCCGACAATTGGTTTAGTATTTTTTAGACTTATGTCCTCCTCGTCAATGATATCTGTACAACGTTTCGGTCGATGTGCCCTTCGGCCTTCTTCAGGTATTTCTTGTCGAACTCGGGAACCTGATCGTAATCTGAGAAGGTTCCCGAGTCCGACAATAATTATCTGAAGAAGGTCGGAGGCACATTGGCCGAATTGTTGTACAGATAATAGTGAAGATGAGGAAAATAGTCCAAATAAACAAATTACACTGGTTTACAAAAATATATTTTTGTCTGAAGCAAGAATGTGAATAGGTGTTTTTTTTTTTTTTACTGATTTGGGTGTGCTGAATTCAAATTTATAAACAGTTTTGCTCTATCACCTCCAGTTTTCTGTATTTTAAATAGTCTCATTTTAGTATATACAGAGTATATACGTGCTTATTTCAACAGTTGCAGCAGCTTATTACAGATAAAACCGGGATAGATAAAGAACATTGACGGATTAAATATACTTGGATGACACAATGTACACAATTCGTAGTACCGCATACAGAAGTAAAAGAGAAGACATAAGTCACACAATATTAGAAATTAACCCTGAATGCATATATGCCTTTATGTACAGTATATGTACAAAATGTACAGTATGCATATCTTAAAAAAAAAACTAAGAGTGATGAGTAAAAACGAATTTCAAATCTGAATTCAACACCCCAAATTAGGTTAAAACAGCTATTTTCTTGCTGCCCTCACTTTCTTTATAAACTAGTGTTATCAAGCCTCAACTCAAAAATTCAGAGAAATACGCTGGTTGGATATTCAGTTTCTTCAAACTCAATTTATGGAACCTCAGCGACAAGATGCATTTTAACATAATTGTGTATTAGAAATATCCTTTTAGATATACCCTATACAATGTATATTATATATATATATTTACCAGCTTCTCCGCACGAAATAGGATGTGACACAAAGTCACTTTTAAGCGTAGTTTAACTGTTTGAATCAGAGTTTTCCTTCTCCTAGACTGGTTGCCTAACCCAGGTTAAAGAGTCAGTATGCCCTTCAATTTACAAATACCTGGAGGAGAGTAGAATTCATACCTTTCCCAAGGGTATTAGCGCTAAGTGATATGCAATTACCACGTCCAGGACTTGAACTCAGGGCGACGAGTTCATTCCTATGACTCTAACCATTACACCACACGCTTCCAATGTATATTCATATATTAGTAAGATCCCTTTACATTTAGAACAGAAGCTTTACATTTACAAGTAACATTAGGTTATGTTTTCTTTTTTCCTACAGTCAAAATAGATACTCCTTCAATTTTTCTCCCTTTAGTATTTCCCAATAAATCCTCATTGGGCAGGATGCGTTTTTCTTGAATCTTTATTGTTTTAATATTAACGTATATGCACTCATTTCGTTGATAAAGAATGATACGCATTATTTCACTTGTTAAAATGAAAAAAAAAGGTATCCACCGTATATTTATGTGATCTTCATTAAATAAATAGGGATTTTTAAGTTACATTTGAACACAAATACATATTGTAGATAACGGTATACATCGAATGTGTATGTATACTTGGGTCAAAACAATACCTTTCTACAAACCCACCATATATTATATATATATTCATTCAATTTTATATTGTTAATATACTTTGCTATATTCATTATTAAAGAGTGCTCAACATATTTCATAGTGCACATACATCTTAGTTTGGGGACGAGACAAAGTCAACAGCGCTTGGTAACTCTCAGTTTCTCACGAAGCTTGATTCATACCATGTTCTGAGTTTGAAAATGCAAAGTCGAGAAACGGACTCTTACTAAGAGCAATGATTTGGTGGCATCGCGATTCTCTCTTCTCTCTCTCTCTCTCTCTATATATATATATATATATATCTCATTATAATGGAGATTGTGGTTTGTCTGTCTGTAACAAACTATATTACTATACAAGTCACAATTCCTTTAGTTATTTAAATCATATTCTCCATGATTTTATTCTTATTTAAACCTCAATTATTAATAAAATTGTTTTACATACTTACACTGTTGACCATATCTACATACTAATAACATGCAATTTATTATATATACAACAAAAAGAGGTTTACAGTATAAATGGGAAGGCTAATTTGCATATTATCTTAAAAAATTGATTTTTATAAATATATGTTTAGTATTATTGATTTCTAATTGTTTGGTTTTATCTTATTGAATATGAGTAAAAATCTCTTCAATAAATCTTAAAAGAAATCCCTTAACAAAAGAAATAACTGTAATATCATTCTTACTTCCATTTTTTAACTAAACAGCTATTAGGAAAATTTACCAATGAAAGACGCGGAGTAACGGAAAATGATGGAAGAGTTAGTTCAAAGTGTTCTATTTTTCAATCATACCCCCTCTGTTCAAAATCTTTTTATCTACATTCCTATTCAGTTTCATTAGCCTTTCTAATTAATATGATATTTTATTATAAATTTAACTAAAATACTTGCACCCGGAGGGTGCATATATTTGCTAGTATATATAAAGGACTGGTTAAACTCATTTCGTAGAGCGTCAGACTAGAAACACAAGGTTCGGGATCAAAAACCAGCTTCAATGCCAAAAGAACAACTCCTTTGGTCTAGTGCTATGAAAAGGGGATCGACTACGTCAATTTCTGGCTGACACCAACATTAGACCATCTCGACACACACACATGTAATATATATATATATATATATATATATATATATATTATATATATATGTATAATATTTCTACATTAAGTTCTCTTGATTACAACGGACTTGAGCTCTCTCTGCGGAGCTTGACATATGAACCTATGTATGTATTTTTATCAGTTAAAATGGTCTCCCCTTCCAGGTACTTATGATGCCCAGTGGGGAAACTGAGTGATAGAAATAATTTTGGGTTTCAATCCTGGCTGGAGGGAGCCTGCTAAGTCTTAGCCACACTGATACTTAACACGTCGAAACACGGTGGCTGTGGATGACCTTTGTATATACATATATCTAGACATATGCATACACATATATACATACAAGACATTCACATACATACACAGATTTAGACATATATACACACATACATACACGTATATACATACCTACAAGTATATACATATACAAACATTTAGACCTATATACATACATATACACACATATTTAGACATATATATGTACATACACACATATATTAGACACATATTACACACAGACATTATACACATACATAACGCAGACATATATACATACATAGACATATATACACGTATATAATATACATATATCTAGACATATATACACGTATATATACATATACATATACTAGACATTATATACACCGTATATACATATTAGTCGTATATGCATATATATTTTATAGTCGTATATTACTATATAATACACCCTTATGTTATATTATAGTCGTATATACATATATATATTATAGACGTATATACACGTATATACATATATATTTATAGACGTATATACACGATATACATATATATTTTATAAGCGTATATACACGTATATACATATTTATTTATAGACGTATAATACACGTATATACATAATATTTATAGACGTAATACACGTATAACATATATATTATAGACGTAGATACACGTATATACATATAAATTATAACGGATACACATAACATATATTATAGACGTAGATACACGTATATAACATATATAATTTATAGACGTAGATACACGTATATACATATATATTATAGACGTATATACACGAATACTATATATTTTAGACTATCTACACGATATACATATATTATACACGTATATACATATATCATTTATTACTACGTATATACATATATATACATATATATTTATACACGTATAACATATATTATACATATATATTTATACACGTATACTATATACATATATATTATACACGTATAATTATAAAATAAAACCACATATACATATATAACATAATAATTATACACGTATATACATATATAATTATATATATTATACACGTATATACATATATATACATATATATTATACACGTATATACATATATATAATATATTATTTATACACGTATATACATATATATACATATATATTTAATACACACGTATCATATATACATATATATTTATACACGTATATAAATATATTTATACACGTATATACATATACATATATTTATACACGTATTACATTATATTTATATACACGTATATACATATATATTTATACACGCTTATAACACGTATATACATATATATTATACACGATATACATATATATACATATATATGTAATATATACATATATGTTTATACACGTATATTTACACGTATAGTGTTTATACACGTATAACACGTATATGTTTTATACACGTATATACATATATGTTTATACACGTATATACATATATGTTATAGAGTATATAACATATATGTTTATAGAACGTATATACAATATATGTTTATAGACGTATATACATATATGTTTATAAGACGTATATAGTAGACGTATATACTATATATGTTTATAGACGTATATAGACGTATATACAATATATGTATAGAGCGTATATAGACGTATATACATATATATATATAACGTATATAGACGTATATACAATATATATTTATAACGTATATACACGTATATACATATATATTTATAGACGTATATACATATATATTTATAGACGTATATACAATATATTTTTAGACGTATATACACGTATATACATATATGTTTATAGACGTAATATACACGTATATACATATGTGTATAAGACGTTAATACATATATGGTTTATAGACGATATATACACGTATATACATATATATTTTATAGACGTATATACACGTATATACATATATATTTATTAACGTATAATCACGTAATACAATATATATTTATAGACGTATATTACACGTATATACAAATATATTTATAGACGTATATACAACGATTATACACTATATACATAATAATTATAGACGCTATTACCTTTTTCATTGAAATTAGGAAAAGAAAATATAAATTACCTTAATTAATCTGTTAATATCATTAAATATTAAAGAAAAATTCAAATTCAAAAAATTTACAAGTGATGAATACTAGGACTTCATCATTTGTATTATATTTTTTTCGATGTATGATTTTAAGGTCCAGAAATTTATTTTCGTATATATATTTTTTTAGGCTAGGAAATGTCTCTAGAGGTATGATATCTAAACACTAGAGATTTCTTTAATGGTATACATTATTTATAGGTAATATCTAAAACGCTAGAAGTCTCTTTGGGTGCATAATATCTAAGGCTAGAAGTCTCTTTGGGTGCATAATATCTAAACGCTAGAAATCTCCTTGGAGGCATAATATCTAAACGCTAGAAATCTCCTTGGAGGCATAATATCTAAAGCGCTAGAAATCCTTGGAGCATAATATCTAAACGCTAGAATATCTCTTGAGGCAAATATCTAAACGCTAGAAATCTCCTTGAGGCATAATATCTAAACGCTAGAATCTCCTTGGAGGCATAATATCTAAACGCTAATATCTAAACGCTAGAAATCTCTTTAGAGGCATAATATCTAAACGCTAGAATCTCTTTAGAGGCATAATATCTAAACGCTAGAAATCTCTTTAGAGGCATAATATCTAAACGCTAGAAATCTCTTTAGAGCATAATATCTAAACGCTAGAAATCTCTTTAGAGGCATAATATCTAAACGCTAGAATTTCTCTTTAGAGACATAATATCTAAACGCTAGAATTCTCCTTTGAGGCATAATATCTAAACGCTAGAATTCTCCTTCGAGGCATAATATCTAAACGCTAGAATTCTCCTTCGAGGCATAATATCTAGAACGCTAGAAATCTCCTTCGAGCATAATATCTAAACGCTAGAAATCTCCTTCCTCGATGCATAATATCTAAACGCTAGACATCTCTTTCGAGGCATATATCTAACGCTAGAAATCTATAAAAGCTACAAAGCATAATATCTAAGCGCTAAAATTATTTATATATACTAGCAAATATATGCACCCCTCCGGGTGAAAGTATTTAAGTTTTAATGTAATAAAATATTTTATTAAATTAGAAAGGCTAATGAAACTAAATAAGAATGCAGATAAAAAGATTTGAAACAGAGGAGTATAATCGAAAAATAGAACAAACTGAAACGTATCTCTCCATCACTCTCGTCTTTCATTGTTATTTTTTCTAATTTAAGTATTTAGTTAAAATAGGAAGTAAAGAATAAAATGACAGTTATTTTTTCTTGTTAATGGATTTCATTTAAGATTCATTGAAGAGATTTTTGCTTATATTCATTAAAATAAAAAAACAAACAGATAGAAATCAACAATACTAAGCACATATTTATTAAATTCGATTTTTTAATATTAATATGCAAATTAGCCTTCCGTTCACACTGTAAACGCTATTTTGTTGTATATATAAATATAATTGCACGTTGTTAGTATGTAGATATGGTTAACAGTATGAATAATCTAAAACAATTTTATTAATATTGAGGTTAAATAAAATTAAAATCAATGGAGAATGTGATGTCAATAACCAAGGGAATTGTGACTTGAGTATTAATATAGTTTCGGTTACACACAGAAAAACACACAATCTCCATTATAATAAGATGTTATAATTCTTAAGCCCAAGACCTTTCTCCAGAGGTATAATTTTCAAATTTCTTTAGATAAATAATTTTCAAGTCCTAAAAATTTATTAACATACATAATTTCTAAGGGCTAGACATTTCTCTAGTGTTATAGAACTTTTGAGGTGTGATATCTAAGCGCTAGAAATCTGTTTAAAAGTATAATTTCTTAAGAGGCCTAAAGTTTAAGCGCTAAAATTTAGTTTAAATGTAATTCTTTAATTTCTTTCTAACAATTTTATCTTGACATGTATGCAAAACAAAACTAAGCGATTTTCTTCTAGAAGATCTTATATTTTTTGACCCAGGGATTTGTAGGGGCCAGTGTCGGGTTGTAGTAGTAGTAGCAATAGTTCCTTCAAAGTAACAACATACGTAAGTTTGTATAGTCAAAATGGGTTGTTTATTTATTTCTAGCCTCGTGGGTTCTTTTTGAGAGAGAGAGAGAGAGAGAGAGAGAGAGAGAGAGAGAGGAGAGAAGAAAGAGAGAGAGAGAGAGGTCAAGCTGTTCTATATCGTAAATCACGTTCATGCGCGCTTTTCGTTGCTAGCCTAGACATCTCATGACAGAGCCTCAACAAATACGTCCGATCCTCCTTGGTTACGGCTAAAGAGAACGAATTTTCATTACTTCCGTTTGTGTTCCCGGGATAGGGGGTGTTGGACACATCCACTTCCGCTACTCCACAGAAAAACCTCAAACTTCCGTTTTTATTTTTAAATCTAGTTCAGGGGTCTTTGGTTGGTCAAGGACCGGGACCCGTTGAGTGTTTACACTTCCAAACTTTAACCCCTTCTTATTATTTACTTTTCTTTTTTTTCTCCAGAAATCCGATTACCGTTTTCTTTTCATTCCCCAAATTCTCCGTAGACCATAATAATTACGCTAGATTAGCAAAAATATAGCTTATAAGTATATACTGTCCGTGGAGTGGAATGCCATTACCAAGTCAGGTTTAAATGACTTGCACCTGTGTAACCTCAATTTCCCGTCTGATTGTGACGGTTAACATCGAAGCAGTTGTAGGTTTTGATTGATGCAAACATGCATTCCGGTAAGATTGGAGTTTATATGACACAAGTTCAGAAGCTTAAGATCATGGATCGGTATGTTCGCAGCCTGATGGAAATTTAACCAGAGACATTCATTGTATATTTCTCATTCAGTGAGATCAATATAGAAACGTTTGGTTCAATGCATTTACAAAGATGGATATCTTGTATACATTGTCAACCAGAGTTCTTGTATTAGATTGAATAACTGCCTCGTCCAAAATATAAACTCGGCGAACTGAGCACATTTCCTTGCGTAGATTAGCCTTACATTATTCGCACATACGTACTATGTTATATATATATATATATATATATATATATATATATATATTATAATATATTAGTAATTTGCAGACAAATACAATGCGTATGAAAAATCAAATCAAAAAACATCTTTTTGTTTTTATTATTCGTACGCATTGTATTTGCCTTCAAATTACTAATATATTATAACATACTTAACAATGCTTCAAGCAAATTACCAATTACTTATATAAGTACTTACTATCACTTTCTGTCTAAATTATCTTGAATGTCCTTCACGGTAAAATCTGGGTAGTTAACTTATGTCGCTGATTCGCTTCCCTAAAAATTATGTGCACATACGTAGATAAGACTTTCAATATTCATTATCCCGACCAATTGGGTTTAGTATTTTTTAGACTATTGTCCTCCTCGTCAATGATATCTGTACAACGTTTCGGTCGATGTGCCCTTCGGCCTTCTTCAGGTATTTCTTGTCGAACTCGGGAACCTGATCGTAATCTGAGAAGGTTCCCGAGTCCGACAATAATTATCTGAAGAAGGTCGGAGGGCACATTGGCCGAATTGTTGTACAGATAATAGTGAAGATGAGGAAAATAGTCCAAATAATACAAATTACACTGGTTTACAAAAATATATTTTTTGTCTGAAGCAAGAATGTGAATAGGTGTTTTTTTTTTTTTACTGATTTGGGTGTGCTGAATTCAAATTTATAAACAGTTTTGCTCTATCACCTCCAGTTTTCTGTATTTTAAATAGTCTCATTTTAGTATATACAGAGTATATACGTGCTTATTTCAACAGTTGCAGCAGCTTATTACAGATAAAACGGGATAGATAAAGAACATTGACGGATTAAATATACTTGGATGACACAATGTACACAATTCGTAGTACCGCATACAGAAGTAAAAGAGAAGACATAAGTCACACAATATTAGAAATTAACCCTGAATGCATATATGCCTTTATGTACAGTATATGTACAAAATGTACAGTATGCATATCTTAAAAAAAAAAACTAGAGGTGATGAGTAAAAACGAATTTCAAATCTGAATTCAGCACCCCCAAATTAGGTTAAAACAGCTATTTTCTTGCTTGCCTCACTTTCTTTATAAACTAGTGTTATCAAGCCTCATCTCAAAAATTCAGAGAAATACGCTTGGTTGGATATTCAGTTTTCTTCAAACTCAATTTATGGAACCTCAGCACAAGATGCATTTTAACATAATTGTGTATTAGAAATATCCTTTTAGATATACCCTATACAATGTATATTATATATATATATTTACCAGCTTCTCCGCACGAATAGGATGTGACACAAGGTCACTTTTTAAGCGTAGTTTAACTGGTTTGAATTCAGAGTTTTCCTTCTCCTAGACTGGTTGCCTAACCCAGGTTAAAGAGTCCAGTATGCCCTTCAATTTACAAATACCTGGAGGGAGAGTAGAATTCATACCTTTCCCAAGGGTATTAGCGCTAAGTGATATGCAATTACCACGTCCAGGACTTGAACTCAGGGCGACGAGTCCATTTCCTATGACTCTAACCATTACACCACACGCTTCCAATGTATATCATATATTAGTAAGATCCCTTTACATTTAGAACAGAAGCTTTACATTTACAAGTAACATTAGGTTTAGTTTTCTTTTTTCCTACAGTCAAAATAGATACTCCTTCAATTTTTCTCCCTTTAGTATTTCCCATAAATCCTCATTGGGCAGGATGCGTTTTTCTTGAATCTTTATTGTTTTAATATTAACGTATATGCACTCATTTCGTTTGATAAAATGATACGCATTATTTCACTTGTTAAAATGAAAAAAAAAGGTATCCACCGTATATTTATGTTGATCTTCATTAAATAAATAGGGATTTTTAAGTTACATTTGAACACAAATACATATTGTAGATAACGTATACATCGAATGTGTATGTATACTTGGGTCAAAACAATACCTTTCTACAAACCCACCATATATATATATATATTCATTCAATTTTATATTGTTAATATACTTTGCTATATTCATTATTAAAGAGTGCTCAACATATTTCATAGTGCACATACATCTTAGTTTGGGGAGCGAAGACAAAGTCAACAGCGCTTGGTAACTCTCAGTTTCTCACGAATGCGATGTTCATACCATGTTCTGAGTTTGAAAATTGCAAAGTCGAGAAACGGACTCTTACTAAGAGCAGATGATTTGGTGGCATCGCGATTCTCTCTCTCTCTCTCTCTCTCTCTATATATATATATATATATATATCTTATTATAATGGAGATTGTGGGTTTGTCTGTCTGTAACCGAAACTATATTACTATACAAGTCACAATTCCTTTAGTTATTTACATCATATTCTCCATGATTTTATTCTTATTTAAACCTCAATTATTAATAAAATTGTTTTACATTACTTACACTGTTGACCATATCTACATACTAATAACATGCAATTGTATTTATATATACAACAAAATAGAGGTTTACAGTATAAATGGGAAGGCTAATTTGCATATTGATCTTAAAAAATTGATTTTTATAAATATATGTTTAGTATTATTGATTTCTAATTGTTTGGTTTTATCTTATTGAATATGAGTAAAAATCTCTTCAATAAATCTTAAAAGAAATCCCTTAACAAGAAGAAATAACTGTAATATCATTCTTTACTTCCTATTTTAACTAAACAGCTTAATTAGGAAAATTTACCAATGAAAGACGGGAGTAACGGAAAATGATGGAAGAGTTAGTTTCAAAGTTGTTCTATTTTTCAATCATACCCCCTCTGTTCAAAATCTTTTTATCTACATTCTTATTCAGTTTCATTAGCCTTTCTAATTTAATATGATATTTTATTATAAAATTTAACTAAAATACTTGCACCCGGAGGGTGCATATATTTGCTAGTATATATAAAGACTGGTTTAACTCATTCGGTAGAGCGTCAGACTAGGAAACACAAGGTTCCGGGATCAAAACCAGCTTCAGATGCCAAAAGAACAATCTCCTTGGTCTAGTGCTATGAAAAGGGGATCGACTACGTCAATTTCTGGCTGACACCAACATTAGACCATCTCGACCACACACACATGTAATATATATATATATATATATATATATATATATATATATATATGTATATATATTTCTACATTAAGTCTCTCTGATTACAACGGACTTGAGCTCTCTCTGCGGAGCTTGACATATGAACCTATGTATGTATTTTTATCAGTTAAATGGTCTTCCCCTTCCAGGTACTTATGATGGCCCAGTGGGGAAAACTGAGTGATAAGAAATAATTTGGGTTTCAATCCTGGCTGGAGGGAGCCTGCTAAGTCTAGCCACACTGATACTTAACACGTCGAAACACGGTGGCTGTGGATGACCTTTGTATATACATATATCTAGACATATGCATACACATATATACATACAAAGACATTCACATACATACACAGATTTAGACATATATACACACATACATACACGTATATACATACCTACAAGTATATACATATACAAACATTTAGACCTATATACATACATATACACACATATTTAGACATATATATGTACATACACACATATATTTAGACACATATACACAGACATATACACATACATATACGCAGACATATATACATACATAGACATATATACACGTATATACATATACATATATCTAGACATATATACACGTATATACATATACATATATCTAGACATATATACACGTATATACATATAGTCGTATATGCATATATATTTATAGTCGTATATACATATATATACATATATATTTATAGCGTATATACATATATATTTATAGACGTATATACACGTATATATATTTATAGACGTATATACACGTATATACATATATATTTATAGACGTATATACACGTATATACATATATATTTATAGACGTATTACACGTATATACATAATATTTATAGACGTATATACACGTATATACATATATATTTATAGACGTAGATACACGTATATACATATATTTATAGACGAGATACACGTATATACATATATATTATAGACGTAGATACACGTACATATATATTTATAGACGTAGATACACGTATATACATATATATTTATAGACGTATATACACGTATATACAATATATTTATAGACGTATATACACGTATACATATATATTTACATATATACAATATATTTATACACGTATATACATATATATACATATATATTTATACACATATATATACATATATATTTATATATAATATATACATATATATTTATACACGTATATACATAATATATACACGTATATACATATATTACATATATATACATTTATATACACGTATATACATATATATACATATATATTTATACACGTATATACATATATATACATATATATTTATACACGTATATACATATATATTATATACACGTATATACATATATATTATACACGTATATACATATATATTATATATATACATATATATTTATACACGTATATACATATATATTATACACGTATATACATATATATATTATACACGTATATACATATATATACATATATATATTTATACACGTATATACATATATATTTATACACGTATATTACACGTATTACATGTTTTATACACGTATATACACGTATATGTTTATACACGTATATACATATATGTTTATACACGTATATACATATATGTTTATAGACGTATATACATATATGTTTATAGACGTATATACATATATGTTTATAGACGTATATACATATATGTTTATAGACGTATATAGACGTATATACATATATGTTTATAGACGTATATAGACGTATATACATATATGTTTATAGACGTATATAGACGTATATACATATATATTTATAGACGTATATAGACGTATATACATATATATATTTATAGACGTATATACACGTATATACATATATATTTTAGACGTATATACATATATATATTATATATTTATAGACGTATATACACGTATATACATATATGTGTATAGTGTATAGACGTATATACATATAGTTTATAGACGTATATATATACATATATATTTATAGACGTATATACACGTATATACATATATATTATAGACGTATATACACGTATATAACATATATATTTATAGACGTATATACGTATATACATATATATTTTATTAGACGTATATACACGTATATACATATATATTATAGACGTATATACATATATTATAGACATATATACACGTATATACATATTATACATATATATTTATACACGTATATACATATACACACATATATATTTATAGACACATATACACGTATATACATATACATTTATAGAAATACACATATATATACTGAGACATACATATACACATACACATACACATATACTGAGACATACATATACACACACTTTATATATATATATATATATATATATATATATATTCACGACGGCAAGATAGTTATGTATTTCCCCTCGGACGATACAAATATTGAAAATTGTACATCTATATGGAGAGACTTGGAGAAATCTATGAATGCAGTTCAAAAGATGTTTATGTATCTGTGTATGTATTCATCTACCTGAAAGCCGCAAACGCTGTCATTAAATTTATGTTTATTACATTCATCCGTGTCACTGCTCCTAATTCAAATCCCCTTTCTATATCACGGCTATCATAGTACAAAATCAGCTGTAAACAATGTAGCCTATTATTGATAATGCTCCCGAGGCTGTCGTTTTCATACTGGCAAGAGAGTCAGTCGTAGATTTAGGCCCTTCTGCCAGAAATCTTCAGAAACTTGGCACGTTTAGCCGGTGGATGGCCAATAGAGGCGTCCGATTCTTCACCCGGACAAAAGCCTCAATCTGTTCACCGGCGCTAGGAAGAAAGTCGGCCATTTTGTCTCCCGATGAGAGCAAGGAGTGGGTCAGACTGTTGTGGATAGCGTTTACGGGAAAATAGCGAACAAGACAAAAGAAGTTATAAGAGAGCTCTAATGAGGAGATATATCCCGTGGTACTAAGAATAGATTGGTTATCGCAAAAGTAGGTGGGTGGTATGGGAGCAGTAGTATTAGAATAGATATACACATACACGTACAAGGATTTACACCCACCCACTATATATATATGGACACACACACACATTGATATATATCAGAAATTATTTGTACAAAAATGGTTTATCACTTAAGTAGTTCCTAATTAAGTCAAAATTGGAAAGTGTTTTTTTTTTCTTTTCTTTTCTGTCGTTGCAATTATCTGTGAAGAAAGTTTTCTCCGATGATGGTTTAAGCTATTTGATTTGATGTAGAGATTTTTACAAGAAATGAAGGTTCCCCGTTGAGAACAACCATCTTGGAGATAATTAAGCTGAATATGATTCCATCGCTATACATTTGGTACTAACGTTCATTAAAAGTAGATTAACACGTTTTTAAGATATGCAAATGCAGTAACCTACCGAAACACCTTTCTACACTATTAACTGTATTGTTTACCTCGGCTGCCATAATTACTATGGCAAAGACTTCCCGAAATTCAAGCAGCTCCACGCCTTCACTTCCGAAACGAACAAAGAGAAAAATAAAAGTTCATGAAAACATTTACCGACCAAACAATAACCGATTTACACGTTTCATCAAGTATTTCTGAGTTTCACAAGCGCTATATAAGAAAGTCTGATTTAACCTGTCTCTCTCTCTCTCTCTCTCATATATATATAATATATATATATATATATATATATTGAAAATGGAAGTGAATCCGACGGTATGTTGAAAAGAGAAATAAAGTGAAAAAAGTATTGAATGGATAAAACATGATTATTTTAATCAATTTAACTTACACGTGTTTCGGTCAGAAGTTTATCCATGTGTACATTATTCTATCTATTATTATTTTATAAATAACAACATGAAATAAAATATTATTTTTCTATTATTATTATTTTATTTTGATATTTAAAAAAATAATAGACAGAATAATGTACACATGGATAAACTCCTGACCGAAACACGTGTAAGTTAAATTAATTTAAAAAAACTTTTTTATCCATTCAATACTTTCTTTCCTTTCTTTCTCTTTTCAACACACTCACACACACATTATTATATTATTATTCGTCTGAGAGATAGCAAGTCCAGGAAGCTGTTCAACTATCTTTGACGGTCAATATAACAATATGTCAGTAGCGTCGCCTCACATATGAATTTTTACGTGGTTCTACTCAACAATACTCGTATATGTCATATCCTTAAACAAAAGAAACAATAATATCCATAACGGCCATAAACGAGAATTAAATTTTCTAAATATTTGTATAGTCTCAATGGTTGTTTTAATTATCACTCTTTACCGGTTGGCAGAGGTTGTTACCCTAAAACTATTACATTTGTATAAAGCCTATCGGCTTTATAACCCCCCGCTAAAAAATTGATAAATAAGCATTGTATCTTATAAATTAATTCTGAATGGTATGTAGGTTTCTTTTATTTTGCCTATATCATTTCAGGAGTGAATGATTAATTATATATCGCCTTATACTTATGGAATATATGGAGGAAAATGATGTATGGGTTACCATAGTAGAAAGTGAACACGGCCAGTCAAGTTCAAACGCTGGACGAGGCTGATTGCATTTCACATATCACTAATACTCTTTGGAAAGCTATACATTCAGCTATACACACACACACACACATATATATATGTGCAATATTTAAAAGTAAACACTGCTCAGTTCATGGGTAGAGTATTTGTATATAAGTTGCAGTAGCTACCTTAACACACACACACACACACACACACACATATATATATATATATATATATATATATATATTATATATATATATATATATTGGTTAGGAGGTTGATTTAGAAGGCTATCACAATGCGGGTGTAAAGAAAAAAAATAACAATACGGTAACAATGATGTTGTGTGTTAACCTGTATTTAATTCTTGAATTTTCGAGATAATATCTCTTTTTCAAAAGATCACTGGAACTGAAGCAGTCTAGTTTGGAGATTTCTTTTTAAATGAATTTTTCTTCTTTTTTTTTTGTTGAAAATTATGGTATTTTTATATAACTGTATTCTCGTATTGTATACAGGTTAACACACAACATCATTGTTACCGTATTACTATTTTTTCTTTACACCTGCATTGTGATAGCCTTCTAAATCAACCTCCTAACCAATATATACACAATGCTTCAAGCAAATTATAAAACTCTCTCATATATATATATATATATATATATATATACGTATGTATAATAAGAGAGATAGAGAGAGGGCAATGTTATCTAGGTTGGCATAATTCAAGTATTATTCGAATCATATGGCATTTTTAGGATTAAGTTAAAAAGTTTCCACGCTTTATCATGAACAAAGTTCAGTTATTGCTATAAATTTGCTCACGGAAAATCTATCGAATAACCACACAGATTATCATCGCCCCATTGATATTGCTTTTAGAACTTAAAGTAAATTACTGTTTTTAAAATCATTCGGATCACGTGATTTATAAACGCGATTCCCACAACTCTACCATTGATACTCACAATTATCTTTTAATATTGCTCGAGCTGACTTATATGAAGTGGAACATAAAAGTCTCAAAAATATAATACAATTAAACAAATGGAATTTATGAAATGTAGAATGCGTTTGACTTGGTTGTCAAAAAAAAAAAAACGTTATAACTCATTTTGCAGCTGGAGAATGAAATGAAAAGAAAACATACTGCGCAGAAAATTTAACTATTGTCAACAACAGAGGTGCTATCTGCAAATGACGACACATACAATGAACTAACGTGATCCACGCCTAACTCGTTCGTTTGATATAAAATCAATTCCATTTGATGTCAATGAATTTACATATCGGTCAAATACAGCAAACCACTGTTCTCGAGCGACTCTGAAGTCGAACAATAAGTAAAGAAAGGTTTCAGTTGTCGAACAGTTTTTCAGACTTCAAAAACCTGAGTTGAGTCGCTGAAAACGGAAGTCGCATGAATAACTGCCGAGGCAAAACGAAGATGGCTAAACGGCTGGTCGAATTTACCCAAGCAGCATCAGTTAGCGTCAGTCGCTATCTTATATTAGTGTCTGATATTGTTTTAGAGCAAATCCTTTGCGTCGTTTGTGTTTACACACTATTTTACATCACCTTTTATCCCTATTCATGGATCCTAAGGATGATAGCAATGATACTACCGGAAAGGAAAAATGAAAGTTCTGAAAGGAGCGATAGAATTGAAGTAAACAATGGTGTTTGAGTCTATGATCTTGCAATCCAATAGGGCAGCTAAGCTGAGCAAATAGCTATAAGGCATTCTCTAGTTGCTGAGTGCTCCTCACCGGTGACCTTGGGTCACATCCTATCCGTACATAATGGGCTGAATAAATTGCAACAAATGGGTTTAGAGAATCTTACGTTGTGTAATGGGTAGATAGATAGCATAATCCTCAGACCAAATTTAGTGAGTTCAGTTCTCACTGGGTGCCCCATATTTCTGGCTTTGTGTCACAATTCAGTTGAGTCAATAGATGTACATGTGTAATTGTGTGTGGGTTTTTGAGAGAAAAATAGAATTGTATCCTTTATTATGCGTATCGAGTACAGACCTCTTCGCATGGGTAGGATGTCATAAATGGTCAATCTCCTAAGAAAAAAAAATATTTACGTCCATACACATATTCTCTCAAATAGTTTTAAAAGTATAAATAAGTGTTTGAATGTTTTCTCTTGGATACTGAAGAAATAGTTTTGTAGGATAGCATAGCCAAAATGTATGGATCGTTTATTCCACACATATGATAGAAACACCTTTTTGTGGCTTGAAATAGCAGTCGTTTATTTCACGAAGTTGATCATTATTCGAGGATACAATGTGTTTAAAAAAGTATTGAGACTTTTTGTACGTTTGACACCTTTTATTTTGAAAAAAGGTTCCATTCATTCTTCATTTCTATCTTGGTAAATACAGCTTTAAACTTGGTACTTTTTTGACACACCTTATGTGTTCTGACAAAAATAATGAAAGGAACGGTATTTTTCTCAGAATACTAGGTTTGTCAAAAAGTACAAAAATCATGATACTTTTTGACACCTTGTATATGTATTTACCAAACCACCGTACGAGTTGTGTATGGATATTTGGGTTATGGTACTTAAAACTGATTTCTAATTTATCAAACAGGACATTGGCAAAGATGGTAAACATGTTGTTTAAGTTCTCGAGATGTGTTGCATATTAATGCAACGGAAGATCAAAAGACAAAATAAAAAGATGAAATATATTTTTAGAAAAAGGGAAACGGAACACTTCTCTTCCGGTCAAGAAATAGATAAAAGAAAAATATAAAATAAAGGAAGTTGTCAGTTATCAGATCAAAAGATAAAAATGCGTTGGCATATTTAGCGGATGTAAAAACCAGATCAAAAGATAAAGATGCGTAGGCGTATTTATCGATATAAAGGCCAGAGGATTCTAGCCGACAGGCCAGTCCACAGCAGTAGCCGAGAAGATAACTTCGTCTCCCGTCAACCATTCGGAAGTTCATTGTGAACACTGCGCCCTTCGCCAGCCACCCGGAATTTTCATTGTAAACACTCGTCGCCCCTCACCACCCACACACCGAAGAAAATAAAGACGGGTCCTATTTTTATATTACGTGTCTGTGGTTTTATTGAAGTCCAGTCAGGCTATACAACAGTTGGTGTTTAACTGGAAGCCATGACTTCCCTGAGACTGTATTGTAATGTAGCTGCTCCGAAATGTACCTTTTAAAAAATATTTCTCTACATGTCAATTTTATTACTTGATTTATATTTATCTGGTTTGAATTCAAAGTTATCCGTATACTAGACCGTTTCCCAAACCAAGATAAAAGAGCCTAGATTACCCTACCATAACTGAAGGGACAATAGTTGGATTAATACATTTCCCAAGCGTATTAGTTCAATTGGTGAAATGCAAACAACTTCGTCCAGGATTTGAAATCGTCTCACCGAGTCAATTTTCTATGACAGGAACCGTTACTCCATACGATTTATCCGCATATAAATAAAAGCACACACAGGAAACTACACGCAAAATATATGAATGCATAGAACCTGATATCTATTATCTAAACTCTCCGTCATATGTGACGTGTCTTCTTTAATTTGTCTATGAATGTGTGCATATATATATATATATATATATATATATAATGTGTGTGTGTGCGTGTGTGTGTGTGAGAGAGAGAGAGAGAGAGAGAGAGTCTAATATCGTATTTACAGTATGAAATGTATTCAGGACAGCTTTGTCTATAAGAATATAATATTCATTGATTTGTATAAAAGATAAGAAAAATCGAGTATGAATAATCTTTTTTTCGATGACGTTTTTCATATTTAATAGGTGAAATAAAAGATATGAAAAACAAAAAGGAAAATAAACTGAAAGTTGCCAACGAATAAGTCAAGCCGAACGAAAATCAAATCACAGATGAGACTTATTTGATAAAGTCTTCGGTGCCAAAGTCAGTAATAGGGTTAATTCTTTCTCCCTCCTGCGTTAAATTGGCATCGTCCATATTGGATTAGACAGATGCTTTTTCGTATTTGGGTGCAAGTGATTATCCGGCACGCTAAACAATTACGTTCCAACACGTTTACTCGCGTGATACATCCAGCTTACATACATACACCAGTGATGGAAGATATTTTCGATTTTTGTCCACATTAAAAATGACAATTCTTTTGTCAGTTTTCTCCTTTGTTAAACTGTATCAGGCTTTCTCCCTCGATTTTTCTACATTATATTATATATATATATATATTAATATATATTATATATATATATATATGGTAGTAAAATGTCAAAATATCAATCCGACAGTATGCGGAATAGTATATAGACAAACACGAAAACCTCCATCCTAGTTAAGAACAACTACACCAGATAACCCTGACCACAACACCACATTCCACCAATACACGACTGACAACACTTATTACCATAGAAGCAGAAGCTTAACATCTCCCACACAAGATCTCACTACTGTCCCGAAGAAGTTCGTATGAACCGAAATGTTATAGCGTCGGCATTAATATCAAGAGTAAATATTATTTGGAACATTTCGTATTTGTCTATATATTATTTCACACACATACACTATATATATATATATACACATATATATATATAATGCTACGCATCCCCGGAAGTTTAATCTCTCTGGAGAGGAAATTTGCTGACAGCTGCCAATTAAACTTCAATTGCAAGCCTCTCCTAAAACAGATCGATAGCCTTTACTTTTGGGGGTCTCTTGCAGATGAAAAATCGGTCGGCATTGACTCAGCTGCATGTAACATCCTAAGTCTAGCCGCACTGAGGAGAGGTGATACATCAAAACGTGACTGTATGTGGATAATTATATATATATATATATATATATATATATATATATATATATTTGTTGTAGATCTAAGGAGAAAAAAGTAATTATGTTATGATAAAGAATGTCGGCAAAGTGGTCTGTATTTTTTTCTTTATTCTAGTAGGTGCGACACGTGTTTCAGATGGCTTAAAATATTCTTCAAGCGAATAAAGATTCTATACCAAGCATAACTTCGTTTTTTTCGCTGAATGCTTTAATAAAGTACACAAAACATTTCTATGAATGCAGCAACCATATGGCTAAGAAATGCCGATTTATCAGGTAGATTATTGTCTATTAAATCTTTTTCTCTGATTAGAAGTAATCAATAAATATAAACATCACTGAAGCTAACATAACCAAACGTGCATTCACAATTCACATACACATTTACATTAGCCTAAAAAACACGTATGAAGAGAAACAACTAGACAATTCCATGTCAAATCACTCAGAAAAAAAATAAAATTGTCAACTTCAATATATGGTAAAATAACGAATGAAAGAACAAAACTCAGGCAAAAATAGCAGTATATTTCGCTGGAATATTAAATTCCACTTCCTCAGCCTTTATTGAATCATTAAGATCATACAAGTGTTTTATATATATATACTACACATTTTTGTCCGAGTTTTATTCTTTCATTCCTTATTTTACCTGATTCTGTCGGATTCATTCCAATCCCATTTTCTTCATATTATATATATAACGGAAACACTCAAAATGTAAAAGTGCCAAATTTTAACTGCTGTTGTAACTTCGCTTGTCAGCAAAAAGTACACTCCATGTTTGGTACAAATAATGTTCAATATATGTAGAATAATGATTTAAAGGAAAAAATAGATTATATGTAGTGCCACATTGTGATTTTTTCACTTATTGATCTTGCATTGAAAAAAAATCAGAAATCATTAATAACGTAAAAAGGGTTAATTTTATGCCTATTTTGATAACATTTTTGGATTCCTCCGGCCTAAAAGATTCTATAAACCCATTTTTAGGACTAGGGAAGCTCTAGAACACATTTTATAGTCAAAGATAAATTACGAAATATTGCCACTTTCCCCGCCCCCTCAAATCTTTCGAATTTAAAATCGCCATAATTCGGCGAATATTTCGTATTGGAAGCTCCAATTTGGGGGATTGTCTAACTTTAACCTGGTCTACGCTTGTACACAATTTCAGAAAATTTGAAGGGAGTGGGTGTCATGGACCTAATGACTTTACATAGAATTACCCAACTACATTCTTACAAAACATAATCCGCACAATAACCTAGTGTATGTATAAATATATGTATATATATACATAGATATCAGTACACATACTTTTATATGTATGCACGAACAAATACACAATAATTCTTACACACCCATACAAAATATCTACATACTTACACACTAGAAGTGACGTGAATATATTTGCATAACGTGAGACGGGATCACGTGATGAGATCTTCTTTCGCGAGACATTTACTTGAAAAAATATTTAACATGTTCAAGTATTAGTGCTAGAGATATTCAGACAAGAGAAGGAAACTAAAATGAAAACCATTGTGCCAGTTTAAAATAGACAGGTATAAAATATGAGATTAATTAGGACCAGGTGTTAACGTCACAAGTTAAATAGTATGTGTACTCTTAGAAACTAATTGTTTTCTTTTGTTTAGCAACAAACACACCCACA
>CM042138.1:6548896-6563896 GCA_023376005.1 Doryteuthis pealeii | reverse complement strand
TCGCTGGCCGACATAGACTTACTACATTGGCATTCGCTTCGTTTCTTGACAGATTTTGTCCACCAGTTACATGCAATCTTATGTTTTGATTTTTTTTTATTTTTTTTATTTACTTTTTTGTTTGTTTTTGGGTTTTTTTTTTCTGTTCGTTTTGTTTTGTTAGTTGTGTAATAGAATGAGAGAAGAAAGAAATGATGAAATAAAAAGTGTCAAGCAATGTGTCGGGTTTGCAAGGATGTAGGAAAAAGTCAGGAAATGAAAAAAATATAGAAGACATGATGCGAAAATAAATTAGAAGAAAAGTGAGAAAATACAATAATTGCGGGAAGTGGGAATAGGAACCAGGAAATCAACAGGAAAACAATAGAAATGAAAAATGTTTTGAGAGAGAGAGAGAGAGAGAGAAGAGAGAGAGAGAGAGAGAGAGAGAGATGAAGAAAAAGAAGGATACATTTTATAAGAGTTATATGAAATATATAGGTATGATGAAAGGGGTGTTCAAAAAAGAAGATAAAATAAGAAAAAAAGAAGGATTTCAAGATTTGAGAAAGAGTGTGTGTGTGGTGAGATGAAGACAAAGTGGATTTTCAAAAGACATATGAAATATGTAAGCACAAGGGAATGGACTTTTCAGAAAGAAAAATGTAAAAGAAAAAAAAAAAAAAAAAAAAAAAAAAAAAAAGAAAAAAAAGAAATTTGAAAAAAAAATCTAAGAATCAACTAGAATATATATAATATATATATATATATATATATATAGATAGATAGGGGTCAGAGAGAGAACAGAAAAATTTCATATCCTTTTATATATATTATATATATACACTAGCAAATATATGCACCCTCCGGGTGCAAGTATTTAAGTTTTAATATGATAAAATATCATGTTAAATTAGAAAGGCTAATGAAACTGAATAAGAATTCAGATAAAAAATATTTGGAACAGAGGGGGTATGATTGAAAAATAGAACAACTTTGAAACTAACTCTTCCATCATTTTCCCTTACTCCCGTCTTTCATTGGTAAATTTTCCTAATTTAACTATTTAGTTAAAATAGGAAGTAAAAAATAAAATTACAATTATGTCTTCTTGTCAATGAATTTCTTTCAAGATGTATCCACAAGACTTTTGCTCATATTCATTAAGTTAAAACCAAATAATTAGAAATCAATAATACTAAACACATATTTATTAAAATCAATTTTTTAATATCAATATGCAAATTAGCCTTTCCGTTCACACTGTAAACCGCTATTTTGTTGTATATATAAATACAATTGCATGTTATTCATATGTAGATATGACCAATAGTATTAATAATGCAAAACAATTTTATTGATAATTGGGGTTTAGATAAAAATACAATCATGGAGAATGTGATGTAAATAACTAAGGGAATTGTGACTTGAGTAGTGATAGAGTTTCGGTTACAGACAAACACACAATATCCATTATAATAAGATATATATATATAATGAAAGGGAGTGTTAAGAAAGAAAAAAGAGGGAGAATAAAGAAAGAACAATTAGAGTAAACTAAATATCAACAGGAAAACAATGGAGATGAAAATGTATGTGTATGTGTGAGAGAGAGAGGTAATGAAGTAAGAGATATTTCATAAGAGTTATATGAAATATATATATATATACATATATAAATGAAAGGGATTGTTGAGAAAAAAGAAAACTATAAATTAGAAGGAAAAAGCAAGGATATACGGATTTATAAGAAACAGGGAGATATATATTATATATTTACCAACCCCTCCGCACGAGCAGGATGTGACACAAGGTTAAGCGGAGTAACAGGTTTTGAATTCAGAGTTTTCCTTCTCCTAGACCGGTTGCCTAACCAAGGTTAAAGAGCCCAGTCTGCCCTGCTATTTATCCATAGCTGGAAGGAGAGTATGATTAATACTTTTCCCAAGGGTATTAGCGCTAAGTGAAATGCAATTACGATATCCAGGATTTGAACTCGGGCAACGAGTCCATTTCCCATGACTTTAACATTACACCACGCGGAGATATAAGAATGAAATCTATTAATAATGGAGATTCGCTTTCGGTTTTGTCTGTAACAAAAACGACGTCACTGATTACGTCAGAATAAAACGTTATAACGTAGAATAAATACATTCAAAATTTGAGCATGCAATGTTTGGACAGTCCTCATTGTTTTTTTTAAAACAAGTTTAAATAAATACATACCTGGTATTATCTATCTATATAAAATTTATTTTATTTTAATATATATTTAAAGTTATCAGAACTAAGTTTCCATTACAATTTTTTAATATTTCTAACTCCTTTAATAAATTTTATTTTTTACTCCTTTAATAAATTTGATGATTTTACTTTACTTATGATACAAACTCTCTGATATTAAATTTTCAACTCCCATCCCCTCAGGCAATATTTATTTTACGTCGCCCAGAGGGCGTTTTTTATTTTGCTAGTAGAAATAAAGAATGAAAATCAAATGTGAAAATAATGATAAAGAGAAAGAACAAAAGGATGAATTTTAAATAAGTGTTTTACAAAATACAAATCATAAGAAAAGACATAAGAATTTTTAAAAAGAAATGAAAAGTAAGAAATGAAGAAGTATAAGAAAAATAGAAGAAAAAAGATCAGGAAAAAAAGGGGGATTTAAAATAAGACATACAAGTAATCTATATTTATATGGAAAAGGATAGATAGAAATGGAAGAAGGAAAATTGATAAACAAAACAAAGCAAGAGAAAGAACATTTTAGAAAAAACGTAATGAATACAGATTCATAAAGAAAATAGAAGATAAAGGAGAACGAGTGATGAATGAGAAGATAGAAGAAGAGAAATGGAAAAAGTGGAGGAAATAGATATTTATCAGAAAAGGAGAAAGAATAAGAAAAAGAGATGAAGAGAAAAAAAGACCAATAAGAAAGAGAGACAAAGGAGGGGGGTGAAAGAAAAAAAAAAGGAAGTAAAATAAGATGAAAGTAAGAATTTTTAAAAAGTGATCAACAGAAAGATAGAAAAATTTATAAAAAAAAAAAAAAGATAAAGAGTTAAGAAATACAAATTTATTAAAAAAAGGGAGAATAAGTCAAATCGATGATATAGAGGGGGGAGATAGAGGGGAGATAGAGGGGGATATAGAGGGAGAGATATAGGGGGTATAGAGGGGGATATAGAGGGGGATATAGAGGGAGAGATAGAGAGAGAGGATAGAGAGAGAGTGATAGAGAGAAAGAGAGAGTGATGAGAGAAAAGAGAGAGTGATGGAGAGAGAGATAGAGAGAGAGTGATAGAGAGAGAGTGATAGAGAGAGTGATAGAGAGAGTGATAGAGAGTGAAAGATACAGACAGACAGAGAGAGACAGCTTCAATTAAATATAACGTGAAAGAACGGGAAAAATAAGGATTTAGCAAAAAAAAAAGCCAAGTTGACAAAACACAATGATAGAAAAAAGACTGAAGAAAAAAGGAGTAAAAACTAAAGTTTCATAAGGAAAGGGGGGATAAGATACAAAACAGAACGAGAGAGAGAGAGAGAGAGAGGCAGAGAGAGAGAGGAGAGAGAGAGAGAGAGAGCAGAGAGAGAGAGAGAGAGCAGAGAGAGAGAGAGAGAGGCAGAGAGAGAGAGAGAGAGAGAGGAGAGAGAGACAGAAGAGAGCAGAGAGAGAGAGACATAGAGCCAGAGACAGAGAGACAGAGACAGAGACAGAGAGAGACAGAGAGAGAGCAAAGCAAATATAAAACTGAAGAAAAAAAAAAAACGGGATTCTAAAAAAAAAAAAAAGCCGAGAAAACCACCAAAAAACAGCAAAACAAAACAGAATAATAAAAAAAAAGAAAAATGAGGTAAGATATACAGTTTTTCTTTTTAAGGAAAAGAAGAATAAGACACAAAATAGAAAGCGAGTGAGAGACAGAGATATAGAGCGATAGAGAGAAAGACAGAGATAGAAAAACAGACAGAATGAAAAGAAACTATAATCTGAAGAGAAACAAAAACAAAGTCATAGAAAGAGTGATGAATACAGTTTTATTAGGAAAGAGAGAATAAGACACAAAATAAAATGAGGGTGAGAGACCTACCGACACGGAGAGAAGAGAGACATACAGACAAAATGGCAAGCAAATATAAACTAAAGAGAAAGAGAAGAAAAAGTGATTAGAGTAATAAGTAAAGTCAACAAAAAACAAAATTAAACAGAAAAAAGAACATAACGACAAACAAACAAAGAAAGATCCGTAGAAAGACAACGACGGGAAATTAATAGATGTTAAATGGTAATTTATTTGAAGTGTAAGGAAATGGAAAGAAGAAAAAAAATATGAGAAATGCATTACAGGCATTTTGAAGTGAAACAGATAATGTAGACAAATGAAAGCTTATAAAGCGTTGATATGAAGATGATTGGAGAACAATGCAATCAATAAAGTTGTTTTGGACCTACAAATAACTAAAAAGATCAGGTAAAAAAAACCACGAGTTTTATAACACTTTGCTATTTTATTCGACGGGTGTAATCTTCAACCGACAATAACGAAATTCCCTCTACCACTGATAAATATGCTGTTTGTTGGCCCTAGGGTTAGGGGCCCGACTGATGAAAAATCGGTCAGGTTTCGTTCCCGGCAGGAGGTAGCCTTCTAGAAGGACACGATACTTGAAATTATTTATATATATATATATATATATATATATATACTTTGTTTCAAGGTATCACGTCTCCTCCTAGAAGATTATATATATATATATATATATATATATATATATATATATGGGCAGCATTCTTTCCTTTATACATGCTGAATTAAACAAAAGGCAAGTCTCCTATTTAACAATTTTATTAACGATCGTTTCGAGCTTTCTAGAAAACTTTTTTATATTTGGATGGAATCCGTGGATTAGTCCACCGAAGTTCTTATCCGAAGTACTTTCGGCACTTTGAAGTGCCATCGTCAGGGGTGATGTGTTTGTGTTCCAGTATTTTTTCAAGTTAGTAGTAGTGAGAGTAACTAGGAAGGCAACTCATAGAAATTATATTAAGGTGTGTGGAGGATGGAAGGAGAACAATTGGTAGGAAACGTGTTATAGGCATTTTAAAATAGAGTAATGCATTCAAAATTAATGTATATATATCTTATTATAATGGAGATTGTGTGTTTTTCTGTCTGTAACCGAAACTATATTACTACTCAAGTCACAATTCCCTTAATTATTTACGTCAAATTCTCCATGATTTCATTCTTTTAAACCTTCAGTTATTAATAAAAATTGTTTTACATTATTAATACTGTTGACCATATCTACGTACTAATAACATGCAATTGTATTTATATATACAACAAAATAGCGGTTTACAGTTTGAACGAGGAGGCTAATTTGCATATTGATATTTAATATTTTATTTTAATAAATATGTGCTTGGTATTATTGATTTCTAATTGTTTGGTTTTATCTTAAGAATATAAACTCTCGTGGATAAATCTTAAAAGAAATCTATTTACAAGAAGAAAAAACTGTAATATTATCCTTTACTTCCTATTTTAACTAAATAGTTAAATTAGGAAAATTTACCAATGAAACAGGGGAGTAATGGAAAATGATGGAATAGTTAGTTTCAAAGTTGTTCTATTTTTCGATTATACCCCCTCTGTTGCAGATCTTTTTATCTGCATTCTTCGTCAGTTTCATTAGCCTTTCTAATTTAATATGATATTTTATTATATCAAAACTTAAATACTTGCACCCGGAGGGTGCATATATTTGCTAGTATATATAATTTAATTAATTTTTTGCCCTCATATACAGCATTTCATTTTTTCTCTAGACCGTCTCATATACCTTGAAAAAGGGTGAAGTTTCACCCTGAATATCGAAATTGATCAAACCAGGAACTGAACAACAATTGAATATTAAAATTCTGATTCTTGTTCTGTTTTCTTTTTTTTTTTTTTTTTTTTTTTGTTCTTTTTTTCCAATGCTTGAAAAGACCAATCAAACAACGTTCACAAGAATATATAGGGGACTGCAAAAATATAAACAAAATCAAAATATATGAAAACAATACTTGAAAATTACCTATTGAAACGAACTAGACAGAAATGTACACTATGAATAAGTATTTGAAGATACTAAGAATTTGAAACAGAAACTTTATAAAATGATTATGATATGCTGGATCCCAAATCATATGAGTGAGAGGGAATGAAAGGGCAGATTCCGCAGCTAAATCGACTCTAGAGTTGATCCCCGACAATTTCAAGATACCATATATTGATTTGAAACCTAGAATTAATAGATTCCTTCACACAAAATGGCAACAACACTGGAATAACAACATCCACAATAAACTCTTCCTAATCAAACCCATTTTGGGAGGCTGGAGACCAATTTTAAGTCTAGAAAGGAACAAGTCATTGTATCTCGGTTACGCATTGGTCATATAAAACTAACGTACTCCAACATACTCAAACAGCAACAACAACCACAATGTGAAACATGTCAAACACCTTTGACAGTTAAACACTTATTCATGGAATGCAGGTTTCTTGCTGACATCAGAAACCGTTATTTTAAAGCAAACAATATGAAAGATATATATATATATATATATGATAGATAGATAGATAGATAGATAGATAGATAAATGGGTATGAAAACACATAATGATGTTAAAATGAATATATTTTTATATCATTTTCATTGCTAATATTGACAATATTTCGATTTATAAAAAATCATCATCAGAGCATAATGATAATTAGGTCCGTTTTTAGATGTAAATATTTTAATCCGGACTCATCGAGAGAGAAGCAGAAAAATCGAATTATTTTCAATATTAGCAATGAAAATGATATAAAAATATATCCATTTTAACAACATTGTGTGTAATCATATCCTTTTTATCAATACATATACCGTCGGATTCATTTTCTTACTCTTAACTTATAATATATATATTATATATATTATTACAATATAGGTACAAGGGATAACCTACTCGAGTTTCACCATAAGGATCTTCAGGGTTAAATCCACTGAATTAATCAAGATATTGATAAATTGCAGTCGATTACACGTGTGTGTCTTTGCGATAAACGTTTCGAACTGTAATTCGAATCGACTGCAATTAATCAATATCTTGATTAATACAGTGGATTTAACCTTGAAGATCCTTTTGGGGAAAGTCGAGTAGGTTATCACTTGTACCTATATTGTAATAAATTTGCTCTACTAACGTATTGAGCACTTTATTTGTTATATCGCTGTCTTACCTTTCTGAATTTTGCATCAACTAACCATAGTGACCATATTCACCGGTAAGTCACCTTTTCCATTATACATACATTATATATATATATAAATAGATGAGAGAGAGAGAGAGAGAGAGAGAGAGAGAGAGAGAGAGAGAGAGAGATAGCATTGATCGAGATTATGATGAACACTTTTTTGCAACCGAAAATTCTACAAGAGAAATCTGATTTTGTCTGATAAAGTTATGACAAGATCCTTCACCATTTGGGATTCGCATATTATATATGTCATCTTATCGACAAAATATCATATCCTCTGTCCTCCAGGTCAATAAATGCTTTCACGGCGTTTATGACAATCAAAGAATTGTATTGAATCTCTGAACAATTCACTTCTAGTATAAGAACACTCGGGACAGAATTGTCGCTCGATATTTATTGTCAGCATCTTGCAAGGATTAAGGCAATTCTAAAGTTCCGAAATGAAATGCCAAATTCTGCAATGTTCCTCAAATCCTAATTCTTGAAAATTACATAATACACGTAAGGGCGAAGTGTCGACTTATTTCGTATATATATATTTACCAAACCCTCCGCACGAGAAGGATGCGACACAAGGTCAATTTCTTAAGCGGAGTTCAGCAGGTTTGAATTCAGAGATTTCTTTCTCCTAGACCGGTTGCCTAACCATGTTTAAAGAGCCCAGTCTGTCCTACCATTTACCCATAGCTGGAGGGAGAGTAGGATTCATACCTTTCACAAGGATATTAGCGCTAAATGAAATGCAATTATCACGTCCAGGATTTGAACTCGGGGCGACGAGTCCATTTCTGATGACTTTAACCATTACACTGCACGCTTCCTAATTGGCTTATTTCGTATATAAGGCGTGTGCTAGATGCCCACTTCAATTTACAGACTCGCCGCGAACTATGTGATCAACCTCTTGGCCAATCACTGGCAATACTCTGCTGCTGATACAATACTTATACCGGAAGTACTGGCGATACCTACTCATAACTACTGCGACCTTCGTGGACGACAGGCATAGGATTAAATCACTGGACCTTTAACAATACGCTGGATAGGACTTATTCACTTATCAAAGGATTCCATAATTCAGGACTTACTTACTCTAAGCTTTTTTCAACTGGCCAAGAAAGATGGCATTTAAAAACTTAACAGGTTATGGGCCAGGGTATGGTCGGATCTTCTTCAATGGCGACGAGTCGAGTTACGAAATTTGGGAGACAAAGTTCCATGGGTATCTGAGAATCCTTCAGTTGCATGACATAATCAATGCACCATCGGACCAACCGGAAGACCCAATTTTCGTGGACGACGGACATAAGACCTTTAACAATACGCTGGATAGGACTTATTGACTTATCAAAGGATTCCATAATTCAGGACTTACATAATACACGTTAGGGCAAAGTGATCTGACATTTGTAGGTTTAATGAAAGCGAAATAGAATTGTAACGAAATAAAAAAATTTAGTTTGATTGAAAATGAAAAATGTAACGTAATTTAACGGTCTATAGAAAATTTAAATTGATAAGAAAACGGCAATCAAATTTCTGTGTAAAGTGAAAAAGAAAAGTAAAAAAAAAGAAAATAAAGTTTTTAGCGGGCTAAGATTCAAAAAGCACTCTACGTACATCAGCCAGCCACCGGTGAATGACCCCTGTATTAGATAAATAGATAAAAAAAAAGGTAGTTTCCAAATTTTCTGCAGAAAAGTGGAAACTGATATGTACCTCCCCCCGCAACCCGAGACGACAGGTGGAAGTAAGGGGATTCATCCTCTTTTTCATCGGGTGTCTCACAAGGGACATACATCTCTTTTAGGAGCTCTGTTTCTTTCTTTTTTTTGGGGGGGGGGTGATTTACAAGTCTCGTATGTTGCGAGATAGTGATAATGAAATGAATTAATGATAAAAAAAGATTAACCTACACCTTTTCTCTTTTACTGAAACGACTACACTGAACCAGCGAGAAATAAACAACCACTTAGGCCAATCTGCAACCCACAATTCTTTCACACATTGTTTTCATTTTTTAACCTACTTCCTATGATGAATGCCGCTGGTGTCCTACTAGCTACTTGGTCAAACACAACCCTACATGAGCCTGAGAATACTATAAAATGTATGATCAAATATTCCGTCCAATCCACATCAATAATCAGAAACAAATTAAAACAAAATGACATATGTAACTGTGGGAAAAAAAACATACTTTTTTCATTATTTTATTTTGCTTTTAACAAACCTAGAAAAAGGTGTCATATAATTTTGTTCCACCATAAATCATAGTTAATACTGGATGCGGCAGATATAACTGCCATATTTTAAGCTGTCCGCTGTTTCGCCGTCGTTAATAAGTTAGCAAACACAAACAAAAACAAATAAACAAAACAGAAACGTATACTTGAGTACACTTATCTGTTTGTTGTGTAATGGTTACCGTCGTAGAAAATGGACACGACGAGACGAGTTCCAAACCTTAGGCGAGGTTGTTTGCATTTCACATAACGCTTATACTCTGACGAAAGGTATGAATTTAATTATTCTCCCCCCAGTTATGGGTAAATAGTAGAGCAGACTGGGATCTTTAACCTTGATTAGGAAATCAGGCTAGGAGACGGAAAACTGAATTTAAACCTGTTAAACTCCGCTTACGAAATCAATGAGAGTTTGAGATTATATATATATATATATATATATATATATATAATATATATATATACTAGCAAATATATGCACCCTCTGGGTGCAAGTATTAATGTCAGAAAATATCATATTAAATTAGAAAGTCTAAATAAACTAAATAAGAATGCAGATAAAATGATTTGAAACAGAGAGGGGTATAATCGAAAAATAAAACAGTTGTAGCTTCCTCTTCCATCCCCCCCGTCTTTCCTTGCTAAACTTTTCAAATTTAACTATTTAGTTAAATAAGAAAGTAAACAATAAACTTACAGTTATTTCTTTTTTGTTAATTGATTTCTTTTAAGATTTATCCCCGAGATTTTTGCTCATATTCATTAAGATAAAATCAAATAATTAGAAATCAACAATACCAAGCACATATTTATCAAAATCAAATTTTAAATATCAATATGCAAATTAGCCTTCCCGTTCACACAGTAAACCACTTTTTGTTGTACATATAAATACAATTGCATGTTATTAGTACGTAGATATGGCCAGCAGTATTAATAATGAAAAACAATTTTATCAATGATTGAGGCTTAAATAAAAATGATTCATGGAGAATGTGATGTGTAATAACTAAATGGATAGTGACTTGATTAGTGATATAGTTTCGGTTACAAACAAACAGACACATAATCTCCATTATAATAAGATATATATTTTCAGCTGTTCAAATTTACCTGCGTCAAACGAACTTTAGAACTAGATATTCCATAGAGACATTGTATTACCTTATTTTCTGATAGATTATTTTTCTTGTTTATGTATTTCAACGGTGTCATTACAAATTCTTTGTTCTTTCATTATTAGCTTTCTGTGTTAGAATACACATGAGCCATCTGATGTACATGTTAAAGTATATATATATATATATATATATATATATATTGGTTAGGAGGTTGATTTAGAAGGCTATCACAATGCAGTTTGGAATAAATAAAAATAATAATACGGTAACAATGGTGTTGTGTGTTGACCTGTATTTTTTTATTATTTCTTGAATTTCGAGGTAATACCTCTTTATCAAAAGAATTGAACTGAAGCAGTACAGCTATGGCATTTCTTCCTAAATGATTTAAAAAAAAAAAAAAAAAATCATTTAGGAAGAAATGCCATAGCTGCTGCTTCAGTTCAATTCTTTTGATAAAGAGGTATTACCTCGAAAATTCAAGAAATAATAAAAAAATACAGGTCAACACACAACACCATTGTTACCGTATTAATTTTTTTATTTATTCCAAACTGCATGTGATAGCCTTCTAAATCAACCTCCTAACCAATACATACACAATGCTTCAAGCAAATTATGAAACTCTCTTATATATATATATATATATATATATATATATATATATATATATATATATATATATACACACACACACACACACAGGGCATTCGGGATAAATTTGGCAGTTTCATAAGGAAAAAGAAAAGTGCTTGGTAGCTACAAAATTAAATGGATTGTAAAGACATTCAACAGGCACGAGAATTACACTACTGTCAACAAGTTTTACTCAAAATAACTACCATTAGCGTCGATCACAACCTCAATCCTGCTCGGAACATGGAGTTAACTGATTTTACAGTTTCCCTGTGAAGGGTCTCGAAAAGTACCTTAATTCTGTCGATTAACTGGGTTTTGTAGTACTGGCACGGCAATTGGTGTCTTTCTTAACAGCGCCATAAACATAATAATCCATGGGGTTAGGATCTGGGGAGTTCGGAGGCTAAACATTGGGACTGGTGTAGTCGTAAACATTCGCAGAAAACCATTTTTGACTTTTCCCAGATGTTTGGCAGGGGACCGAATTCTGCTGCCATGCATATGACCGACTATTGGCTACCCCTGTCATCCAGGGATTGACTACAAAGTTTAGCAACACGTGGTAGGCATCTGAGGGACCTCCAACACTTTTTTTGCAGATTCTCGAGGAATTCTGCTGTACGAACGCAATCAGATCGGCTCTTCTGTTGCTTTCTTCTAGACACAGCCTCGTAGTCTCCATTTTCAGGGACCATCAGGCAGCAACCATAATCTCCTTATTTTGATGGCCGACGCAGATCATCATGATACGAGTTATTCTCTTCCCTGATTCAGGTGGGTTCCAGTCATACATTCTATGTGTCATCACATATATGAATGAAGAAGGGCCCAAGCTTTTAACTGATGCGTAGTGTGCGTCAATACCTCCAACCTACGGAGAAAAATAACCAAATATAAATGTGAAATTTATCCCGAACATCCTGTACATTATATATATATATATATATATATATATATATTTGTCATATGGCCATATATATATATACATACATACATATATACACACACATGTATATACATACACACATACACACATATATACGTATACACACATATCTAAAGAATCATACATATATTTAAACATACATAAATGTATCTACACACATATAGGTATAATTGACATAAGCTGTCAACTCTCCAACCGTACTCCTTTTTGTCTCCACCTCTCCATGATTTCTTTCCTTCTTTATTTATTCTCTATCCATGTATTAAACGGTTGGATTTCATTGCTCCAATCGTACACGATAAGAAAACTGATGCCACCAATTCAAACACCAAGACAAGCGGAATACCAACTCATTCGTAAATAAGCCAATCATTGCTGCACTGAACTATGATAATGTAATAATAGTTGTCCTAATGCAAATCAGTTAAATATACTAACCACAATAAATTCAATGTTGAAAGACGTTAAAAAATCAGATTCCTTATTTTTTTCGGATTTAAAAAAAAATCCAGAACTAGTTCAGAATTTCTCTGAATGTTTGAGATGAGGCTTGAAGATTAGTATTATTAGCGTTATTCGGACTATTGTCCCCATCTTCATTGTTATCTGTACAACGTTTCGGTCGGATATACCCTCCGGCCTTCTTCAGGTATTTCTTGTCGGACTCGGGAACCTTCTTTTCGAACTCGGGAAGTTCCCGAGTTCGAAAAAAGGTTCCCAAGTCCGAGAAGGTTCCCGAGTCCGACAAGAAATACCTGAAGAAGGCCGGATGGTATATCGGCCGAAACGTTGTACAAATAACAATGAAGATGGGGACAATAGTCCGAATAACGCTAATAATACTAGTTCAGAATTATGACGTATTCAGATATGGTCAAAACCCCTACGTAGCTTACCCTGATAATTTAATTATAAGTAAAGAAAAGCCGTTGGGGTGGCCTTAAGTCGGTATCAGCCAATTAGCGAGGGAGTCTATCCACTTTTCACTAGAGCTAGACCAAGGATATTGTTTTGGCATCTGAGGTGAAGCGCCACACCTATCATCAGCTTCTTACTTTACCGCACAGACCCATGAGCTAATCATACGCTGAGTTGGCGAGTGCCAGTATCGAACTCGGAACCTTGTGGTTTCTAGCCGAAAGCTCTACCGACTGAACTATGCCCTAATGAAACTCAGATCTACTAACCACAATAAAATCAATGTTATTCCTTCTGTTAAAAGACGGTGAAAAATCAGATTCATAATTTTAGGGTTCTTCCGTATCCTGAACGAGATACGAATTATGAAGTACTCAGATTGAATCGAAAACACTGCGTAACAATAATTTAATAATAGTTATGTCCATATAAAACTTGGTTTAATATATTACCACAATAAACCAATGTTTTTAGTTCTTTTAATAGACGTTAAAACTCAGATTCATAATTTTTCTGAATTTCTTTTTATCCAGAACAATGTCAGAATTATGAAGTATTCAGATATGATCGAAATCTCTGAGTAGCTTATGATAATCTAATAGTTTTGTCCCAATTAAACTTTGTTTAATATATTACCACAAACAGTACAAAATAAAAAAATACCCTCCGGTCGATGTAAAAATAGATTTTTGAAACCTATTGCCTGAGGGGTGGGAGTTAAAAATTCAATGTCAGCGAGTTTGTAACCTAAGTAAGTAAAATCATCAAATTCATTAAAGGATTAAAAAATAAAACAATTTGAAATGTAAACTTGAAATATGTATTAAAATAAAACAAACTATATATAGATATATAATACCAGACATGTATTTATTAAAACTTGTTTTAAAAAACAATGAGGACTGTCTAATGTTGAATGTTCAAATTTTGAGTATTTATTCTATGTTATGACGATTTTGGGTAATGTGGCGTAAGCAGTGACGTAATGTTTGTTACAGACAAAAACCGGAAGCGAATCTCCATTATTAATAGATACAATCACTGTTATTACTTCTTTAAAAATACTAGCAAATATATGCACCCTTCTGGTGCAAGTATTTAGGTTTTGATGTAATAAAATATTGTATCAAATTAGAAACTATTTAGAAAATGATGAACTGAGGGGGTATAATCGAAAAATAGAACAGCTTTAGATTTAACTCTTTCATCATTTTCTTTCACTCCCGTCTTTCATTTTTCCTAATTTATCTATTTAGTTGGATTATGAAGTATTTAATAAAATTACAGTTCTTTCGTCTTGTTTATGGATTTCTTTTAAGATTTATCCCCGAGATTTTTGCTCATATTCATTAAGAGAAAACCAAACAATTAGAAATCAATAATACTAAGCATATATTTATTAAAATCAAATGTTAAATATCAATATGCAAATTAGCCTTCTCGTTCACACTGTAAACCGCTATTTTGTTGTATATATAAATACAATTACATGTCATTAGTACGTAGATATGGTCAACAGTATTAATAAGGTATAACGATTTTATTAATAATTGAGGTTTAAATAAAAATAAATTCATGGTAAATGTGATCTCAATAACAAAGGGAATAGTGACTTGAGTAGTGATTTAGTTTCGGTTACAGACAGAAAAGCACACAATCTCCATTATAATAAGATGTTAGAATTTAGATTCATAGTTTTTAGGATTTTCTTCTATCCGGAACGAGATCTGAATTATGAAGTATCGAAATCTCTACGTTGCTTAACGTGAGGATTTAATAATGGTTAGATGCTAATGAAACTTGGTTAAGTATACTAACCACAATAAAATTAATAGTAT
>CM042138.1:6328896-6543896 GCA_023376005.1 Doryteuthis pealeii | reverse complement strand
GGACTTTTTAACCTTTTATAAGTAACCGGTGTAGGAGAAGGAAAACTCTGAATTCAAACCTGTTGAACTCCGCTTAAGAAATTGACCTTGTGTCACATCCTGCTCATGCGGAGGGTTTGGTGAATATATATAAGTTTCTTTCTCTATTTCATCTCATTTCTGCCCTTTATTTTTCCTATATTTCTTCCTTTTATTTTTCTGTCATTCTCTCTACCTCCCAAATTCTTTCCTCTTTCTATCATTTCTTTCCTTCCTCACCTCTTTCCATCACTTTCAATAATTAATTATTTTTCATTCTCTTTCCTTCTTTTTATCATTATCTCATTCTTTCTTTCCTTTTCATCTTTTTCATTATTTCTTATTTATTTCCTTCACTGTCATTCTTTCTTTCAACTCTTATTCTTTTTCCATAATGTTGCTTCTTTCTTTCCATTGTCTTTCTTTCTTTTTTCCCTCATCTTTTTCCCTTTTCCACGTCTTTCATTCTTTCATTATTTTATGATTCTCTTTCATTGTTTCTTTAATTTTCGCTGTTTCATTCACTTTCTTTCACGTTAATCCTTTCCTTCCGTCACTTTCATTATTTATTTCCTTCTTTCCTCCCGTCATTTTCATTCGTTCCCGTTCATTCTCTCACTTTCATTATCATTATATATAATTATTTATATTTCTTTATCTTAATTTTTCTTATCTTTCACTTTTATCCCTTTCTTCCGTCACTTTCATTATGGATATCCTTCTTCCCATCTCTTATTTTATTCTTTATTTCCATCACTTTCTTTTTTATATTTTAAGTGTTATCCTTCTCTTTCCTTTTGATCCTTTGTCTTCGCTTTAATCTTGTAATAAATTACTGTAGATCTTCAAATCTATCTTTTGATTTTTCTATCCTAATTCTTTTTGTATCCGACTTTCATTATCCCTCCAAGCTCTTTTATTCTTTTATTCCTTTTTTCATCTTTCCTATTCATATCATCCCTTTTTATTTTAGCTAATGTATTAATTGGAAAATTGTTTTTCAGACATTTTAGAGTTAAAATTGTAAACATCGATTTTTAAAAAATGTAATCCCTCTGAACGCATAAGATTGTTTGTAGTGTTTATTTCGTAGTCGATTTCTGTTCAATATTTTCAATTAGGTTCGAATTCTGTTCAATATTTCAATTTTGATCAGCTCCCTAAAATCAGTCTTTTGTTCATCAGTTATATGCTCGGACCAGAACGATCATCAGTTCGAGCACGTGCAATGCCTCAGAATATTCTATTGTGTGATTTCATTTGGATTATTAAACTTAAAGAGATCTTAAACACATTACCACCAACCCACCACACACACACACACATATATATATATATATATATATGAGAGGAAATATGGAAATAAATCAGACAATATGAAGAAATTTAAAAAAAACCAAGTGTTCCAAAAATAAGATGAATTTATTTATCGACGCTTAAACATTTCGTTTTTTTTTAACCTTCATCAGGATTGATTATGGGATGAAGAAATTGATGGACGTTTTGTAAATGACAGGATCTAGAAAAATATTTATAAAAAAGTTTCTAACTTTATTTGTTTAGCGTTATATTTTTTTATGATTATATATATATATATATATATATATATATATATTTCATCTTCCAGACACTATTGTCATAAAAAAAAGTATCTAATAACCAAATATAACAATAACACTGACAAATTCACATCCTCCGACACACGGAAGATTATCACGTATAACACTAAAAGCCTGTATTAAAATAGCAATAAAACGGCTTCCAAATTGCCGAGACAATTTACATCATAAATTAAAAAACATTAGCATCACTCCTACAAATGATCTAACTGAATAAACTACAGAAAACCTCTAAACGAATTAAATGATTTTAAGAATGAAATCCGTCTTAACACAAATGATTGTTTGTAATGTTTACGTCCTGGTCGATTTCAGTTCAATATTTTCAATTACTTCCCTAAAATCAGGAATCACATTTCCTCTTACAGCAACCATACACGGACTATTAAACAAAATCTTATCCTTCTCTAAAAATCTTACTACGCATGTGATTTTCTTACGAATTGCAATTTACAACTGTTATAGGATTAATGTAATTCGTAAATTACATCGAATTGCATGAAAACAGAAATGTCAAATTAAGGGAAAATTCGCTCTCATTGTTTGGGTTAAATTTTGGTCCATTTCAGTAAACTCTCTTGCCAACTTTTATTGAGCTGATCATATTCTTTATTTATGAGATAAGTAAATGTATATCAAAAATATATTTATAGTGATAAGTAAAAAATAAGTCAATAAAAAGTGTATCTATATTAATAGCTGGAATGTATGTGTGAGTTTATTCTAAGTAGTCTGCAAGATTTTTCATACAGTATGATCAATTCGATATTCAGCCTGTCAGTGGGACTTAAAATACACTCACTGTACCCTCTGCATAGGTGTAAGACACTCCTCAAATGAATGTCCTGAGTATGAGACTAAACTCTATGACACTGGAATTCATTTGGTCGGGTATATATATATATATATATATATATATATATATTATATATATATATATATATATATATATATATATATATATGAGGTTAAGTAGACAAACAAACGTGTTTATTTTTTATATGGCTTTAAGCCGACAATTTTTGGAAGATATGTGCTTAATTGAAGTCATACCTAATTTTGAAAATTAATTAGTTAATAATTAATGAATTTAGGCGGGCATATATGTTCAAATGTAAGGCTAAAGAAATCGAGAAAATGTCAATCCCTGAATGTACATTTCGACCTTTAGGTCTCATCAGCAAGGTTATAGACATGGGTATGACTTCAATAAAGTATATATATATATATATATATATATATATAAGTATGTAAACATGATGTGTTTGGATATGACTTTTTGCCGACAATTTTTGGGAGAATATGTGCTTAAATGAAGTCGTACCTAATTTTGAAAATTAATTTATTAATAATTAATTAATTAGGCGGGAATGCCTATTTAAATATAAGGCTAAACAAATCGAGAAAAATCAATCTGTATGTACAGATAGGAAGACCACCCTGTGCGTGATTCGAAACCGGACTGTCAAGTTGACAGGCCAGTACCATACACCAAACGGACTTCTTAGATTTTACGATTTGTTTAGAGTAGGTTAATATTCCTCTTGTAGTGACTTTTATTACACGACGATATGATAAGTATGTAAACACGATGTGTTTGGATATGGCTTTTTGCCGATACTTTTCGATTTCTCGATTTCTTTAGCCTTACATTCAAATAGGCATTCCCGCCTAATTAATTAATTATTAATCAATTAATTTTCAAAATTAGGTACGACTTCAATTAAGCACATATTCTCCCATATATATATATATTATATATAATATATATATATATATATATATATATATATATATATCTTAAGCCTGGCTGATACTATCAATTTTTTCTAACATTTGTTTATTATATTATGTAGTATACATGCACCATTGATGACTTGTAGTGCACCTGAACACTGTACGGAATACTTTCATTTTTATAATTATTTCTATTCCCTAGCATCTTATATAAAAGCACGCACTTACATACACACACAAATATATATATATATATATATATATATATATATATAATATATATATATATATATATATATATATATATATTCTGACTCATACACAGTTTATTTTCCTGACATTAGTTCATTATTGTATGTGTTATACATGAAAATTTGATGACATAATTGTTAGTTATTTAATGTCAAGACTGTTCGAATGTGAGATAAATGTAGGGACTCAAGTTTCCTTTACAGGTGTATTTTTGTAGATAGTTTCGTGGATGATTTTTTTTTTCTGATACAAAATTCTCGGTACATTTTTCTCAGAAGGATAAAATATCTATATTAGTATTCTTAAACAGATGCCTCATATCATATACGTTGACATATTTATTTATGAATAGTGAAACTCTACACCCAATGAGAAAAGGTTTCACAGTGCAGGGCATTTGACATGATCGGCATCGTGGTTGATTCTCCTGCTTAAGCATTTGATGTTGAGGAACATGTACAGAAGTTCCAAGGATGGCTCTGGCATTAAATAATCCATAATGGTTTATATCCCATTAAACAGATACACCGAAACCTAACTTTGTTAGGGACTTATGTATACAAACATATTGCAGAATGTTTGAATTTACTCGCGTTTGAACACGGATCATTTGATTTGCAATAAAGTTCTTTAATATCTATGGAACTGTAAAATCTGTCGCGCCCTTCCTGGGTAAAGGTATGGTATTTGCCTCTCATCCCACTTATGAGGGCGTGACACAAGGACATTTTTACGTGGGCCCACTACAAGCCGAAGCTCATGGGTGGTAGGCACAAAAATGGGTCGATCCCGTCGGCATTCCCCTTCGAGGGGGCGCCTCAGGCGCTGGGCAATAAACCCAGTCCTGTCCCTTTAAATCAAAGGGGGCAGGTATTGCCTGGGGGGGAAGCCCCCTGGGATCGACGCTGTTAATTTTATTGCCAAGCCACTCCAGAGGCCGAAGCGCTCTGGAGCAGGCGAAGGTATTCCGGGGTAAAGGGAACAGTCATCTCACGTATGCAGGCGGCTTCAGTTGTGTAACAAATAGGCTTTTTTAAGGTGGAGTTGCTTCTTCTATGATCTCTAGTTTTTATATTTTTGTTTCAATAAGCCTGAAGAGTACAGTTTACGCTGTTGACAGGGATGTATGCCTTTCCGAAATGTATTAGTGCTAAAGTTAACGCCAAATAGCCTCGTACAGGAGTTGATCTTGACTCCTCAAATCTACTTCTTGAAGAATAATCAAGTTCCAATTACCGTCGAATTGGTAAGACACGGCAACAAACGATTTTAACTCAATACAATCCCGTCTTGTCGCAACCCGACTGCGGACTGACAGGGTATTTATAAAACTCCACAATATCATAGAAACCAAGCAGCCAATCAGAACTCAGGGAATCGATTCACCCAAATGCATGAATGGACTATTCTTGATTTCTATAAATACCAACTGTCATGGACACTGATTCAGTTGTGCTTAGCTAGTTGCTGTTATTCAAACCAACAGTAGACTGACTTCAATACTTCGTAGACGATAATCATTAGGCTATGTTCCTCTACCCACTCAGTGTCCTGGGTATGACGTTTAACTGCATCTAGTGATTACATTTTAATTCTTTAACTTCGGGGATTACCTCTTCATCACCATTACTCACAGTGTTGCATAGCCCTTCGCTATTCTGAATCGTATACGTTGCTGGTATACAGCGGAGATCGTTTCTAACCCCTAGACGATGTATCTAGTGGTCGCTTAAATGAAATCACAAGGCATGCTCTATGTAGTAGGAGATTTGACTTTATTTCTCTCATCTCGGCTGTACGTGGTGGATGGCGAGTGGCGGCGTTGACAATCGGAACTACTACTGCTGGGATCTCAGGCACAGAGGGGTGAATGAACCTCACTGCCCGCTGGCAGCGATGGTGCGTGACCGCGGTCAAGTACGTTCTCGTCGGCTGTCTCTCTCCGGACTGACTGTCCCCACTGACCGTGCTGTCTTTTGTATCTCTCAAACGCCTACACGTTTTCTTTGTTCGCTACCACCAGAACAAAGTCCTTTGTTATCTTAGTCATCCCCCCTCTTTTTAATTCAACCGGAAATTCCTATTTCCGTTTGTACAATATCCAACAACAGGGCTCATCTAAATCGGAGTGATTGTACCTGTTAGATTCCTATCTCTGTGCTAAATAAATTTAAAAAATGAGTTTTTAAAATATGTTTAAAATGAATTGAAAAATATTGTATCCCCAACAGGAATGAATAAAAAGAAACCTCTTCGCCATAAAATAACTCATAGGTTGACATACCGAAATATCCAACCAATCGACTGTCAACTCTCCCAGTTATTCAGTTAAATAATTACAAATAGATCCAGAGAGAGAAAGTACGTGTAGTGAACCTTCTCAGCAACTCATAAGAAATATAAAATAACCAAAAATCTATTATTGTCCATTTTTCTTGAGATTCCCGTTATATAGGAACTAAAAATGATGACAGATTTTATCAGGGCATAAAAAAGAAAACTGGATTCTATTTCTCTGCATAAAATATCAGAAGGGGATTTAGGAAATCCACCCTTGAGAAGGGTTTTATTTTCTCCAGCTGTTGCATTGCCTCTCAGGGATTTATTGGAAGAAAAAAGGGAATGAGAAAATTATGAGTGGTGAATCCATAAAAGTAACTGTCAATAGAAGACTTTTACCTCACTATCAGCATGATCATTATAGAAGAGGATTTTTTAAATGATCATCTCCATTGACCATATACTATATACTAACCAGTGATTATATAATGAATATCATTCCAATAAAAATTTCTTAGTTCTTGATATTCTTTTTATTAAAGATTATGATCAATTGTGCATTTATATTATTATTATTATAAAGATATTAAAAGTAAAGCACAATGAGAAACCAATGCCACAGAAAAGAGGCTTGAATTACAATTTGAACATTAAATTTTGTCAGTATATATATATATATATATATATATATATATATAGTGCTCAATACCGTTCATGTCAAGATAGTAACTGTAAGTTTGTCGCCTCTGCAATTTTAAAAGCATATATATATATATATATATATATATATATATATTTGGTTGAATTTACATATATTAAGCTCTTTGGGGATTTTTGTGATATTTTTTGTGATATGCTTGTTCATAAGTGCTTGTTTGTTGTGATATGCTTGTTCATAAGTGTTTTTTGTGATATGCTTGTTCATAAGTGCTCAATACCGTTCATGTCAAGATAGTATCTGTAAGATTGTCGCCTCTGCAATTTTAAAAGCATATATATATATATATATATATATATATATATATATATATATATATATATATATATATTATATTTGGTTGAATTTACATATATTCAGCTCTTTGGTTTTTTTGTGATATGCTTGTTCATAAGTGAATTGTTACCCATCTGATGAGGCAAAAACTTGGGGAGCCGGTTTAAATCAACTTAGATTTATATGGGCCCCAATTTTTGTCGAAATAAATTTATTATGGGATTACAGTATTGAGTTCTTCCTTTATATATATATATATATATTATATATATATATATGTGTGTGTGTGTGAAGACAGATATAGATATACATACATAGGTATATACATTATCATACAGTCATATATAATATATATATATATTATATATATATATATATATATAAATGACTGTATAATAATATATATACCTGCGTGTTATAATCATATCATACAGTCATATGATTATAAACAGAGATAAACACGCATGTATATACATTATTATACAGTCATATATATATACATATATTAGTAATTTGTAATTTGCTTGAAGCATTGTTAAGTATGTTATTATGTCCAATCATTATTATATAATAACATTATATATATATATATATATATATATATATATATAAGTAAAGTCGACGGGGCGGCCTAACGTCGGTATCAGCCAGTCAGCGAGGGAGTCTATCCCCTTTTCAATAGCGCTAGACCAAGGAGATTGTTTTAGCATCTGAGGTGGAGCGCCACACCTACCATCAGCTCCTTACTTTACCGCACAGATCAATGTGCTACTCATACACTGAGTTGGCGAGGACCGGTATCAAACTAGGAACCTTGTGGTTTCTAGCCGAACGCTCTACCGACTGAGCTAACCCGGCCCATATATATATTATAAACACAGATATAGATACACACACATGTATTCATTATTATAAAGTCATATATATGATTATAAACACAGATAAACAGCATGTATATAGATTATTATACAGTCATATATATATATATATATATATATATATATATTATACACACAGATAAACAGATGTATATACATTATTATACAGTCATATATATATATATTATACACACAGATAAACAGCATGTATATACATTATTATACAGTCATATATATATATATATATATATATTTATACACACAGATAAACAGCATGTATATACATTATTATACAGTCATATATATATATATATATATTATACACACAGATAAACAGCATGTATATACATTATTATACAGTCATATATATATATATATATTACACACAGATAAACAGCATGTATATACATTATTATACAGTCATATATATATATATATATATATATTATACACACAGATAACAGCATGTATATACATTATATACAGTCATATATATATATATATATATTATTACACACAGATAAACAGCATGTATATACATTATTATACAGTCATATATATATATATATATTATACACACAGATAAACAGCATGTATATACACAGTCATATATATATATATATTATACACACAGATAAACAGCATGTATATACATCACACAGATAAACAGCATGTATATACATTATTATACAGTCATATATATATATATTATTATACACACAGATAAACAGCATGTATATACATTATTATACAGTCATATATATAATATATATTATACACACAGAAAACAGCATATATACATTATTATACAGTCATATATATATATATATTATACACACACACACATGTATATACATATATATAATTATAAACACAGATATAAATACACAGACATGTATAAACATTATATATATATTATAAACACAGATATAAATACACAGACATGTATATACATTATATATATATAATTATAAACACATATATAGATACTCATGCACGCACACAGACATGTAAAAGTAATACTAGCTTCTCAGACTTTTACAATTCAATTCCACCAAACACTGACAAACCACACAATAAAGAAGCCATTGGTAAGTTAACGTGCTGTTAAACTGCAAGATGTCCTTTCTGATCTGTTCAGTATTTTTAATTGCTTCATTTATTTCAGCCAGTTAATAGCACAAAATCTGCAGCAAACAATTAAGAGTTAAGAGAAACAATTTGAAGAGAATGAACCCAATAAAGAATTAACTCTAGAACTGCAATTAATTTGCAATTCCATCTTTTCGCATTGTCAGCAGTGCCTTAAAAAAAGAATGGTCATCAATTTTGTACCTGGACTCGAACGATCGTCAGTGCAAACACTTGCAATGCCACAGAATATTATATACTTGTCGGTTTCATTAGAATTATAAAACATAAGGGTACCTTTATATATATATATATATATATATATATATATATATATATATATATATATATATATGTGGGTGTTTGTGTGTTACTGGATGGTGCGCAGACGACCTCCCGAAAACAATCAATGGTAGAGACGGTTGGACAGAGATTGTCATGGATATCCCTGCTAATAGCGATATATATATGAGAGAGAGAGAGAGACAGAGAGACAGAGACAGAGAGAGTGTGTGTGTGTGCGGTTGAGAGTAGAGGAATATGTGGATATAACAACATATATATATATATATATATTCGTTTGTGTGTTTTGGTTGTGTGTAATGATTATCATCGTAGGTAAAAGAATACGTAGAGACAACTTCAAATTCTGAACGAGAATGATTGCCTTTTACGTAGCGCTGGTACCCTAGTTAAAGTTAGGAATCCAACTAGTCTTCATCCAGCTATGGGTAAATAGTTGAGGAAGAATCGACTAATTATTCTGGGTTAAGTAACCAGTCTAGGAGAAGGAAAACTCTAAATTATGAAATTATCCTTTTATCACATCATACGCGTGAGTGTGTGTGTGTATGTGTCCGGGGCTTGGTATATATATGTTTATATGTGTGTTTATATGTGTATATATATATATATATATATATATATATATATACGCGTATATATGTTTATGCGTGTATATATGTGTATATATATATATATATGCGTATATATATATGTGGAAAAAACATCATAGACAAACATATATGGCCACTTGCTCTCTATTACACAAATCATTCCAGTGAGACCAACAAGTCATGCTCGAGAAACAAGAACGAACTCATAAGTGGTGTTTGCCTACTATCATACAGACAATCCGAGTGAGGTGAAAGCATGCCGAGTACGCATCAGTGACGTTCTCTTATGGAAACCAGCACATGGACACACCAGTACGGGCCGCCCAGTAAAGACCTACATTGACCAGCTCTGCACGGATACTGGATACTGTACAGAGGACACCCGAGAGTAATAAATGATAAAGACGGTTGGTGAGAAACTGCGTTACATGATGATAATTAATATAACTATTTTCCCTCCAACTATGGTTAAATAGTAGGCCAGACTGGGCTCTTAAACCTTGGTATGGTAACTGTTATAGATGGAAAAGACGGAATTCAAACCTATTTTACTTTGCATAGAAATTGACTGTGTCCTGTGGGCATTTAAAATTAAATAAGAAGTTCTGAGCGTCTGGACGCTATCGTTGAGATTTAACGGGCAAATTAATAAAGTATATCGTGACGACCTGACCAAACACACACACATAAAAAACACATTAATTGTCAAGTAAAAAGAGTTGGACAATGCCCCTATTATTTCTTTAAAGGATTCGTTTGCACCAAGAAGCCAAAGAAATAATTCAAACAAGAAATCATCCGACGTCAACAACAACAAAAAAACCCCAAGCAACCAACGAACGAACGAGTCCTTTCTATGAAACCAAAATGACATTTTTTTTTTAAATAACACTTTTGACTTTCCACATACACAACCCTACAGAGGTATAGCTGGTCCTTTTTAGCCAGAGAAAAATTCCCTCGCTAAAAAAACAAAAAAAAAACCTCACTGATGCATCCTTACCGTAGCTCCGCTACTTGGGTGGGGATGTATTGTGCGGATTTAAAATTAAATAAAAAGTTCTGAGCGTCTGGACGCTAGCGTTCAGACTGAACGGGCAAATTAATTAAGTCTTCATCTATACTTCGAAACAGTTGTGTCTTATTATTTCTCTTCATCTCCTCATTTCGTATACCTATAGTCCCAGCCTACTTGTACGGAGGGGTGGGGTATATATATATTTTCATTCTATTGTTAAGTGATGAAACCATTTCCCATGATGTGGTCTCATTTAACTTGATGGATAAGGAAGAGAGAATCTTAGAAATAGACTACATTTTGCCATCTGTCAGCGGCCACTTGTCACCTATTACACAAACTCTCCGAGGTGAGGACATACTAGGTAAGTATTTATTTACCGCGTAGCCCACTTGTAGGGGTCAGGCACAAAGTCCCTATTAACGTGGGACCACCCACAAGCCGAAGCTCATGGAGTGGCAGGTGAAAAATTGCGTCGATCCCGTCGGCATTCCCCCTCAAGGGGGGCGCCTCAGCGCTGGGCAATAAACCCAGCCCTGCCCCTTTAAATCAAGGGGGCAGGTGTTGCCTGGGGGGATGGTCCCCTGGGATCGACGCTATTATTATAACATCACCGGTCCAGCGGCCGAAGCTCGCCGGACCCCAGTCGAAACCGGGTGAAGGTAAGTATACGTGATACTTTCTTACGGAAATCAGCACATAACGCCAGTGCTTCCCGCCTTGCAAATGCCTACATTGAGTAGATATGTGAAGATACTGGACGCTGGGCTTGAAGACATCTAGAGTGCAGGAAATGATAGGGACGGTTGGTGAGAGGCTGTCATAGATATCCGTGCTACTGGCGTGACATCTCTATCGAAATGATTGATCAACCTTCTTTTGTGGCTTTGATATATGCTAAAGCTTAGGAGGTATTATTTTGGCTTGGTGTAATCTTTTATGTGAATTCTCTCTCGTATTGCCAGAAGCGGAGCTTAAATCAGGTAATGGTCGGTATTCAACGCTGCATTTATGTGATAGGCTGCCACACTCCCAGTGTCTTCCGGAAAAAAGGCACAAATCCAAAAACTCGCATTGGATTGACAGTGAGGGGTGTGAAGTTCTATAAATTCTGGCATCCGAGTAAGAGATCAAACGTCTTGGCTCAATTAACGAGCTCTTTTCCTTTCAGAAAAGAAGGCCATTTGTTCAGCCTTTCTTTGTTGGCCAATGCGTTTTTTGTCTCCCGTTAGATTGTGTGAATTCCTGCCCAAAACAAATTAATTGCTTGTGGGAATGTTATCATTGGACGAAATGGGTTCGCCTAAAATTATCTACTCACTGTCAGGATTCACTGCTATTATAAATCAATGGTGGCATTTTACTGCAAGAAAGTTAATGCCTTATTCATTGGCCTTCAGACCGAAAAAAAAGAATGAAAAAAGGAAAATAAAAAAAGTGTATGTTAAATAAAGATGAATATATAATATGAGTGTAAATAATTGGCACGGAAGAATCTAAATTGATATAGCATATAATGAAGTAGTATTGGGCTGAAAGATACAAAGTTTGCACCTTTATTCCAGTACTTTGTATGACTTTGCTCAAGGGGCCTTGGGTCAATCCTTTTATCTCTGCACGAATATTATTCGTTACTGTAACAATATCTTAATCTCATTCGAATATATTTTAAAATAAAAATGTAGACCCGCCCAACGGGGTGGGGGTCCAGTGGCTTTGGCCCTGGATCTTTACAATTTAATAGCGTCGATCCCAGGCAATACCTGCCCCCTTGACTTAAAGGGACAGGGCTGGGTTTATTGTCCAGCGCCTGAGGCACCCCTCTTGAGGGGAATGCCCAAGGGATCGACGCAATTTGTTCTTTCCCACCCATGAGCTTCGGCTTGTGGGTGGGCCCACGTTAAAACGAGGCCTTGTGCCCAGCCCATACAAGTGGGGTATGAGTCAAATACCTATATTTTTAAATTACCCCACAAAAAGAAGTCAGGAAATTAACGAAGGCAAATGGGGGAGAGGGGCATTTGAATACTGAATTTCTTGAAATTATTTTGCCACTAAAGACGTCTTTTTATTGAAATTATAAACATCTCAGTTGAATAGTAAAAATTATATTATTTTAATTTGTTCTTTCTCATAACTTGAAACTTTCATTTTGCTTACTTTATTTTTATCTGAAAATTGTTACAAAAATTGAATCAAAATTTGAGTTATGAATTTAAATGAAAATATTTCAGTACATTGTCAGTCACTCTGTAGAAGACAGCATGTGTATGATTAAATTCCCTATTTAAACAGATTTATAAAATGGGTAAAAAGTTGCAATACTCTGGTATATTGAGTGGACAGACTAGAACTCTTTAAAAATGGAATATTGAGCAATGTTAAATAAAGATGAATACATGGAATTAGTGCAAATAATTGGTAGTGAAGAAAATAAAACAGGATCGCCAATCTTTTAAATGAAGATGACTGATTAGAGTGTAAAATCAGCAGTTAAAATTCTGGATTCCTTAACAAAACATTGAACACCAAAAATATGTGGAGTGTTTAAGTTAAATAACTTTTACCATACTAACGGACTGTTTCCATCCGAAAAAAATATTTTTAAATATTAGTTAGAAATTCCTTCATGAGAGCCAAACGATTAATCCGAACAAGTACCACTCCCAGGTAAATATATCTTCTTATAATGGAGATTGTGTGTGTGTAACTGAAACTATGACTACTAAAGTCACAATCCCTTGGGTATTTATGTCACTCCAGGATTTATCAATTATTAATAAAATTGTCTTCTATTATTAATATAGTTGGCCTTATCTACATACAAATAAGATTTTATTTACTAGTGGAAAATATTAAACTCGTATGTAAGGATACCACTTTAATGCAAAATATCGAAAGATGTTTCGATTACCTTAGAAGAAAACGATGAAAATCATGGATAATAAAAGGACCTGAAAAAGGAAACCGTCTAGCACCAAAAAACCGCTTTATTATTTTTTGTACCACTTTTATTAGTACTAACCTATCATTAAAAGCGAGAGAAATCCATACATTCTACAAACGCAATCAATCAAATACAGTCAGTAAATTTCAACTTTGAATATACTCTTATGAAAACAAGCAGATAAAATAAAATTATATTCAATACAGTGCTATTTTCCTATTTAAAAAACCCGACAAAAACTCGGCATTTCAATTTATTTCATTGGGGAAAATCGTTTTGATATACGAGGAATTGGTTTACTTAAGGAACAGACTAAATTCGCATGTCAAGATACCACATTAACGCAATATATCGAAAGATGTTTCGATTACCTAATAAGAAAACCAATGAAAACCACGGATAATATAAGGTCTTGATAACGATAACCGTCTAGCATCAAGCAATTCTTTTAATATTTTTTGTAGCGTAACAAACTTATTATTACTAACCTATCATTGAAAGTAAAAAAAGAAAATCATGCTTTCTAAAACCGCAATCAAATAGAGTCAGTAAATTTCATCGTTGAATATACTCTCATGAAAAGAGAAGTAGGTAGAAATAGTACAGCCATGATATCATCAAAAGTCTCTGCCGTTACAATCACGAAAGATCAGATGACATTTACATCGATAGAATATTTCGGAATTCTTCTATGGCTACATTGGTAAAGATATTTGATTGAATTGCGTGAATTGCTCTCTTATTTGGGAAACTTCATGGTTCTTTCACTCAGCCATGAAAACATAAAAACTTTCAAAGACATAATCAATATGAACAGCATTTTCGACGGTATCCAAGTACCTTTGGTCAGCCATCCAAGTAACTGTCTTCAATTCGCTTTTGAATAAGTCAGTATGCAATAGGAAAAACAAATTGCAGACAGCTTTATTGATAGACTTATAAATAATGAAAAGTACTTCTTTCTTTATTTCACACTTCGATCTCTTTAAGTCGATGTGTTTTGGTATGCGCACGCGCGCGCGTGTGTGTGTGTGTTTGTGAGTGGAAATGTGTCTGGAAATTCTGGGATATTTCAAATAACTGTATATAACATTAATGCAGGACATAGTTTAAATGGCTGTGTATTCCTGTTTATTGCAGTTTTCGATTTAAATATATTTTATTTGGAGATATTTTATCTATGCAATATAATTGTATTTATCTGTGTGTGTGTGTCTCTCTCTCTCTCTCCTAATATATATATATATATATATATATATATATATATATACACACACACATGGTTGCCGTTATAGTATGTGGTCTACCTTCTTGATTCTGCTATAGTATGTGGCCTACCCGGTCCGAATGTGTCCTACCACAATATAAATATAAGAAGTAGGCAATTTATTGAAATTAATTATTTTTCATATATATTCAATTTCAAGAAATTCAATTCAGTCATGAGCTGTATATAGTAATTAAGAATAATAAAAAAAGAATGTGTCCATAATTTACATGAATCAGATCTATTTAATTCTAAAATTCTGAAATAGTGTTGGGGGGGGCAATTATTATTATAACCTTATAAAATGCTTTTTATGGTAGGCCACATCTTATATAGAGAGACGTGATTTCGTGGGCCACATTCGAAAGGTAGGCCACAAACTATAATGGTATTATATATATATATATATATATATATATATATATATATATATATGTGTGTGTGTATAGTGGTAGCCTCACTTAAGGTTACCACCACTTACGAGTTTTTCGAGATATGAGCTGTCAATCAGTTGTTTTTTGTCTTTTATGTCAATAGCTAAAACATGAGGTACGAGCGAGTTGCCAATCCGCTTAACTTAATGGGGTCACAAAGAACATTTAAGTTTACTAATGTATTACGCTAAAGAAAAATTTAAAAATAAACAAACATTAAAACATACAGGGTGTTTATAAGCAGATTTAAAATGTAACAACAAAGATGGCGGTCTTGTTAAAATGTAAAATAATCAAAACACACATTAAAAATAAAAATAAATGAGTTGAAATTTCATGAGATTTTTACTAAATGATTTGTATAGCATGAGTCATTAAGATTTCAATTTTCCAACTTTTGCAAGATTTTATGAACGCTCTTGTATTGCATTACATAGAAAATAGAATGTAATGAACTTATTTTTAAAAAGTGTAAAAAACAAAACAAAAAAAAAACGAAAAATAATAGGGTGTTCGGGGGGTTCGCAGCTGGGACTGCTTAAGGTCATTTCAGTTTATTTCAATGGGGTAATTGATTTGATATACGAGGAAATCAAATTATGAGCGGAATGAATTAAACTCGTAAGTTAACGGATCACTGTACGTATGACGTCAGCATTTGCACCAGAATGTATTTTACAAGTACTAGCAAACATATGCACTCTCCGTTATATGTCAATCAGATTTTCCAGACTTTTTCTTTCTCATACGACCAGATTTCATGATGCTACATCTCTAGCAAAAAGATAAATTGATTTTCCAGACTTTTTCTTTCTCATACGACCAGATTTCATGATGCTACATCTCTAGCAAAAAGATAATTTGATTTTTCAGACTTTTTCTTTCTCATACGACCAGATTTCATGATGCTACATCTCTTTTTCTTGCATCTACATAAAATCCTGTGGATGAGAAAGAAAAAATGATCTGGAAAATCTCTAGCAAAAGATGTCAATCAGCATTTTTTACAGTATTTTTTCTTTCTCATTCCACCAGATTTTATAATGCTAGACCTGATTTTCCAGACAGATATTCTTTCTTTCTCATTCCCTCGATTTCATTCCAAACTTATTCATCTCTATATGTATGCATATGTAAATAATACATAAGGCCACACACAATAAGTAAAGTGCTCAATACCTAACTAAGAAAATAAAGATAAAGAGTCAGATCTTAGCCCTGAAGAGCACTAAGCGAAACTTTTAGTAGGTATATCTGACTCATTAGGTTTATCTCATATATATATATATATATATATATATATATATATATGCAGTGGTCAAACAATATGATTGAAATGGCAAAGGCCGACAATTCATTTAATCATAATTAACAAATTAGGTATGACTTTACTTAATCACATAATCTCCCAATATATATATATATAAGTTAAGAGTAAGGAAATGAATCCGACGGTATAAGTATATAAAAGGATATCACTTTAAGTTGTAATGTAATAAAGTATATTAAATTGAAATAGTAAGGAAACAAAATAAGAAAGCAGATAAAAAGATTTGAAACAGAGGGGGGGGTATAATCGAAAAATAGAACAACCGAAACTTATTCTTCCATCACTCCCATCTTTCATTGCTAAATTTTCATAATTTAACTAGTTAAAATAGGAAGTAAAGAATAAAATTACTTTTTTTTCTTGATTATGGATTTTTTAAATATATAATTCCGATATATCTGCTCATATTCATTAACATAAATAAACAATTAGAATTCAATAGTACCAAGGACATATTTATTAAATAAAATTTTTAATATGCAAATTAGACTTCCCGTTCACCCTGTAAACCGCTATTTTGTTGTATATATAAATACAAATGCATGTTATTAGTATGTAGACATGGTCACCGATATTAAGAATGTAAAACAATTTTAACCTCATAAAATCATGGAGAATGTGCCGTAAATAACTAAGGGAATTGTGACTTGGGTACTAATATAGTTTTGGTTACAGACACAAAAAAAACACACACACACACACAATCTCCATTATAATAAAACATGTTCAAACTATCATGTCGGCATTGTTTGAATAAGATAACGCTATCCTTTGTATAGTGTTAAGACTTCTACCCCAAAATCGGAACCTCACCATTAGATGCAGTTTAGTGTCATACCCAGGACACTAGGGTGGACAATGACGACAAAAATACAACGTCACTCGTCGTTGATAATGTATCTCTACGTGGATTCGTCGACACGAGTTCAAATCCTGGATGATTGCGTCTTGTGTGTGTGTTTGCATTTCACATAGTGCTAATAAACTAGAGAAAGGTATGCATCCAACTAGTCTCCCTCCAGCTATGGGAAAATAGTTGGGAATACTAAGCTCCTTAACGTTGGTTAAGCAATTAGTGTAGGAGGTGGAAAACTTTGTTAAATTGCGCTTAAGAAATGGCCTTGTGTCACATTCTGCTCGTGCGGAGGGTTTATATATATATATATATATATATATATATATATATATATATGAATATGATATAATGAAAAAACAAAAAATGTTTACAATTGCATGGGCTCATCAGGAGAGAAATGTGCAAACCGTTTCGGGGCCTATCTCTCGACGGTTTAAAAAGCAACACCGGCCCTACCTCACTGATATGAGGATCCCCGCAATATAATGCATCGACCGCACGTGGGTCGGTCATCAACAAAAATAAGACGGGAAAAATGACCGTTAGCAAAAACAGACAATCTACTGAGCCCATGCAGTTGTAAACATCTTTTGTTTTTTCATTATATCATATTCATACTGTCGGATTAATTTCGACTTTATTTTCACACACACACACACACACACACACACATATATATATATATATGTGTGTGCGGGGGGATTCATTCGCATACAGTACTGTTTGGCGTGTCACGTCTCTTCGGTGAGGCTAGAATTAACAGGCTGATTTCATGAATCAGCTATCAACACAGGCCTCTAGCGGAAGGAGTTTTTTTTCTTGGTATCACACTAAACTATATCTGATAGGACGATTCTAGATGTGGAGATATGTGGAGTGTGACTTACACCTTCCTTAATTCATTGTCTCATTAGAAATTTTTACAACTAAGTGTAAATGGTGTTTCATACAAACCATAATCTTTTGGACACTTATAAGGATTTTGGACACGTGCAAATTTAGGCTTTCAAACAAATGTGTTTTGTTGTTGAATATTGTGAGATCGAATGCCATCTTTGTTAGCCGTTAAAATTGTCAATGATATATCGGAACCTTTGACACGTCGATGAAGACAAACATCTACGAAATCTATCGTTGCAGATTAGAGCAAAAACTCGGGCAGACAGTCGAATAATGATTATAGTTTAAATAAAAGAGATCAATTAGACAGTTAATTTTGTTATCAACATTTGCTGTATTTCGTCCCGGAAGTCATTGTAATTTTCTTGTTGACAACAATTTCAGTTAATTAGGGAACGGGGTTTTGCTCTCTGGGTGGAGCATCTGACTAAGAATCGCAAGGTTCCTGGTTCGATATCGGTCCTCGCCTACTCAGCGTAGTAGTTGCGCAGATTAGATTATCTGATCTGTGCGTTAAAGCAAAAACCATCTCCCTATTCTAGCACTAGCGTAAAGGGGATAGACCTCTTCCTTCACTGTCGGACTGATACCCGAAATAGGTAACTGCGTCATCTCATTATATATATATATATATATATATAATAAATATTATGGTTACACTCATAACTTGAAGTTTCATGGTAATCCAATCATCAGATGAGTTCAATCTTAAAAAAACAGTTTTTAAGATCTAAAAAAACTGTTTTTTAAGATCTCAACCATTGAACTCATCTGATGATTGGATTACCATGAAACTTCAAGTTATGAGTGTAAAACCATAATATTACCATTGATTATAAAACTGCTCTGCTTTATTAGCATTGAGCACCTTTTCATACCAATACTTTTCTCATTTTTTCATTCACTATTCATTATATATATATATAAAGTAAATTCATCGGGGTGGCCTAAAGTAGCGAGGGAGACTATTCCCTTTTCACTAGCGCTAGACCAAGTAGATTGCTTTTGCGTCTCGTCTGAGGTGGAGCGCCACAACTACCATCAGCTCCTTTACCGCACAGATCCATGTGCTACTCATATGCTGAGTTAGAGAGGGCCGGTATCGAACTAGGAACCTTGTGTTTTGTAGTCAAACGCTCAACAGCCTGAGCTATGGTGGGTGTTAATACACAAATTGTTTAACAACGTTATCTCACCACTACTCAATATAGGCTTTATAAAGCAAAGAAGCACTCTAATAGTGGTCGTGATACCACATGATGTGACGATTAGCATATATATATATATGTGCTTAATTGAAGTCGTACCTAATTTTGAAAATTAATCAATAATTAATTAGGCGGGCATACCTAGTTATTAATTAATTTTCAAAATTAGGTACGACTTCAATTAAGCACATATTCTCCCAAAAATTGTCGGCTAAAAAAAGCCATATCAAAACACATCTTTTGTGTATTTACTTCTCATATATATATATATATATATATATATGAAGAAAATGATTGTCTTTGAGGGATTCACTTTTGAAGGTATTTTTTGTTTAGATTTAAACTGAATAGGTCTGTCCATACATCTCTCACCGGATACACGTGTAATGGAAGCCACTTATATATATATATATATATATATATATATATATATATATATATATATATATATATGTGTGTGTGTGTGTGTGTGTGTGTTGTATTTTAATCTATCAATTGAACCAATTACCGTAGGCGTTACATTTCTAACTACAGACATCACCTATTTATTGCTGCCCTTTTCCTTTTCATTTGTTATGTATGGTTTGAAAATAGTGTAGGCGAGCACTGTCAGCAATTAAGCGCCTTAGACTGCATGTCCCAATAACCTTATATATATATATATATATATATATATATATATATATATATAATATATATAGAGAGAGAGAGAGAGAGACAGACAGACAGACAGAGTAAAATAAGGAATGAAAGAATTAAACTCGAGAAAAATGTGTGGTATACTTTGCTGGGGTTTGGATTCAGATTCTTCTGCTTTTATTTAATACAAACAGAAGAAGTGAGTTCAACACTCCAGCGAAATATACTACACATTTTTGTCTGAGTTTTGTTCTTCATTCCTTATTTTACCTCATATATATAAGGTTATTGTGGACATGCAGTCTACGGCGCTTAATTACTGACAGTGCTCACCTACGCTATTTTGAAACCACATATAACAACTGAATAGGAAAAGGCAAAAATAAATAGGTGATGTCTGTAGTTAGAAATGTATCGCCTACGCTAATTGGTTCAATTGATAGATTAAAAGTAAACAGATTATATATATATATATATATATATATATATATATATATAAAGAGAGAGAGGGAAGTGAGGGAGGGTCATATGTGTCCTGTTTAATATCAAGCGGATATTAGGTGATTACTAAAATGGTTTCCATTGAGATTGCTCGAATGAACGTCATCGGTTGCCTGGTGGAAAAATTTCAGGAAAGCTGTATTGCTCATTTCTAAAATTTCAATTTATTTATTTCCATCCGACCAACATGTTTATTCATGCCAATTATATTGTTTACAGGAAATATCTAATAAGTTGTGTCCTATGTTTATCAATATTAATCGTTTCATAATTTTTATTCATTCGGTAAATATTATAGAAGGTGAGGGATTCACTATCGATTTATGTGTGGAAATATGGATAGTCTCATTTAAAAGTAAATAATCCAAGATAAAACCGGAAAAAACAAAGTGAATAATAAATGTAAAATCTTCACAGGTTATCCTGATCTCAATACTATATGAATGTGGCATTAATAAGGACTCTAAAAATCTGGCCTAATCAGAAAAATACCCACAATATATTGTTTAAAAGTAGTGGTAGTATTAGTAGTAGTACCACAAAAAAAGATCACATGGCTTTACAATATCTGCATAAAGTTTATATTCAGTACTTGAAGCTATTGTGTGCGGTGATGCTGGTTGGTTGGGTTTTACGGCACGTCAACCCATTGGGTCATTTCTTGCCAGAAACATTTTTATTTTATTCATTTGCGATGGGTACTCAATTTGTTTTAAACACATGTTTCTATTTAACTCATCGATTTCAACAATGCTGTTGTCTGGGTGGTCTCAATTCTTCTTCTGATTTTATTCTTAGCTTTTGGGGACGGTTCCATGTGCCCCAACGACTATTGCTATAATTTAATCCCTCATATTCCACAGTTTTTCAATTCTCGGTGTTAGTCTATCTTTTCGTTTTCCTTAATCTTCACGCTGTGATCAGCTGGAACTGCAAAATCTATCAGTTTACAATTTCTCTTTTTTTTAATTTATTAATCAATACTAGGTCTGGTCTTCTGGCTGGGATAAGGTGATCGTCTTTATCTCAATGTCCCAGAGAATTTCATGCGTTTCATACTCAAGAATAGATTCTGGTTCACGTATATACCTTTTTGTATGATCAAAATTTAGTTTTTACATAATTGCCAGTGGATCATATTTCCAATCCAGTCGTTCATACCTTTGTATTCTCACTGTGCTAGTTTGCTGCATTCGCTTAATACATGGTTTATGGTCTTATCCCCGTCTCCATACACTCTACTTTGCTTGTTTTGTAGTGTTTTATCAATTTTTGCTTTGATATAATTACTTCTTATGTCATTGTTTTGAGCAGCAATTATGAGTGACTCGGTTTTTCTCTTGAGGTTTCCTCTTCCTAACCAGGTCCAGGTCTTTTCATGTGCAACCTCCCCAATTTGTCGATTGAAGTATCCAAGTATTTCTTTTTCTTCCCATTTTTGTTTTCGTGTTTTCATTGTTTTTTATGTTTATCCATATGTTGCATCTGGTGTAATTGGCTGTCATAAGTAATCTTTTTTTTTACTCTTTCTTGTGTATTCACGGAGTCCTTGGATTGTGGCATCTACGGAGTCCTGTAGCGTAATTATTATGGTCTACGGGGAATTCGGGGATTGAAAAGAAATTTCTCGAGAAAGTGTAGAAAAAGAAATAAGAACAAAAAGAGATTAAAGTTTGGAAGGGTAAACATTCGACGGTGAGTGGGGCAGCCATTGACCGACCAATGACCCCGGAACTAGAGTTGAAAATAAAAACGGAAGTCACAGTTTCTGCAGAGGAGCGGAAGTGGATGTGAACCCCGCCCCGAGACCACAAACGGAAGTAAAAAAAAATTCGGCCTCTCTTTTTCGCCGGCCCCGAGAAGGGTCGGACGCGTTTGTTGGGGCTCCGTCGTGACATGTCTAGACTAGCAATAAACAGCGCGCATGAACATGATTTACGATATAATAGCGTGACCTTGCTCTCTCACTCTCAAAAAGAACCCACGGACATAGAAAGGAATAAACAACCCCTTTTTAATTATACAACTTTCGTATGTTGTTACTGAACTAATGACGGATACTACTACTAACGTCTACTACTACCACCTGTCTGGCCCCTACGTAACAGTATTCTGTGTTGTCAAGACTTATTATTATCATTATTATTAAAGCAATATTTTGTGTTATTTACACAAGTCAAAGCTGTTTATCATATATAATTTGAAATGAGATTTCAAAGCATTAGGAATTGGGTAAATGCTCATAAAATCAAGTGACAATTGATTTAAATAACGCATTTATCTTATTTCTTTTTTTTAACTTTAAATTCTTGGAACACTTTTGCAGAGACAATCCTAAAATATTCTAATTGCACAAATATGCACAACTGCCATACCCATCTTCCACGTTTTCTTAATTCTTTGGAAAATTGCGGAATTTTTTTTTTTACAGCTTTTCAATTTCTGGCGTGATCAAAATATTTCTTCTGCATTCAACACATACAACAATGCACACACGCAAAATTCTAATCTATTGAATATGATTATATGAAAGATAATCTTTAAAAAGTGCAATTGAAAAAGAGATTGATTTTAACGACATGTTAAATCATATAGGATTATTTTATGCCTAGCCTTTAGGGAATCTCGTACTATATATACTGATTTTTTTTACATATTGTTGTACACAGTGATATAAAGTATTGTTATCAAAAACAAATAATTTGAACAACGCAGTACGGTTAAATTCATTTCTATATAATACTATATACTGTAATACCATTAAAATCAATTGATCTAAAGAATAAAACATCCGAAACAATTTTACTCTAATTTTTCGAGTATACCAGTGATTGGTTACTTGGATTTTACGGCAAGTCAACACTCAGATTATTTTTATTCATTCTTGTTGAGTATTCAAATTTTTTAAACTCATTTTACAAACAATTGATTTTACTGGAATTACAGCCTACCTAAATTTATTTTATACCTAGGTGATAGGGAAGAACTTTTATTTTAGGTTTATATCTAAATAAGTTGTGTATCTTCTTATTTCTAAGTATCATTTTTGAACAGGTTCCTATCTGATAGGGTTACCCTTTAAACAGATATATTTAAAATGAATGGAAATAAAACTAAAGAAGGGGGATTCCATATTACCCAGATCTTTATAAATGGATCCTTGCTGTTAAGCTCACCTCTATCAGTGAAATCGATGTATTTAAAAAAAATATTCGTATTCGATGGGAATACCTGATATCATAACAGAAATTGATTCTATCAAAATAGTTACTTGAAACTATAATTGTTAATTAAGGATTATTATTAGAGGCCGGTTTAGCTCAGTCAGTAGAACACCCACCTTGGAATCGTGAGGTTCCTGATCCGATACCGATCCACGCAAACGGCAGGTGTGGGCTGCCTCCTCAGCAAAAATATTCCTGATCTAGTGCTGAATAGTTAAATTTACTTATTTTACCATATAATACTAAACTTACTAAATCAATTTTTTAATCTATTTAAGAAGCAAAGAGGTTGTCCATATTCTCAAGAGCCCCAGAAATAGAACTTCGCAACTAGATGCAGTTTAGTTCACAACTGAGTAATAATGCGACTCAATAGGAATGGTATTTATCAAAATATCGAATGCATGTCTACATCAACACTGTTTCATGGAAAAGGGGTACTCCTCACACTCCAGAGTTCCAGAATTTGAACCTCACCATTATATACAGTTGAATTCACTACTAGATCAGAATGTGAATAACGGCAATAATTTGTAAGTGATAAACTATCGAATGCATAATATCTACATCAGCACTAGTACATTGAAATTTTGATGTGATTTCGAGAAATAAAAAAAAATCATTGCAAAATCCAAATTCTTGAGAATATAAGGCAGAAATCGAAGTGTAAAATGAAAACCCATAAAAATCTCACGTGCTTTCCTCTGTTGGAAAAGGTTGGAGTTCCCTCATCGATCAAAATTTCAAAACAACTCAAGTCAATAGAATGATGTCCCATTGAAATGCGTGCAATAAATAAGGTATATTATTAACGCTGACATTGAAGCAATCACAAAAGTAGTCGTTCTTCCATGCGCGTTAATAAAATAATCAAAATATTTTTTTACGTCTAAACCAGCTGACAGAGGCAGGATATATATATATATATATATATATATATATAATAAATATATGAATAAATATATGAATAAATAAGTAAATGGATAGTCGCGCAGTCATGAAGTTTCATCTCAAAACTAGAAGCAAAATCCTAGTTTATTTTGCAAATAAATTCGGATTCTTATGGCTGGTTGGATTTTTACGGCATGTCAACATTTGGGTTATTTTAATCCGAGAAGATGGTGATGTTATTTTTATTCTTGTTGGGTATTCAATATTTAAAAACTCATTTTAACACATTTTTTAAATTCATTTTTTTTCATCGATTTGATAGGACGCTAACAGGTACTACCACTCCGGATCAGAGTAAAACTGGGAATATTGACAATGAAGGAATACTAAACACTCCCCAGAACTTCAGCATTGGAATGTCACATCTAGATGCAATTTTACGTCTTACCTACAACAATAACCCCCTCAGTCACCGCCTTCTAGCACATCTACGATAAAGAGGGTTTGAGGTTGCCAGAAAGACAATAGGGTCGGACAATGATATTGGTGCTAGGGTATGACGTGACCAACGGATTGATCTGAGGTGGCCTCTCCGACCGACCGTCTAGTTCAAGAAAGATCCAATTAAGTGTTCTGCATGTCATGAACTTATCTACCAGGATTGCGATCTTAAATACCTTGGGTCGCCACCAACAGCGCAGATATGGACCCATTGGGGGAGGTTATTTTGCAGAAGTGTAGTCGGCGTATTCTCCAGCCCCAGCAGAAAGCGCGGTCTTACCTCTCCGCAGGTGTGCTGTCGATATGATCTACGGTCCCAGCCGAAAGATCGGTCATACACCTTTACAGGTGGGCAGTCTGCATGTTCTCCAGTACCAGCCGAAAGGAAGGTCTTACTTCTCTGCAAGTGTACTGTCGGCATATTCTCCAGCCCCAAACCGATAGAGCTTACTGTCTGGTTCCTCACTATATCTCATCTATGTAGCCTTGTGTCACACTAACCTAGACTTATCAACTGACCTGCTTCACTTCATAAACTAATGTCCCCAACTAAAGTAAGCTTTTTGGTTTAGAGTTCCGACAAGATTAAGGATTTCGTATGCTGATTTGCACGATTAAACGGAGAAATGATAACGTACGTGATTTATTATATGAACTTTCCTTTTGCATATGTTCTATAAGCGATATTATCGATAATTTATGTATTTACATAAATTATACATACTATTTTATATGCAACAGGTGACCCCATTGGAACCATCTGTGTATTCTAAAGCCAAGCTGACAGGGCTGTGTTATTTCATGCCTTGAGATTAGGGAAATGGGTTCATTGTACATTTATATTTTCATGCCTGTGTAGTATTTGCATGAGTTGTTTTCTGAACACGGTTATATTATATAAAGTAATCCTATCCAATACAAATAATTTGTACTTAAATGTATGGCTTCAAGTAAGTAGTAATAATCGATAGTAAAGTGTTTAATGTTCAAGTCGTTATTCAGAATAAAATTAATTTACAGTTGTATACGATTAATTACCTCTTATGACATAATCCATCAAAACAAACATGGGGGCCACTGTTGGACACGTATACATGAATATACCAATGTAGACTACCCTACAAAAATGTACAGATACACAACAATCATCCATAATAGTATTATTATTAGTAGTAGTAGTATTAGTACTAATATTATTATCATTTCACGCCTTTTGAGATATCCAGTTCTTCTAGTCTCTTTTCCAATCATATGGCGACCGTTCCAAGTTCAACTACAATTGGCATCACTTTCACCCTCATATTCCACAACTTTTTCAATTATCTAGCATGGTCCAGATATTTGTCTATTCTTTTATCTCCCATCTGTGATCGGCTGGAATAGCAAAATCTACCAGTTAACACGTTCTCTTTTTCTTGTTGAACATATTATTATTTATTATTACTATTATTATTACTATCCTCATCATTACTATCATCATCATCATTACTATTATTTTATTACTATCATCATCATTACTATTACTATCATCACCATTACTATCATCATTATTATCATCACTTATCATTACCATCATCATTACTATTATTATTATTATTATCATCATTACATATTACTATTATTACTATTATTATTATTACTATCATCATTACTATTATTACTATTATTATTACTATTATTATTATATCATCATTACTATTATTATTACTATTATTACTATTATTATTATATCATCATTACTATTATTATTATTACTATCATTTCTATCACCATTACTATTACTATTATTGATGTATTTGAGAATGCAATCAGCATTTACCAAATCGCAAAAGGAAATAACAACCAAACACGGTCTCCATGCTTAACCGGAAACGCTACTATTGCAAGAGCAAACTCAGAACTTTCGATAGAGGCCATCGAATAGTTGATCCGTTTCCGCTGACGGCATCTCACCTCCCACATTATCGGGTGATTGAATAAAGGCTTAGCCTTCCGAAAGATTGGCTCGCCTCCCGTTCCGAGTCGAACGCCTTGGCCGTCTAACACTCATTTGAGAGGGTGCTCAGTACCGGATGTTTCCTTCCGCAGAGTGTTAAGATCATAAATTCAGGAAGGCTAAACGGAAAGGCGGATGTTGAATCTAGCGAAAAAAAATGTTAGTGTAGAGAAGCGAAGAGTTTGCATGAAGTCGATAAAAGAGAGAGTCCAGTAGGGGAAAAAACGAAAGAATTGGACAACACACATTGAGGAGCGTAAAAGCAAAATTGAATAAATCAACGTTTAAGAAGGGATATATATATATATATATATATATATATATATATATATATAATTCGACGATATGTATTTCCCGAATGGTTCAATAGTCCCCATGCACAGAGAAAGGCACACATTCACGTTATAGTGATAGTTACTGTATAAGAGTAGAAATATTAGGAACGTGCGTTAAAAAATATATTTATAAGCGCCAAGATATGAATGGTTATTGGCATTTTCATGCTGGTATGAGCATCAGAATATATATATATATATATATATATATATATATATATATATATATATAGATAGATAGATAGATAGATAGATAGATAGATAGAGAGAGATAGAGAGAGAGAGAATCTAGCCAGTTTTATTTCAAAACTAAGTATTGGTTTGAAAATCGTATAGAGAAGAAAATTTCAGTAACCAACCACAATCGTGGGCATGGTAAATAAATTAAGATATACATGTCTATGAATGAATGATATTGAGCACTATTTACTCATAGTTAAAGCACACTATGGATTAGCCCAGTCAGAGCGTTCGGCTAGAAATCACAAGGTTCCTAGTTCGATACCGGTCCTCGCCAACTCAGCGTTATGAGTAGCACAGGGATCTGTGCGGTAAAGTAAGGAGCTGATGGTAGGTGTGGCGCTCCACCTCAGATGCAAAAACAATCTCCTTGGTCTAGCGCTAGTGAAAAGAGGATAGACTCCCTCGCTGATTGGCTGATACCGACATTAGGCCGCCCCGACGACTTTACTTACTTTTACATATTCATTCTCCGTGTCTAGGCAGCCTATCTGTATGTATATATGTAAATATATAAACATGTATATTATAACCATATATGATAGAAGAGATTCAAAATATTTCCCAGGTGTATTTATGAATGCAAATTAAATGAATTATTTAAAGGAGGGGCCGGGTTAGCTCAGTCGGTAGAGCGTTCGGCTAGAAACCACAAGGTTCCTAGAAGAGAACATAGGGAAACAAAGTGGGAATGATAACTAAATAAATAATTAAGTGAAGCCTGGTATTAGTAATTATTTAACAAAAAACGTCATGAGTAGATCGCGACTTGCCTTTCAAAATTAAAACGCTGATCAAAGTTACATAACTAAAAAAAATTTTCATCTCCTGTCACATATAAAAACATCCATCATTTTTTCTTCACCCCAAGAGACATGATGAAGGTTCAATGTAAGAAATGTTTAAACATCGATTATTTTTTCATTTTTCAATTTAATACAATATTTATTACATTATATTATAATATATATATATATATATATATATATAAGGAATCGCCAAATTCGATTTGTATATGACAACACATCCGTAATCATTTGCGTAATTCACTTCGTGGATTCTTTTTTTTTTTTTTTTTGAACAATGGAAATCAACTGTGTTTCTGTGTAATTTACTTTCAACTTCGAAAATACTGTTATATATATATATATATATATATATATATATATATATATATAGCTGTTACAGTACTATTAGCAGGTTTGTTGAAACCATACAAAATGTTAGGTGTGATACAAACCTTACAAATTTGAAGAATATCCACAAAAGTTGAACTGAAATCAGAATGATCTTCCACATGAATGGACGTGTGAAATGTCTTGCTATGAGCCGTGAAAATTCTCACTTGACTATTCGTGAACTTTTGCAAAGATGTACAAGTGTGAAGAAGAAGAAAAAAACGTATGACGCATCGATTCACCATAAGTTGACAGATGAACATGAATAGAACCCTGTTGCTATCGGTCTGAAACTAGTTAATTGTTCAACTGTCTGGATGTAGCTGCAACGGATTTTTTTTGATTCCCAAAGCGGAATTTTCATGCCGAGTAGCCGTCGATTTTCAAACGACAAATAAAAGCCTAACGAAACCTGCTATCAAAATGACTTTTAGAATGGAAGAAATAAAAATAACCCTGGGAATGATCGATCAATAATCGTGTCGACTATTTTCATGGTAAAGCAATATATTTCTTACAAAAAAAAAGTGAGGTCTTTTTTGGACATACAGCATCTAGAGTGATTATTTTAAAGAATATATTCATGTCACAGAATACCAAATAGCTGAATTTAGATTATGGACTGATTTTAACGGTATGTCAAACCAGCTAAAGTTTTTTTTTCATGCTGATTCGTTGGCTGGATTTCAAGGCATGTCAACCAGTCTTGGGATATTTTATGCCGATGACTTTTTTCGTTCATTCTGGATGGGTATCCAATTTTTTTTTTCAAATTCAATCTTTTTCTATTTCACCCATAGTTGGGACCCTAACAGGTACTACCATCAGGTCTGAGTGGAATTGGGAGCAATGGAAATAAAGAGGTATTCCAAATTCCCCAGAGTTCCAGAATTGGAACCTCACTACTAGACGCAATTTAACATCATATCCAGAACATTAAAACCCTTAGTTTCTTATGTGATTAAAAGGGTTAAAAGAAGGAAGACTCCGAATTCGATTAATTAAAATCCGCTTAAAAATTGATTTTGTTTTGCCTCTTGCTCATGGAAAGTCAATGGGTAAATAAAACCGTTTTGATGTTTTGTAATCAACTGAAAGGCAAAATATTCAAATGAGGTAGCTGTGTTAGCGGCTACACCGGTGATCCAATCACGAATATACTTTACACGTATATTAAAATAATATTCCAAAGTGGACTAAAAAAGTCTAGTAAATAAAGCTAACATTCAGACACAAGACGGGCTAAGAGGTTTCAAATAAAAATCAATAATGGAAAAATCCTAGAGAGTTTACCGTCATACAAAGGACAATAAGACCCTCAATCACCGCCTTCTAGCACATATAGGATCAAAAGGATAATACCCTTCGGAAAGGTATGAATCCTACTCTCCCTCCAGCTATGGACAAATAGTAGAGCAGACTGGACTCTTTAACCATGATTAGGCAACCGGTCTAGGAGAAGGAAAACTCTGAATTCAAACCTTATAAACTCCGCTTAAGAAATTGACCTTGTGTCGCATCCTGCTCGTGTGGAGGGGTTGGTAAATATATACATATGATCAAAAGGATCGGAGTTTTGCCATGAGGGAAACGAGGTATATGCAAACATATAGGTGCTAGGGCTTTACGTGACCAACTAATTGATCAGGAAGGCCAATCCAACTTCCTGTCTAGCCTAAGTAAGGGCCAAAGTGGAGTGTTGCATGTCATGGATTACTCAGCTACCAATGTTCCATCCTTAAGTAAAACGGGTCGGCACACCTAGGCAACAGGTGACCCATTGGTACCATCTGTGTATTCTAAAGCCAAGCTGACAGGGCTGCGTTATTTCATGCCTAGAGATTAGGGAAATGGGTTCATTGTACATTTATATTTTCATGCCTGTGTAGTATTTGCAGGAGTTGTTTTCTGAACACGGTTATATTATATAAAGTAATCCTATCCAATACAAATAATTAGTACTTAAATGTGTGGCTTCAAGTAAGTAGTAATAATCGATAGTAAAGAGTTTAATGTTCAAGTCGCTATTCAGAATAACATTCATTTAGAGTTGTATACGATTAATAACCTCTTACGAAATAATCCATCCAAGTTAGAGAAACAAACATGCGGGACACTGTTGGACACGTATATATGAATATACCAATGTAGACTACCCTACAAAAATTTCCAACAATCAGAACTGTGTGGATACTGGATGCTGTGCAGAAGGTCTGCCCAGAGAAAAGACCAACAACGACGAGTGGAAAGGGTACCATAGAAATCCGTACTATCAGCACGAACTGATTATGATTGATATTGAATACGCACACTATATATATATATATATATATATATATTATATTATTTACCAACCCCTCGCACGAGCAGGATGCGACACAAGGTCAATTTCTTAAGCGGAGTTAAACATGTTTGAATTCAGAGGTTTCCTTCTCCTAGACTGGTTACCTAGCCATGGTTAAAGAGCCCAGTCTACCCTGCTATTTACCCATAGCTGAAGGGAGAATGGGATTCACACCTTTCCCAAGGGTATTAGCGCCATGTGAAATGCAACAGCTTGAGTCCAGAAATTGAATTCAGGTCGACGAGTCCATTTCCTACGACTCTAGCCATTAGACGAGGCGCGTCCATTTCATGTGACACATATATGCACCCAATAGTTACTACTACTACACTCGGATTATTGTTATTTTCTGCACAAAGCCCTATCGATTATGAATGTTTATTAAATATATTCATATGACGCATGTATCGTACTCTAAAAGTTACAACCACTCCGTGTCAGAGTGGGCGAAGGAGTAATGGCACTGAAGTGGTACCTCACAATCCCCAAATCTTCAGAATTAGGGTCCCACCATCAAAAGCAGTTTAGTAAAATACCTACGACACATGTGTTACATAATTATTAGAATCCTAATATTTATGTACAGTAGTGTAGAAACCAAAATGGCTGTTATAAGTTGCAGCCGGTGGCCTTGAAGGATGAGTGACAATGCTTGACCTAATCCTGATCCTTCCGGTAGATACCGTGAGAATCGGTGGATAAGACCCTCTTCCGGTTTAGATTAGAAATAGACTTTTAGTCAGATCGGCCAAAGACCACGACGGTGGTAAGTCGTTTATGCACGCCCCGACTAAATATATGCAGGTAGTCTGGTGGGGATTTCAGAAATAAAATATGATATAAGTAAATCGAAGTCTTGTGTTATCTAAAAACTGCCAATGACACAGGGTTTCTGATAAAGAGAAATCCCCAATGGAAGACCAGACATGAAGTCCCCAAAACGAAGTCCAGACGCTAGAAGAATAGAAGTAAGAAAGTAAGGAAAGAGGTATGCAACACATGACCTATTCGTCTCATCATGGTGTAAGGGTTAGCAAATTAGTCTAGCAGATCCATTACAACTGAAAAGCGATAAAATAATTATATATATATATATATATATATATATATATATATATATATATATATATATATATATATATGAGATTGTGTGTTTGTCTGTAAACCGAAACTATATTACTATTCAAGTCACAATTCACATAGTTATTTACATCACATTCTCCATGATTTTATTTATATTTAAACCTCAATTATTAATAAAATTATTTTACATTACTTACACTGTTAACCATATCTACATACGAATCACATGCAATTGTATTTATATATACAACAAAATAGAGGTTTACGGTATGAATGGGAAGGCTAATTTGCATATTGATCTTAAAAATTTGATTTTAATAAATATATGCTTAGTATTATTGATTTCTAATTGTTTGGTTTTATCTTATTGAATATGAGCAAAAATCTCTTCAGTAAATCTTAAAAGAAATCCCTTAACAAGAAGAAATAACTGTAATATCATTCTTTACTTCCTATTTTAACTAAACAGTTTAATTAGGAAAATTTACCAATGAAAGACGGGAGTAACGGAAAATGATGGAAGAGTTAGTTTCAAAGTTGTTCTATTTTTCAATTATACCCCCTCTGTTCCAAATATTTTTATCTACATTCTTATTCAGTTTCATTAGCCTTTCTAATTTAATATGATATTTTATTATAAAATTTAACTAAAATACTTGCACCCGGAGCGTGCATATATTTGCTAGTATATATAATTGAAGTAAAAAAATGTATTTGTTTATTTGTAATTATGTAAAAAAAAACTGTTTCATTTACATTCTTCACGAGTGTTAAAATAATTAGATTATGTAGAAAGAAAATAACGTTTCACTGATATACCCGAAACATTTGAGATGTTAGGAATTATGTTAGTGTGGGTTTCCGGCATCTATTGCTATTTCTATGTAAAATGCCATTTTAATAAAATTATCACTTGCGCGCGACCTCGCATACTACAAGGTTGTAGTCCAGCATGTTAACCACTACGCCACGGATATAACCCATAATCTTTATCTCTGATTCAAATTCATATTTGCTCTGGAGACTTTGACAACTGTGGCATCCATATTTACATTTCTTGATGTCTTTGAAAATTAATAAAGAGATATTTGCGTTGACGGGAAGATTAGTTTAACTTTCAGAGTTCCTTACTTTGACCATTCTTTTGAAAACTATTCGTTTATCCCTATTTCAATTTACCCCCTTTTAGTTTAGAGAAACTTTGCTAAATTCCCTGGGAATTATTCTATCGAGCAAGACGTGTGTAACTTTGCCAATTTATTAGTTACATTCGCAAATGCAATTTAATGTTTAACAAAAGTTTCAAAGGTATTATCATCATCATCATGTTGTGCCGGCAGTACGGATAACCATAACAACCTCTCGCCAACCGTCCCTGTCACTCATTGTCCCTGATTGGTCCTCCGCGTAGCATCCAGTATCTGCACAGAGCTGGTCTATATATATCCTTGCTGGACGACCCCATGTTCATATTCTGGTTTCCACAGGAGGACAGATTTTACGCGTTCATCTTTACTTCTCCAGCAGTGTCCAGTATGTCTACTCCGTCTTACTCGGATGGTTTGTGCGATAGGTGGCAGGTGGCCGTAAAGCTGCTTTCTTGTGGGCTGTTTCCACTATTTCAATATAGCACGGAATTTTCTTGCGCAGCTCCCATCCAGCCTATTTTCCAGGCACCTCGTCAAGGTCCAAGGGTGCACCATATAGTAGCACTGATATCACCACAGCCTGGAAGAATTGTCGCTTTAAATTAAATATGAATCTTCTTCGTTGATATTACTCGTAATTCGATTTTACGTGTTCTCTTCCCAAACATGCAATTGTTACTGTAAAGTTTTTAAGTGCCATCCTTGGTCAGTTGAAAAGTGTTTAAAGAAAGTCCTATGTTATGGAATCATTTGGTGATCCTTTCGTAAGCGTATAAGTCCTATCCTGCGTATTGGTAAAGGTCCAGTGATTTAATCATATGTCCGTCGTCCATGAATGTTGCAGTAATTATGACCAGTAGGTGGGTTATGGTATTGGCCAAGGAATAGAACACATGATCTCGCCTAGTCTATAAGTAAGAGCGAGGATATAGCACACGCCTTATATGTCAGAAATCTCAACAGTTACATTTTACAAAAAAGTATTATGATATAATACAAGATACAAACAACGGTACCGGGGATTTAAAAAGCTAAAATATAAATCTCTTATCTATATTTACATATAGATAACTATTTTTATATATTTGTTTTATAATCGTTTATTCTTCATATATAAGTACTACGATGCTTAAAGAAGAACCTATACAAAATAGAATTTATTATATTAGGGTCAAACAACTATCGGTCAAAGTAAGTAAAGTCGTCGGGGCAGCTTAATGTCGGTATCAGCCAGACAGCGAGTGAGTCTATCCCCTTTTTACTAGCGCAAGACCAAGGAGATTATTTCAACATCTGAGGTGGAGCGCCACACCTACCTCCAGCTCCTCAATTTATCGCACTGAGACCTGTGCTACTCATACGCTGAGTTGGCGCGGGGCGGTATCAAACCAAGAACCTTGTGGTTTCTAGCCGAACGCTCTACTGAGCTAACCTGACCTTTATAAAGAGACCTTAACTACACAAACTTACTTGCTAGGCTGCAGGCAGACCTGCAAAATGCTGAAGCGGGAGCCGTAAGATCTGGCAAGGAACAGTGAGCTAAGGACCCTTGAAATGGAAATGAAGGACTGGCTTCAAAAGAAAAAGTACTGAATGCTGCTGTAGGATGTACTAAACCACTACAGCGGCAGTCGATAGTAAATGATGATGATGATGATAAAAAAATATCGGTATTGGTTGGTTGGAATCCTTCGTTCTGCAAATTCTTATTTATTGAACTACGTAGTCTGGGCTAGTTGATATGGAGGATGTGCTGTTGCCCAAACAGCAGATCTCTCCTCTCCAACTGATACTGTGGTCCAAAGGAAAGATACGAAATTAATGCAGTTTGGTAACGGCAGTGTCGCAGGAGTTGCTATGTAGCACTGAAATTCAGTGTAACTCCCCTTTAGGGACTCCAGCTCCGGATTTGTTTTCGTGTTTAGTGAACGAAACCAATTCATCAAATTAGATGGCAATTCAATACTGATGCCAATCAATTTATCAGTGAAAGCACCAAACATGGCGTTCTATAACAATTTGTAATTAGGATAAAGAGTCGACTTGGAAGATGACCCTTTGTATTTTAACTTCTAGTACTCTTCAAAATTCAGGTTGTAGTTCAATATTTCAGTTTCACATTGTTCTCATGCTGAAAGTAAATATTTGATAGAATACTTATTCCATCTCTAAACATTCTATTATCCTGGATTAAGGAGAATGTCCTATGCAATCCAGTATTCCTTGGTTAGATATTCCCTCCGTTTAAAGATTAAAGAGAAGATATTAATCTATGTAATTTTGATTGGAAGGACAAACATTACATGAGAAATATCATGAGAATATTGTTGTGTAATCACAAAGACTCACTTATAAATGTATATTTAACTTCGCTAATTCCATAATATATAAGAATAAAAAATGAAAAAATCTTATCCAAAACATTTCTCTCATGGGTAAAAAAAAAATTCAGAGAAATCTTAAGTTTAATTAAATGAATTTTTTACTGAACTCTTTTGAAGCATTAAATTGATATATATGAAGATATTGGGAAGATAGGAAATTTAAAACTTAAACATTTTATATATATATATATATATATATATATATATATATATATGTGTGTGTGTGTGTGTGTGTGTGTGTGTGTGTTTACCCAACACCTCGACACGAGTAGGATGTGAAATAAGGTCAATTTTTAAGCCGAATTTATCAGGCTTAAGTGTTTTCAGGTTAATTGGCCCAGTCAGTCCAAATATTTAGTCATAGCTTGAGGGTGAATAGATGGATGCATACCTTTCCCAAGTGTATTTGCAGTATGTGAAATGCAAACAGCCTCGTCTAGATTATTTGGTCGTTTCGCGGTTTTCCTTTCATAAAACGTTAACTATTACACAACCAGCGCCTTTCGTTACGCACGTGTGTGTGTGACCGGATATACTATAAACTTAATACTTTACTGAGGTCATTACACAGTTTTTATACTGCTCTACTTGCCGGCATTTGCGCACTTTGTACTATTAATCCGTGTTGGGAAGTTGGAGTAAAATCAAAAATATTTATAAACGCTAAGTTAGCCAGCAACCCTTTAGCTAGTAAACTAGATAGATATGTAGATAGTAAGAAAAATGCAAACATTTCGATTTCATGCCAGTGAATATATCAGTTAAATGTCCACATTCATCAATGTTAAGAGAAATTTTCATTTTATCTCATGAATAACGCAATTCATTTATCGTCATTTCTATAAATATGCATAAGAATATTTAAGTCTTTCCTGATACAACCATAGACATCCATGCATACAAATATAATTAGTCGAATAAAGGAAACTCCGACATAATTCAAGATGAAAGTTCAGGGCCCAATGATATTTTGTCAGAGTATACACGCTAAACATTCGAACCAAGCAAGTGAACAACTCATGATTAATTTACACAATAAAAAAATCCTATTTATTTTTTAAGCATGAGAGATCAAATAAGAAATTATTATGAAATAATTCATCTTGGTAGTTCTATACATTTAAAGAAGATGTATTATAATAAGCGGAATCCATGGAAAGTAAATTAGATTGAAACCAGGAGGAACAGATTATTCCATTATATATTAGTCATAGGGGGCATAGGCTTTTTGATTGGGTCACACTGACTGCGGTTTCTAGATTTAAAAGGTAGAGTTTTTGTAGTTGCATTGTTAGCAAACATATCAAGACTAGCAGCACGTAGCTTGCAGGGTGGCAACTTGAAGATGTCAGATTGAAGTTGGGGCTGCTATCGGAGACTATATAATGCACAAGAACCCGTAATCGGAGATCAAGATAGTGCATCACTGACGACCACCCTGCATGCATTCATAAGATTACGACTACGTGTATCTTTAAACACCTTGTTTTTTTTTGGGGGGGGTCCGTTGCTTAGATGTCCAGTATGTCATCCCTTGTGTTATTTCATGTCGACGACCTTTTTGTTTTATTCATTGAGCATTCAAACTTTTTTTCATTCTTTCCTTTTCATCTTTTCATTATGTTCGACTGAAACAGATTAACGTCACCGCTTCCCCGCTCTTACCCCTCTCTACTTTATTTTCCCCCTACTCTCTTTATTTCTTCTATTTTTTATGTGTAGCATGTCAGTTTTCACCACTTATAATAAAAACAGAATGGTCCATTATTTAGCTGAGGTGACGACACTTATGAGAAATAAGAATTCGGCGAATAAGCAGCACGAGATAATCAGCATCTACATTTTTGCATTCTATCTCGGACGATTTGGACGGTCTGATCTTTAACCAGAGTGTGTTGGAAGAGGATAACCGTCGTAAAATTAAGGAACACAATTATTAATATATAGATGTGTTATTAAAATAAACGATACAGTTTTTATCTCTTGTATTTCCTTAGAATAAGTTTACATCGTAATTTTCTAAATGTTTTTGATCGACCACTTTCTGCCATTTGTATCATAGAATTGTGTTAAGAGGAATTAAAAAGTTGGAAATAAACGCGGCAATTATGTGTATTATTTATTTATTTCTCATTTGAACATATGAATTTTGGATTTTGTGCTTTTCGATTATGTAACGAAAGCCTGTCTTTTCAATATGATTAAAACGTCGCTAATGTTTTCTTAGTTGTTTGCATGGTTTTAGCAATCTATTACGTTAAACAAATTTAGCCATTTTTGTCATTAATAAATTCACTTATAATGGGGATAATAAATTATAAAGAAAATAATCTATATTAATACTCGTGTTCCGTAAAAGTACGACCGTTATCTATTTCAATACCCTCTGGTTAAAAATGAGATTGTCCATATAGTCCAAGATGAAATGCAAAAATATAATTCCTGATTATCTGCTGTTGCTCATCCGCCGAATTATTTTGTGTGTCGTCACCTTAGCTAAATAATGGACCATCTCGTTTTTATTATAAAGAAATAAAAAGAATAAAAAATGATATGCTACACATAGAAATATAATAAGGAAAGAGAGGAGAGAGCTGGCGGAAGCGACAGCGCTAATCTATTTCAATTGGATATAATGAATATATAAAAAGATGGAATAACAAATTAGTAAGGGAGAGTTAATTCAGGATTATATTTTTATAGATTTAATTATCGTAATAGCTCTTAAGTAAATATATCAAACGTTGTAATAATTAAATGTTCATACTGTGATATGTCCACCGGTCTTGCTTCCATATATATATATATATATATTATATATATATATATATATATATATATATACCACAATGTATAATTGCAATTTCAGCCGATAGAGCATCTGTCTAAAAAGAAAAAAATGTTTCGATACTGGACCTTGCCAACTCAGCACATGCGTTGCATGGCTTAATTAAGTGCAGTAAAATTGAGAGTTAATGACAAGTGTGGTGCTCCACCTCAGATACAAAATATCTCTGGTCTAGTGCAATAGGCAAAGTGATTAGTTCCTTCACTTTCCGATTTAATAAGAATACTTTCCAATATATATATATATATATAGCACTAATCGTATTCGATATGACTGTGCTAAAAACAAACTTGAGAAAAATATACACAAAAATGGTTAGGAGGTTGATTTAGAAGGCTATCACAATGCAGGTGTAAAGAAAAAAAAATAATACGGTAACAATGGTGTTGTGTGTTAACTGTATTTTATTCTTGAATTTTCGAGATAATATCTGTTTCAAAAGATCACTGGAACTGAAGTAGTCTAGTTATGGCATTTCTTTTTAAATGAATACAGTTATATAAAAAAATACCATCATTTTCAAAAAAAAAAAAATTTAAAAAGAAATGCCATAACTAGACTACTTCAGTTCCAGTGATCTTTTGAAAAAGAGATTTTATCTCGAACATTCAAGAATAAAATACAGGTTAACACACAACACCATTGTTACCGTATTATTTTTTTTATTTACACCTGCATTGTGATAGCCTTCAAATTCAACCTAACCATATGCTTCAAGCAAATTATAAAACTCTCTTAGACACACAAATATAAGTATGAACTTACGATGAAGCTGAGTGACATAAAAATCATAACACACGGAGTTTTTTTTATTCATATTTATTTTTACAATGTAGTTTTGGTGGTTTTAAATTGTATCGACCCTTTTCAGAAGAATTAATGTCGTATCAGTTCATTTTGAAGGATCATGTTGCTTACAGTACCTGCTGTTGCTTAAGTGTTCATCAATTAAGTATTGAACAAACTCATCACTGCTTAACTTTGATCTTCAGCGCGACTTTACCGTGATATTTTACAATGTAAGTATAAAAAAGTAAGTACAGTAAGAGGAGTGGTCTATTGTCGGTATCAGCCAGACAGCGAGGGAGTATATCCTCTTTCACTAGCGTTTGATCAAGGAGATTGTTTTTGCGTCTGAGGTGGTGCGACACACCTACCATCAGATTCTCACTTTACCTCACATATGTAAGTTGTGCTAATCATGTGCCGAGTTGGCGATGTTCGGTATCGCTACTTGGAGCCTTTTGGTTCCGTAACAGATGCTCTGTCTACTGAGTTAAACCGATTTTTTAAAAAATCTCAGTCTCTATACAATCAAAGAATTGTTAATTCCGAAAATATATCTATAACAACATAATATGAATATGATTTCATTTTATAGATAACATTACTAAAGATAACAATGTTTAAAAAAACATTTATCCAATGCATTATCTTTTAAAATGCAAAAGTCGTCCTCTTGTATGAATTTAGCAACCCGATCACATAAGGAGAACGTGATATAAGAGCTTTGAATACAGAGTTCTCCTAGATTAGTTGCCATATTTAAGTTAAAGTGCCATCTTCCTCGTCTTTAACTTTATAAGAAATAAGAGCGGTTGACGCAAGAAAAAAACCCATGTTGGCTCCAAAATTTTGAGACAAAACATCTTTTAAAATAAGCATAGTCTTTAATTACATAAAAACCGAACCTTATTTTTTGTGTAGGAATTTGAAAAGAAGGTCGTCTTTTAGGTGTCAAATTGTGCATGTTATTGTTCATAGGAAGAAGAAGAAGAAGAAGAAGAAGGAGGAGAAGAGGGGTAAGAATAAGAATAAGAAGAAGAATAAGAAGAAGAAGAAGAAGAAGAAGGAAGAAGAAGAAAGAAGAAGAAGAGAAAGAAGAAGAGAATTTTTTTTCCTCAAATTTCAAGATTATTAAAAAATTAAAAAAAAACATTTTCTAAAAATTTTATCTTCTATTTCGAAAAGTTAAAAAAATTTTTAAATAAAAAAAAAAAAAGCAAAAATCAATTTTAAAATTTAAATGAAAAAAATTATTTTAAAAAATTAAAAAAAAAATCGGATACTACGATAAAAATTAAAATTTAAACTAAAAAATTAAAAATCATTACATATGCAGTTTATTTTTAATACATATAAAGGATTTGTTTTGGTCAATTTCAACGCGATTCGCCATTCTGTCTCTTTTTCAATGGTTTTAAGTGCTTGTTTACAATTTTAATGTAACGTTTGCAGTTGAAAAAAACAAAACAAAAAAAAACAACCAAAAATCAGGTAATTATCCGATTTTAATGAGATTTTCAGTATTGATTTATCAATTAATGAATTTTATAATGCATCAGTTATTTTATTTCAAAACGTTAATTTAGTATTTTTGCGATTAATATATAAAATTAATTTAGAATAAAAATATTCGGATTTTAAGTTTAAAATGTTATATTTTTAGATTCTAGAAATAAATATCTATGTAATGCAAACCTTATTTTAGTCAATCAAAGTATAGGTTTTGAAGAAAAACTCTATTGAAAATGTAGCCCCCCCCCCTTTTTTTTCAGCAGAAAAAATATCGATGTATATTTTTTTTCTTTTATAATAGTCCATTATCGAAATGAGTAAAAAAGAAATCTCCAAAAATTAATTATTTATTATTTTTAACATTTTATTTTCCGATTTTCGGTACTTATTTTCCTTATTTTCTTATAAAATATTCCACTTATTTTTTTTTTCTATTTACAACTTCGGTCTTTTATCTTTTTATTTCCCCTGTAATCAGTATCAATCAAGGACCAACTCGCCAATATTTTACACTCCCAAAATAAGGGGGGGTCAAAATTAAGTGACCTGAAAAAATGAGAAATTCTTGAAATAAAATAAATAATGTATTATAAAGATCATTCATTGATAAATAAACACTGAAAATTTAATTAAAATCCAATTATTTCCTGATTTTTGATAAATTATTTTCTGTAGGGTGGGGGCTAAAGTCATTTTGCCAAAAACGCATTTTAGGCGTATTTTGCCAGTACCCATAATAAGAACAACAAGAGTATTTCATTAGTCATAATCCAAATAAGCAGTAGGAGTAAAGATAAAGTTGTGTGTATCACTTTAGTTTCTCTGATATAGCATAACATTAGGCCGACCTAATCGGGCCAAACGTCTGCAGTCGAAAAGGCAGAACTATAAAGACTCTACTCTAATTAAGTTGGACTTCTACCAAACGCCGTTAGGGACCGTTTGTGTATGTGACTAATGGGATACATTAACGTAACTTGCTACGGATTGTTAGTTTCGAAAATTTATGACCTTGACTATTCCTCTCCATCAGAACATTGTTGTTATTTATAATGCACACAATTATGATATTCCAAATATCCAGCAGTTACTTATGATATTCTTCACAGCATAAGTAGAGTTTGTTTCAAATAAAAGGGAATAACTGTAAGACTAAGTGTGTAGAATGAAAACTACAGGAGAAGCAAGGACGAGCTCATAAGTTATGTTCTACTATGGAAACCTGCACATGGGTACGCCAGTGTGGGTCGTCCAATGAGGACTTACTTCGTTCAGCTCTGTGCAGATACCAGATGCTGCGCAGAGGACCTCCCAGTATATCCAATGCTATACAATTTACACAGACACACCACTGATTTTTTTTTGGGGGGGGATTCTATTTTTTGTCGTTAAAAATCAATCAATGAATTTTTACAAATTTTGTTTTCATAACTACTACTACTACTACTATTTAATATATGTCCTGGGTATGACGTTAAACTATATGATGGTGAGGTTCCAGTTTTTTATAGTAAAAGTCAGTTTAATGTATTTTTATTGTAAATTCATTTCCTATATTTCTATATGTTTAGCGTGTGCCTGTTATCCTTAAAACCATATAGAACTACCATTTTTATACTTAAAGTTATTCTAATACATTACTATAGTAAAATCATTTCCAATATTTTATATTAATGAGTGTTTAGAGTGCGTCTCTCATCTTTATAACAATCTAGAGCTATCAAATGTTTAGTACATTTTTACAGTAAAATCCGTTAGTATACATTTTTATATTTCTATCAATAAGTATGGCGCCGCTACAGGAGTCCCTGTTTAGTCATGTATTACGGATGTCAGAAGAAGCACCAGCACAAACATCCCTGGAATTTGCTGCAATAGGGTTAGATACTAACTGGCAAGAAGGGTCCGTCACTGATATAAACCTTTTGGTAAGCTGCTGTATGGTTTCAAAAATGCAGAACTGAGAGCCAAAAGATCTGAGTCGCGATTGAATGAGGTGGTTGTCACTTTATTTTTTAATCAAATTGAATATTTTCCTCATAAATATCAACTTGTTACTTAATATAATATGTTATTTAATGGTTTTTATATATATATATATATATATATATATATATATATATATATATATAGATAGATAGATAGATAGAGAGAGAGAGAGAGAGAGATAGAGAGAGATAGAGATAGATAGAGAAAGAGAGAGATAGATAGAGATAGAGAGAGAGAGATAGAGAGATAGAGAGAGAGAGATAGAGGGATAGATAGAGATAGAGGGATAGATAGAGATAGAGATAGATAGATAGAGAGATAGATAGAGAGAGAGAGAGAGATAGATAGATAGATAGAGATAGATAGATAGATAGAGAGATAGAGAGAGAGATAGAGGGAGAGATAGAGGGAGAGAGAGAGAGAGGGATAGATAGAGATAGATAGAGAGATAGAGGGATAGATAGAGATAGATAGAGAGAGAGAGAGAGAGAGAGAGAAAGAGAGAGAGAGAAAGAAGCCAGTTGAGTTGGATAAAACCTAAAATGCAATAATATTATTATATTAGACACCGCCTCTGTAGAACTCTCATCATTGCCAATTTTATGCATTTAAAAAAGGTCATAAGATATATATATATATATATATATATATATATATGAGAGAAATACATAATCAAGACCAATTGTATATCGTTATTGTTGTGTACATTTTCATATATGTACAATTTACTTTACAATAAATGTAATAAAGACATACTGTAAACTCCTGTAAACAGGATAACTGATATGATAACATATCTATACAGGTAAATAGATTGTTTTACTTTAAACCTACACCTAGAAATATACGAGCAGAGATAACATTCTATTCTCCTTGTAATTCTGTCCACTACCAGGGAGGAAATACTGCCTCTACCCTCAAAGTAATCCAACGTTCAGTCAACGTAATCAATTTTGCATATCTCTCGGGTCGGACTGATCGGATTCAAATTTGTTCTAAGATATCTGATCCTCTCGGCTTTGATAAATGGCTATATAACAGCAATCAGCTAAAGCCTAACTATATTTTGAAGCGTCTCACAGATACAGTCCATCTTTTGCTGCTTTTCTTGCTACTTCATTGCAGAGATAATCCACTGGTTGACCGGATTAACTCCGGAAACAATCGTATTTATTTCCCGATGTGTTTGGGCTTGATTAAAATGCGCTGCCTTTCCAAAAGAAATCAATTAATTCGTTATGTTAGCGACTTTCAGTTTGCTCAGTTTTCGGTTTCTTTGTGTAATGGCATATCAACAATCACGGGTTATTAATTACCAAAGCTATCCTTGTACAAGAAAGATTAGGGTGTTGGAATACTTGGTGGTATATAAGCAGCGCTGTGGTCCACCACTTAAATCTATAGACTAACCGAGGACACATTGTTTAAACCTCAGTCAATCAACAGCACGATTACGTTGCTGGTTAACTACTTAATCACTGATACTGAGAGACGTCCATTTGCAATCATTGACAAAGGACATACGAGAGCGAGGAGCACCAAAGAACAACCAAAGGATTATTTACTAAGGATCGCGCTCTGCTTAACAAAAAGGATTTCCGCTGGACAAACGATCTTGCTGGAAGCATAAAGGATGGCCACAAAAATCATAACAGGTTATGTGCCTAGGGTACGATTTAACCCATAGATGGGCAATAAGGGGGTTCATAGCTTTCCTCAATGTAATTAGTAAGTGAAATTAATTGTACATCAATTCGAAATCGTTACTATACAATAACTATATGACAACCACCATAATGAAGGACTATCAGTACATTTTGAAGAACATAACGCACTTATTTTATTTTCTGACTAAAAAAATTAATGTTTTCTTTATATTCAACTTTTCTACGTTATTTAACTAATTTCATTGCCGCCAATTAGGGTAAATGATCATCGTCCTAGGAAATGGAATTGGTGGACTGGAATCATGTAGGAGGCAGTTTGCGTCGAACTCATTACATAGGAAAAGTGTGATCTCAAATTTTCTACTGTCAGCTATCGGTAAATACCGTGTTTCCCCGAAAATAAAACAGGGCCTATATTAATTTTCACTCAGAAATATAAGAATGTTTACTTATTTTCGGTAGATGTCGGATGTTTGCGTCGTATGATGTGATTTTAAAGAATGCTTATTTCTTTCGTCTGTTTGACGCTCTCAAATAGTCCATTTTTAAGCGGAGGTCTTATAATAAAATCATTCTGAAAAAAAATCACGCTTGGTCTTATTTTGCAGGTAATTATTATTTTCGGGGAAACATAGTATCAGTAAATAGTAGGGCTTATTCTGTATTGGAAAGGTAACTAGACTAAAAAAAGGAAAATCCTGAATTCAAATCAGCTGTTCAGCATTGACACGCCACTGCGTGACCAGCACGGGGATTGATTATGTATACGAGTCTTCAAAATATGTATAAATATAAACACAATTTCTGCGATTTTTTTGCGACGAAGCTTTTTTGTACGGTATCAATTTTTAAAACTTGGAAATAACTATGGGAATAATCGAAATGAACTGCGAAAACCAACGAAAGTCACCGATGAAATAGAAATAATTGTTTGTACGGAAAGTAATGACTTACGTACATCAAATTGTCTTTATATACATTTGGATTGGTTATCAAAACTCTGGTACTATAGTCTCTGTATCTAATAACTAATAGCCCCATTAAGAAAATAATTTTTATATATATATATATATATATATATATATATATATTCATAATACAGTTTGCATAATTATAAGTAAATAGTGCCCAATTTCATTGAAGGAGGATGAATATCTAAACTAGCGTAGCGAAGATATGAAAACGCTTGATAACCGACAGTTTCTCGCCTATGTGATTTTCAAACCAAGATCGTTTAAAAATTGCATTGGCGGAAACTGTCATTTACCAAGCGCCGTTGAATTCATGTTATCACTACCCTAACATATATATGTATATACATATATTGATCTTTCACTGATCGGGTTGTTTACCTGCCGTGAGGTGGAAGGTGGCTACGTGACGGCTCACGGCGCGAGTGGTTGACACTTGTTCTGTCCCGAGGATTATGTCTGTCTGACCTCTGTTTGACTTTATTTTCTATACCTCAAACGCCTACGCGTTTTCTTTTGTTATTCTTATCATCGGACACATCTATTTCCGTTTTTAACTTCTTTGTTCGCTTTTACCGGGAAAAGGTCCTTTGTTATTTTTTTCTTCTTTTCTTTGTTTCGGCTTAAAAGGAAAACACTACTTTCGCTCGTACAATATACAACAGATATGATATACTATCGCTTAGTTGTCACAATCACTCCGACTCTAAGCGTTAAGAAATTACCAATTATATTCTTGCTACGTCTGCTGAATTAGGGAAAGAATGTGATTGAACAGACATATCCATTGTAAGCTAGACTGCTAGATAAATTGGAAATGTAGATATTAAGTATAAGCTTAATTTCTTTTTCTTTGTATTTTTCTTTTTGGAAATGTATTTTACCAGGATAATCGCTACTGCATATTGCTTAAACTTGTTGCATCATGCAAAAGCCAATCTATTGCAAATGTTGCCTATTAAATATTTATTTGACAAGAAGTAAATGTTGATGTCGATGCACCAAAAAGGAAAGAGAAACTAATTAAAATAGCTATGTCATTTCTTTGAGACAATTTATTAAATGTTACTTACGTTCGGCCGATTTTCATGCAGACAAAAGTAAACCTTTTTCTTATCTATTATTTTACATAAGCGTAAACAATTGCAAATGAATAGCATCCGCAATCGTTCGTAGTTTCACTTGTGAATTTATATCTGAAGGGAAATCTAAAAAAAGTTTCATAAATTGAATCTTTTTAAATTCTGAATATTTTTTGCAATGTTAGCAGTTTTAAAATGCTAGGATGTTACTAAATTAGAAGAATAAATTCATGTTTCATTGAAAATAAATACTTCATAGCTTCTTTTTTTTTTCCATATTTTTCATATAATTATTTGACATTTGACAGCGTTTGTGAAAATTGTATAGTAATCAAACATTTAAGAATAAAACGTTAGTTGTTAATATACCGAGTCCCAAAAGTTTAGAGAACAGACGAGAGAACAGGAAATCAGAGGAATAATTGAGAGCATCCAGACAACAGCATTGTTGATATCGGCTAGAATACACAGAAGAGTCCTGGAGACCCATAGCTAGAGGGAGTATAGTTAGATTCATAACTTCCCCAAGGGCATTAGAGCTATATGAAATGCAAGCAGTTTTGTCTAGGATTTGAACTCTGGTCGACGAGTGCGTTTCCCTACGACTCTAACATTATGCCACCCGCCTCCATCTGGTTCTCTCAATTGCCGTCCTTTTTTTACCTATATGTATTTTGGCATCACTTAATAAGACGCTGCACCCGCACTCCAGTGAAAGACTATGAGCTAATGCTAGTATGAAAAACTCCTAAGGAATGAAATAGTATAATAATAATAATAATAATAATAATAATAATAATAATAATAATAAAAGCATAAACCAGAACCTGTTCTTGAGAAGGAAACACATAAAATTCTCTGGGACATTTAAATGAAAATGGATCAGCTTAACCCAGCCAGAAGAACAGACTTATTATTGATTAACAAGAAAAAGAGAACCTGTCAACTGGTGAATTTTTCAGTTCCAGAAGATAACAGAGTGAATAACTTGACCTTGCTAGAGAACTGGAAAAAATGGAATATGTGTGTGAAAGTGATATAAAGTGTAGTTGGTATACTTGTAACGGTCCCCAAACGTTTAGAAAACAGACTAAAGGATCTGGAAATTCGAGAAAGAATTGAAACCATCAAGACACAACATTGTTGAAATCGGCAAGAATACTTAAAATTGACCCGAGTAGACTTGTTGTCACTCAGACTCTTGTGAGAGAATATCAAATAACATTGGTAAGAAACACGCTCAAGTAGTTGGATCATGAATATAAATTTGTACCAATTGTAATTTTTGGGTTTCGAATGGTTCCCAAGGATTTGGAAAAAGAGTCTTGATGAATTGAAATCAGAAAGAATCAATGCCCTCCAAATTACATCATTGTTAAGTTCGGCTAGAATACCCAGAAGAGTTCGGACAGCTGAGGAGACTTGCTGTCATTCAGCCTCAAGTGAAATACCACCAGCTAAGGTGGGTGTGAAAAACTCTAGGAGTGAAAAGGTAATATTACCAGAAGTATTGTTAATTAACAAGAACAGAACAGAACTTATCCTCTTGTGGATTTTACCGTCCCGACGGACTACAAGGTGGAAATAAAAGAAAACAAAAAATAGACACATATTTGGATCTTTCCAGGGAACTGAAAGAGAAATTGTGGAACCAGAATGTAAAGGTCGTACAAATTGTAATTAGCGCCCATGGAACGGTTCCCAAAGGGTTGGAAGAGAAAATGGAAGAAATGGAAATAGGAAGAACATCCAAGCAGCAGCATTGTTGAGATCGATAAGAATAAACAGAAGAATCCTGGAGACAAGATAACATTTGCTGTCACTCGCCTACCAGTGAAAGACTACAGCTAAGTCGGATGTGAAAGATACTCAAGGATTGAAATAGATCTGAGGAGACTTGTTGTCACTCAGCCTCTAGGGAACCACCAAGTTAGGTAGGTGTGAGAAACTCTGATGGAGATAATAATAATTGAAAAAAAAAAGGAATATGAGGTTGAAAGTGATACTAATGGTAGTTGGGGCACTTGGAACGGTCCCCAAAAGCTTAGAAAAGAGACTGGAGGAACTTGAAATCAAAGGAAGAATTGAGATTTTCCAGACAACAGCATTGAGGAAATTGGCTAGAATACAAAGAGGAGTCCTGGAAACCCGAGAAGACTTGTTCTCACTTAAACTCAGCGAAAGACCATCAATTAACGCTCGTGTAAAAAACAAAAACAAAAAAAACTTGTAAATAATAATGATAATACGACTGGGTTGTGAAGGTGATCCACTGGGATTTTTGCAAAAAAATTAAATTTTGACCATACAACAAAATAGTATATGCATAAACCAGAAATCTGTTATTGAGAATGAAAAATTCTCTGGGACTTTGAGATAAAGACGGATCACCCTATCCCAGCCAAGAAACCAGACCTAATGTTGATTAACAAAAAACAGAAACAAAAAAGAGAACGGGTCAGCTCGTGTACTTTGCGGTTCCAGCAGATCACATAGTGAAGCTGAAGGAAAATGAAAAGATGAATAGATACCTTGACCTTGCGAGAGAATTGAAAAGCTGTGGAATATGAGAGTGAAAGTGATACCGATTGTAATAGGTGCACTTGGAACTGTCCCAATAAACATGGAAAAAGACTGGAGGATCTGAAAATAAGAGGGAGAATTGAGACCATCATGTGTACTGCACTGCTGCAATCGGTTTGAATACCAGAAGAGTCCTGAGAAGATTTGTCGTCACTCAATCTCCAGTGAAATACCATCAGCTAACGCTAATGTGAAAAACTTAATAATAATTATAATAATAGGTTTCCAAACGACCAACATTGTGGAATACACACTAGAAGATGCTTAGTTTTTACCAGCCAATAATTGTCTCATGGAGGGAAACAAATACTATCCTAAATGGGAAAAGAGAAAAGTCTGTGGAATAAGCTGCGTGTGTAGAGACCTATCATCATCATCATCAGGCCATGCCGACGTCAAGAATTCCATTCTCTCTCAGGTCTTCTAGACCTCATCCAGTGCCCACAGAGAACTAGTTAATCTAACCTTTTGTTGATTAACATCTGTAGAAGTCCATAGAAAAACGTCACTTATGATTTCGTCCTAACTTATCCAGCAGAACACTTAATTTCTTTCATTTACACAAGACTGGGAACATATATAAACTTTCATTTTTTAGCCACATCATAGATGTATATCATTTAAGAAAAAAAACCCAAACATGTATGACTTAATTCAATTATTTGAATGCTAAAAAAATAATAAAAAATCAGATCCTAAAGCAATCAATCAGCTTTGACAGTATTTCCATTATTTTTTCAGAGTTTATATTCGCTTTGATATATTTTTTAAACTGATCTTTCATCAACACGAATTGATTACACAGATAATAGAAATAAAAACAGTATTTAATCCATGGAAATTTTATAGATACGTATGATATCTTAGAATAATGATAATCTATAAGCCATGCAATATCAATTAGAATTGAAACTGACTGCTAAAAGACTTTTCTCACTCTGCTGGTCATGCCTTTAAATAAAAACGGTTTATTCGAAAGAATATTATTTACTAACATTTTATTTGTATAGCATGGTGTCTCACCTGCAGAGGGGTAAGATCACCCCCAAGGAAAATCGAGAGAACTGGGTAGGAAACTAAATTGCATCTGATGGTTGAGGTTCAAATTATTGAAATCTAGGGAATGTTTTGTAATCCACGAGCATTACTCCCAGCTCCACTCTGGATTGGTAGTATCTTGTATGTTCCCATCTATGGGTCAAACGTATGTTTAAACTTATTCGTATTCGATGGGACTGTGTCCATAAATTGCAATATTAAGTTTTAAAGAAAGTGATTCCCAAATTTATATTATTTGGATTTTTGCGGACTGTTGTCTTCAATTCTATGAAATTATCACCCTTACTCAGGATTGAACCTGTAACCCGCATATGATTGTCACTTAGAACTATATTAACTCAACTCAGTAATTTTCACCTTTATTTGTCAAAATTCCTAGCAAAAAAGGCAATTAGAGTAACCTCCCTTGACTTTCACTTTGAACTAAGCCGGTAGCTATTTTAAAAGGCTCCGTGCGAAATAAACAAATCTTAAAAACCTTTTTCGAAAACAATACAACTGCATGCTTTAACACAAAAAATATAAAATGTGTTCTTAATAACAATAAGTTCATTTCAGATAATTTTATGCTAGGAATTTAGCCAACTGACTTTCATTTTGAAACAAGACGGTAGCCATTTTGAAAGTGTCCATGCAAAATATACAAATCTTCCCCTCAAATAAAATGTTGCTTACATCTATTAATTATTAATTAGATAATTTATTTTGAATATTTTACAAATAAATTTTAACACAAAATCGTTGGTATTTCTTTCTTTGTAAACTTTTTAGTACAGCTCTTGATCCTGAAAAATTATAATTTCTTGTTTGTACATAATTATCTCGTAAAACTATAGGTTAGATAACTTAGGAAGCGCGTGGTGTAATGGTTAAAGTCATGGGAAATGGACTCGTCGCCCCGAGTTCAAATCTGGATGTGGTAATTGCATTTCACTTAGTGCTAATACCCTTGGGAAAGATATGAATCCTACTCTCCCTCCAGCTATGGATAAATAGTAGGACAGACTGGGCTCTTTAACCTTGGTTAAGCAACTGGTCTAAGCGAAGGAAAACTCTGAATTCAAACCTGTTGAACTATGCTTAAAAAATTTACCTTGTGTCACATCCTGCTCGTGCGGGGGAGTTGGTAAATATATATAGGTTAGATAACTTTAAATATATATTAGAATAAAACACACTATATATATTCATATATGATACTGGAAATATATTTATTAAAATCAGTTTGAAATAAGGACCGACTAAGTTAGCATAACCAAATGTTGAGTGTATATAATATAAGGTTGTTCATTACTTTATGTATTGACGATTTGGGATAATGAGACGTAAGTAATGACGTAGTTTCGGTTACAGACAAATTCAGACTGAATCTCGATTATAAATAGATTAGTTACTTCAAACCTTATAACTGTACAAACAAATAACTATTATTAAATATTTAAATACTGAAGAAGGCATCAGACTTGCAACACTAAAAGATTCACATTCAAACTAAGATCGTTTCGACTCATGCTGTGACTCAATGGGATAATGAATAATGTAACGGTGCTTGTTTATTAAAAGTAGGATTGAAAAATGATTATACGTCGCATTCGCAGAGACATCATGTTGACAAGAAAGTTAACGACAACGGGAGGATTTTTTTTTTTTTGCCTTTGTGTCTCGAGCGATGTAAAAATAAATCTCGTCTCACTAGGCAGAGAAAAGTACATAATATTAATAGAAACAAGGAACTAGCATATATCCCAAAACCAATTTATCAGCCAGTAGTGTAATACCGATTTTAAAATCCTTTTTTTTAGATTTTATAGTCATTTCAGAACCTACGGGTAAACACCAACAGAGAAGGCCAAGTTTTATTAGTGAGTTTGCCATCCTCGTTATGGAGTAGACAGTCAGTAAACAGCTAGATAGATAGGCAAATAATAAAATAATCTATTCACCTACTAACATAGGCAAACACTTTAAAAACTAATACAAGTTCACGGATGTACATGTGATTTTAACATTTTTCTATCAATGTAACTATTTGCCTATTTTAAACCGCTCACAGCGGCTCCCCACTTATGTGCAAGGAACTGTTTCTACGCATACCACACCCAAACGAAGTACAAAATAAAAACTGATGATTAGTTTATTATAATTGAGCTGAAGGATTCAGCTTACTATAATAATATGACTTTATTTGAATAGAATGAGTTCTGAGGTGAATAGAAGATAGTGAACTTTGAAATATCGAACCGTGTAGGTACAAATACCAAGCAAATTTGGTACAGCCATGAGGGAAATTTGGTAGGCAAAGAGATAAGAAAAATTGAATAAACATAAAACCAAAAACTTTTCCTTTTTCAGCGGGAAATACTTCTATACATATATGCGTACACAAAAACATACACCCACGGGCATTCACCACCATAGAACACCTTAGTATATTCAAACTAGCTACAGTATCCGGTAATTCCCCAAAAGGAGAGGTTATTTGCAGTTCCATACAATAGATTTACAATGGCAACCTTTGATAGCTGTGTTTATGGCACAAATAAAAATTGTTAACTATACTGTAGATATAGCTTCAATTATTTAAATTGATGAAAACTCGAATTTTACCTTTTTCATTAAATCAATGAATTAAATAAAGTGGCGTTACTTCAGAAAAAAATGTAATCTTAATATAAAATTCTCTTAAAAACATATAGTCAGCAAATGTTCTTTCAGTTAAAAAAAATATTTTCATTTTTAAAATAATTCGTCTCGCTGTTACTGGATTTCAATTAACTATTACTCAAATTCCACCTCTATCAAATGTAACGTCTTCTCTTTACTCCTCCATTGTAAAGTTATCCCAAGGGGTGGCATTATTGAGTTTTATCAAAATCTACTTAACCAGTACTGTTTTTAAATATCAGCTTAACGTCTGTGCAAAGTTTTATCAGTATCCGATCACTGACACAGGCACCAACTGGTTATACACAGACAGAAATTGTCATTTATGTAGATGATCTTCCTCTTAATGAAGTCGACTGCCGATGGAGTAGATAGATAGATATATAGATGGTAAATAAATAATTTAGTTAACTACTTACCTAGATAATACATCCTTTTTAAATTATATATTTTCACGCATGTACTTGAACAATAGAAACCAAACACACGTATACCTGCGTGAACAGACAGTCACACACGCAGATACCTACATAAATTACCTAGTTTTATTTGAGAGACTGTCATTTTTGTAATGGGTGGAAGATAGATAGACTGATAGATGAAGATATGAATAATTTAGTTAACTACTAACCCAGTTGTTTTTTTTGTTGTTTTTTTTTTGTTTCTTTTTGCAATAATAGATGTTCATGCATGCACATGAAAAGTTTATGAAAAAAATTATATTTTTGAAAACCAATAAAAACCGTGTTTTTTTGTTTGTTTTTACTGCGGTGAATATCTACGCACGCACACACAGGCATGTGTATGGGAGATAGACAGACAAAGGGATAAATAGAAGGCTTTTATTGTCTTGAATTAAACTAATCAGTTTTATGTTTCATACGTGTGGTTTTAACAATGATATTAAATATATTATCGTTGATGTCTCCAGAGCTGCGTATTGTTAATTATTTGCCACATTGCAATGTTTCAGCTGGAATAAAAGCAAACTATATAGACAGGATGTTTTAAGTTTCACTTTTAAAATAATTTTATCGCTGATAGTTTTCATGTAATTCCTGTCACGTAGTTATGAAACATTTTAATCAACTGAAGCATTTGATATTTAATCTTATTTAAAAGGAAGGAAAAGCAAAACAGTCATTTCTATTTTTCACAGTACCTTAACTTACGAGTGTAATTCGTTCCGATTGTAAATTAATTTCCTCGTATATTCGATCAATTTTTCACATTGAAATATGCACAAAAGATAATTAGTTCCAACACGCCACCAAAAATAACATCACCCTATTTTTTGTTACGTTTAAAAAAAAAACAAAAAAAATAGCACTTAATTGTATAAAAAAACATATGAAATGCAATGTGACTAATGTTCTGTTTTAGAGTTTCATTTTTGTTTAGTTATATATGTGAACCCTTGTTGGGTTATTTTATGCCGAAGATGTTTTGTTTTATTCATTCTTGATGGGTATGCAGTTAATGTGACAGAATTGTCGAGGGACACCTTCCTCCTGAGCTGCGAGGGACGACAACCTCATGCAATTACTGCCAGTGCACTACTGGCTGTTGATTGAGACATGTAGGCTACGCTTAACTGCCAGAATCCGCTTTATTTATATATATATATATATATATATATATATATATATATATATATATATATATATGTAATGCTATCACTTACATTTATTGCATAATAAATAAAACAAGAAGACATAAGTCACACAATATTAGAAATTAACCCTGATATAAATATACGCCTTTATGTACAGTATGTGTACAAAATGTACAGTATGAATATCTAAAAAACTAGAGGTGATGAGTAAAAACGGATTTCTAATCTGAATTCAGCACTCCCAAATTAGGTTAAAACAGCTATTTTTGTGCTTGCCTCAATTTCTTTGTAAACCATTGTTATTACAACGTTTGATATGTTTACTTAGGAGCTATTTCAAAAAGATGTATAATCTTGATTTAACTCTCTCACCCTTTGTTTTCTTTTTTTTTACCTTTTCATTATGTTCGATTGAAACAGATTAGCGTTTTCGCGCGCTCATCCATTTCATCTATCTTTTTCATATATTTCTTGATTATATTTTCTTCTCTGCAGCATATAATGAAAACGGAAGGGTCCATTATTTAGCTGGGGGTGACGACACGGATAAGCATTCACCTCATAAGATAATCAGGATTTATATTTTTGCATTTCATCTAGGGTGAACTTATTTTTAACCAGTGGGTGTTGCAAGAGGACAATGGTCGTACAAATAAGAAACACGAGTATTAATATATAGACTAGCAGCACCTGTGGATATACCACAGTATGACAATAATTTGATTGTTACAACATTTGATAGGCTTACTTAATAGCTTTTGCAATTGTTCAATATGTAAAAAGTATAATAATCCTGATTTAACCCTCTCTCATTCTTTCTTGAGGGATTGTAAAAAAATTAACATAATATATTCTGTAATTCACAATTTTAATATTACAAATGAAACAAAAATTAACTTCTTTTTTTTTAATTCGTTTTTAATTTTACTTTGGGCATATATATATATATATATATACACACACACCATTGAGAAAGTTTCATTTTTAAAATTGGGTGAAATAGAATGGGACAAATAAGAATGTGGTTTAGCGACACCAGATAATCTGTATTTAAATTTGCATCTCATTTTTAACCAGAGGGTGTTGCAGGTTGATAATGGACGGAGGATTTAGGAACAAGCGTATTATTAATATGTAGATAAAATCCTGGACGAGTCCGGTCGCATTTAACTCGTATCAGCATTTCCATTTCTTCCGACGAGAACGCATGTTCTTGTGCAGCTCACATGTACCTTATTCTCTAAGCGCTTAGTTAGGTTCCAAATGGTGCAGCCATACAACAGCACTGATACAACTATGGCTTGGAAGAATTATCGGTTTAACTTTTCAGTGACATCGAATTTCCATATGATATATATTTGTATAGATGGCTAAAAATATGTATATATTCACAAGCATAGAGAGTCAAAATCCAAATATTGAGAAATTAAAATAATACTCATATTTAACCAGAGGGTGATGCATGTTGATAAACGAGGGAAGATTTACGAAAAAGCGTATTAATATGTAGATAATATGTAGATAAAATGCGACCGGCCTCGTCCTGGATTTTAACTCGTATCACCGTTTCCATTTCCTTCGACGAGAACCATTACACTACAGATGCCCCCCGTTTACTTGTTTTTACTTCTAATCTGAATCAACAAAGAAAAAAGTATTGAAATTATTTAACCCGGGTTTTTTTTATTGGGGGGGGGGGTAGTCAAGGACATCTACAATGGATGTCATGTTGAGTTCTGTCATATTGCCAAATAAAGTTTATACATTCTGCAATCGATTTATCTCTTAGTTTATTGTGATTTTTTAAAAACTGTTTTATGTCTTTCGTTCTCAGTTTTGACTGAATAAGTCACACCTTTCTTTTTCTGTTCTATATTTATTCTATTCTATTTATAAATTCATCTCTCTTTATGATCGTCTGATTTTTTTTTTCCTTCTCAATATGAATCAGTATGTTTGTTTATCTATACACATCATGTATCTGTCTATTTGCCCAGACTTGATATGTACATTTGACTGTCCCGATATAACAACCGCTTATTTTCAACACAAATAATAAATACTCTCAAGCGATATATACATTGGAAACTTGCTGCAGTGCGGGGGTAATTCGTAGTTCTCAGACTGCACCTCAAATGATTGCAAATTTAGGTGCTTTAAAAAAAGGTTCCCAAGTTCAAAAAAACAAATTCGAAAAAAAAAAAGAAAAAAAAAGGTTCCCGAATTCGAAAAAAAAAAAAAGGTTCCAGAGTTCGAATCCCCCCCCACCAAAAAAAGGTTCCAGAGTTCGAAAAAAAAAAAAAAAAAAAAAAAAAAAAGGTTCCAGAGTTCGAAAAAAAAACCCCCAAAAAAACAAAAGGTTCCAGAGTTCGAAAAAAAAAAAAAAAAAACAAACAAAAAAGCTTCCAGAGTTCGACCCCCCCCCCTAAAAAAAAAAAGGTTCCAGAGTTCGAAAAAAAAAACCCAAAAAACAAAAGGTTCCAGTGTTCGAAAAAAAAAACCCCAAAAACAAAAGGTTCCGGAGTTCGAAAAAAAGGTTCCCGAGTTCGAAAAGAAATACCTGAAGAGACCGGCGAGGACATCAGCCAAAATGTCGTACAAATAACAATTAAGATGAGAACAATAGTCCGAATAATACAAATAATAGTAATTCTCCGAAATTGTCCGGCAGAGCTTTCTGCGTGCTCTCCTGTGTATTTCTGAATATACAGAACTATATACGGAAGTATAAAAAATAAACTCGTTTATCTTTTATTATATAATTTAATTAGTTTTATAAGAGTGTTTTGAAGAATTCGCACAAAAAATCACTTTGACGCCTTCAGGGGAAAAAAAGAATGAGCGAGTGTAACGAGACCCAAACAGAAAAAGAAAGAAAGAAATAAAAGGTGGGAATGAGAACGCCAAGTTACAGCATGACAAATGCACGGGGAAACAAAGAAAGATGTGCATAGAGAATCAACACTAAAAGTAGAAAAATATAAAAGAAAATAAAAGACCCCCAGCAAAGACAGGAATAACAAGAATCGGAAAAGGAATGAGGAATTATTATTTTTATTGTGAGGAGTAGTGAGTCTTTGGAGAATAGAACAGAAAGCCAGAAGAAAGGAAGTGGGTATTGAGAACAAAAAAAAAATAAATAAATAAATAAATAATAAAAAATTAGAAAAAACACAGGAAATTTCAGCCGTTTCGGTCTGTTGTGTAATGAACATTTACAATTCAACAGAGATCACAATAAGGACATGGGTGAATTATGTAAAAAAGTAAAGTCGTCGGGGTGGCCTAAAGTCGGTATCAGCCAATCAGCGAAGGAGTCTAGCCCAATTTCACAAGCGCTAGACCAAGGAGATTGTTTTTACATGTGAGGTGGAGCGCAACACCTACCACCAGCTCCTTACTTTACCGCACAGATCCCTATGCTACTCATACGCTGAGTTGGCGAGGGCCGGTATCGAACTAGGAACCTTGTGGTTTCTAGCCGAACACTCTACCGACTGAGCTAAACCGGATCTAAAATATGCGCCTCCCCCAGGGCACAAGCATTTAGGTTTTAATTAGGATAGAATCTGTATATTAATACACTTGTTCCTTAATCTTTCGACCATTATCACCTTGCAACACACTATGGGCAAAAATGATGTAAATCCTAATTATCTGATGTCGCTTATCCACCGAATAATTTTTTTTTATAAGAGTCAGCTAAATAATGGACCATTTCCTGGGTATTATAAAGAAAGAAAGGTAAGAAGAGGGAGATGCTACCGAGAAAAATATAATAAATATAAGAAAGAGAGTTGTGGAAAGATGAAAAGAGGTGGTGAGCGTGGAAGCGATGACGCTAATCTGGTTCAGTCGAATATAAATGATGAAAAGAAAAATTAACAGAAAGAGTGAGAGATGGTTAAATCAAGATTATCATACTTTTTACGTATTGAAGTAATGCAATAGCTCTTGAATAAACATATGAAACACTTTGATAATTAGATTACCATACAGTGGTATATCTACAGGTGCTGCCAATATACTTAAATTATCATATCGAAATAGAAAGGCTAATGAAATTAAATACGAACACAGAAAAAGATTACTTATTTTTACTTTCTTCTAATTTATTTCAATATAAAACTATAAATAGAATTGCTTTTAATACGTTTGAGAATGAAGCAATAATATTAGAATTGAATAACACTTATATTATACAATTATAATTTATTAATTACAATTTATTAAACACGGTTTTGTTAAACCGGTATGCAAATTATTCACACCATGTAATATGTTTACATATGTAAACGTTAATTTCTTAATGATATATAAAACATATTGCAGAATTTTAACACATTAATACCATGGGCTGTTTTGAGGCAAATCTGTATCAGCTAGACTTTAATAGATACATTGCTAATAAATAAGAGGTTAATGAAGATTAAATAATGATTATTTAATTAACAGAGAATAAACGTAAATAACTAAGGGAATTGTGACGTTGATGGTGACGTAGTTTCGGTTTCAGACATACACACACTCTCCATGAAGACAGTATTAGATAAAGCGCAGTTATTTGATGTTCTCGTGTCAAAGTTATTCTGAATGCCCTTCCTCAGTTTCCATAGGTTCTGTACAGTAAAAAGGCCAATCAGCCAGAAATTCCTTGGATACAAGTTTTGCTTTGCAATGCTATATTTTGGTTATAAATATGCTTCTGTGCAAGTTTTCCTCCATCATCTATTGCCCTCGGGAGGTCCTCTGCTCAGGATCCATTATCCGTGCAGAGCTGGTTGATATATGTCTTTTTTGGACGAGTCGGTCTGGTGTGTTCATGTTCTGGTTTCTACAAGAGAACATCGCTTATGAATTCGCATTTGTTTCTCTAGCAGCATCCAGCATGTTTGTTCGTCTCACTTGGATTGTTCTTGTAATAGTGAACAAGTGACCATACAGCTGCTTTCTTGTAGGATATTGTTTCCACGATTTGATCATACCCAGATTCTTTGGGCAGCTCCTATGTAGCTTATTCTCTAAGCGCTTAGTTAGTGTTCAAATAGTGCAGCCATACAGCCACTGACACAACTAAGACTTAGAAGAATTATCACTTTCATTTGTCAGAGATCAAATTTCCATATGATATATATTTATAGGTATTTGCCTCATACCCCACTTGTATGGGCTGGGCACAAGGCCTCGTTTTAACGTTGGCCCACCCACAAGCCGAAGCTCATGGGTGGGAAAGAACAAAGATTGCGTCGATCCCTTCGGCATTCCCCCTCAAGGAGGCGCTCAGGCGCTGGGCAATTAACCTAGCCCTGCCTCTTTAAGTCAAGGGGACAGGTATTGCCTGGGGGGTAGCCCCTGGGATCGACGCTATTAACTTATTTTATTTAATTATTTATTTATATAGATGGCTAAAAATAAGTATATATTCACAAGCACAGCGAGTTAAAATCCAAATATTGAGAAAGTAAAATCATACTTTTAAGTTACTCTTGATGAGTTCCAATATTTCTACATAAAATCAATGTCGTATTTTTACTTCTTTTTATATATGTTGTGTCGCCGTTTTCCTCCTCTCTTGTACGCTTCTACCTTATGGCAATTCCTCCTTAGCCGCCTTCGTAAACAAGGCAAAAGTGTCTGAACGCTGAGGATGCAAAGCGTAGGGCAGCAGAGCTTATCGGAAGTAATTATATACGTCCCATCCTACTGACCTCGACATTAACGCTATTACCGTCTCTAGCCTCGTGTCTGAGAACCTTAACCAATAGAGGTTCACTTAGAAGGCAAGACAAGTCGATGGTCAGAGACGGCGTTATCGGTTTTCTTTGTGGAGATCTTTAGTCTGTCAAATTTCAGGCAAGTTTTAATTACGGAGAGGAAGAAATAGTTAGATGGTTCTCACGTAGTATTTTGAAGGAATCGAGTTAAATAGGTGATAAACCTAAGATTTATTAACATATACTATATATTATGTACATTTGACATAGAATATGTTGCTGATTTATAAACACACACACTATATATATATATATATATATATATATATATATAGTGTGTGTACTTACTTATATAAAGTAAAAAGTTAAGTTGTCGGGGTGGCCTAAATCGGTATCAGCCATGCAGTATATCCCCTTTTCAATAGCGCTAGACCAAGGAGATTATTTTTAGCGTCTGAGGTGGGCGCCACACCTACCATCAGCTCCTTTACCGCACAGATCCCTGTGCTACTCATACGCTGAGTTGACGAGGGCGGATATCGAACTAGGAACCTTGAGGTTTCTAGCCGAACGCTCTCCCGACTGAGCTAACCCGACACCTTACTTATATACACATGAATATTAGGAAAACAAACTCATATATATTTTGTATGTATGTACACAAACCTATTTATTCAGTGACACAATAATATATGCGTACATGTGTGTGTGTGTACAGTAATGTATACACACGGATATATCTTACTGTGTGTGCATTATATTTCATATTTTTAAGTAACAAATACATACATCTCTCCATTCTTCTCTTCAAAAATAAAAATTGGGGAAATTATTATAGAAATGATATTAAATAATAAAACAAAATAAAATCCTGGTTCAGCTCAATAACATTTGCATATAAGATGTTGTAAACAGAGAAAGGTGTATAGTAATAAAATTAATAGTTTTATATTACATTTTAAATTTTGACGTAATTAATTTTTGAGGATAAAGTCTGTTAATGATTATTAGATTTTCCTAAGGTTATAAAATGTCTAGACACCTAATTTTAATATATATATATATATATATATATATATATATATATATATATATATATATATATATTGTTGGTTCCAATATGGGAAATGGACTCGTCACCCCTGGTTCAAATCCTGGATGTGGTAATTGCATTTCCCTTAGCGCCAATACTCTTGGGAAATGTATGAATCCTACTCTCCCCCCACCTCTGGATAAATAGCAGAGAAGACTGGGCTCTTTAACCTTGGTTAGGCAACCGATCTAGGAGAAGAAACACTCTGAATTCAAACCTGTTAAACTCCGCTTAAGAAATTGACCTTGTGTCCATCTTGCTCATGCGGAGGGGTTGGTATATATATATATATATATATATATATATATATATTATTATTATTATTATTTAGGTTGGGAAGAAGTCTGTAAAACAAGAAGCTGATGAGGATAGACTCATTTTTTTAATTTCTGGTCGAAACAGAAATATAACGGGATGACGGTTTGATAAGTTTTTCTTTCTTTGAAAGTTGAATATTGCTCTGTATATAATTTGGTTTATTGATTATTATACATTGAGCTCTTTTCAGAGTTTTATATGAAAAAAAAAATGTGTATATGTATATATTTTTGCACCTACACGAACATAGAGTATGGTTGTGCAGTGAGATTTCGATGATCCCAAATAGAATCATATTCATGTACACATCCGAGCTCACGGTTGAAATCACACAAGTCCATCGTTGGCCGGGATTGTAGAATAAACCATCTACCCCTCTGCAGAGGAGAAAGACCCTTTACCAAGTGTACATCTGTTAACCGTGATTGGCGACGCGTGATGGTTAAAGACGGAATATTGGTGAGCAGTCTATAACTTGAAACATTCCACTTTAGCCCAAACATGGGCTAAACAAGCAGTCGGAGAGGCCCTCTCCCGATCAATCGGTAGGACAACTCAAGCCCTAGTAAATATATGTATGTCCCGACCCTATTGCTCTATTGACAAACCCTCCATCTCTCTGTCACACACACATTATATATATATATATATATATATATATATATATACTTTGTTAGGGTGACAAGTTTCTTGGTAAAAAGGTGATTCTAGGCTGGTTCTATTCTCTAACAGTAGTTTGTTGTAGAGCAGGTCCGTTTGAGAGCTCAATGCTTAATTTTTATAAACAGATCAAATTTATTTGGGAATAAAATCACGATACCCCTGGTGTTTAAGGCCTTTTTATTCACAAATATATATACACACATAAATTATATATATATATATATATATATATGTGTGTGTGTGTGTGTGTATACACACGGACACACATATGTATGTGTACGCACAAATATATATGTATATTATACTAAAGCTTTAATGAAATTTTCAACGTTGATTTATCAATGAATGAATCTTATTACCTCTCAGTTATTTCATTTCCAAACTTTCTGATTTTTTTCAGGTCTCTTAACTTTGAACCCTCCCCCTATTTTGTGGTGCAAAATATCGTGGGGTTATATATGATTGATACTAATTTCTGCATAAATGAAAAGCCAAAAAACCGAAGGTGTGAATAGAAGAAACAAAATTAAGGATTCTACTCTGGTAGAAATTAAGTACCAAAAATTGGAAAATAAAATGAAAATAAAAACTCAAAAAAGAATTTTTGGAGATTTTTTTTTTTTACTCATTTCGATAATTATTTAATTGGCTGTTATTTTATAAACGAAAACAAATATACATCAATATTTGTTGGGTTTAAAAAGGGGGCGCTAAATTTTCAATAATGTCATCGGCAAAAAAATATTAGAGATTGATACTAAAGTAAAGTAGTTATTAGTATGTTTTTAGAATCTAATAATATGACATTTTAAACTTAACATCATGATACTCATATTTTAATTGAATTTTATATATCAATTTATCATAGCAGAAATACCTAAATAAACAAAGTTTTGAAATAAGATAACTGATGCATTATAAAATTTCATTAAAATCGGATAATTCCCTGATTTTTTTGTATTTTTTTCAATAGAGAGTGTTAAACTTTTTTGTAAACACGGATTTTACGGCATTTACGTCGGCCATTGTAATATATATTTGATAAAAATTGACCGGGAAAATCGTATCATATGTATTAAAAATTAATTACATGTGTAATATTATTTTGATTTTTTTTTTTTACTGATGCTCATTATGTTACTACGATTTAGACAAAAATGTGACCTTAAAGAATACACCCCCACACACACATATATATATATATATATATATATGAATATATATGTAGACACACACACAACACACATATATATACATATATACATTGACAAACACATAAAATATATATAAATCCATGTATACACACATACATATATAAACAATGATAAACACATACATTATATCTAAGTCCATGTGTAAACACACACAATGGCACACACACACAGATAGATAGATAGATAGATAGATAGATAGATAGATCTCCTGATATATAATAGATAAGTAGATATTTTTTTATTGTTTCTAAATATTAGTGCTGCCTTTTGTTTTTTTGTGGGGGTGGCCAGGGATTTAAATCCGCAACCTTATGTGTCCAGTTTGAACACTTTATTTGGACGACCACTTGCATAATACGTGAATTTTCTTACATGTTTTTTTCTTGTAGATTTTAGTTCCCATATATCAGGCTGAATTGTATGCATTGACTTTTCTTTTCATTAAATATTATCCACCTTTTTTAATCTCACTTGCAGGTTTTTTCAGATTCTCTTTTCATACACATTCTATTTTTTTTTTCTTCTTTTTTCTTAATCATTCTACTCTAAACTTTATTTCTGTCTCATTTATTTGTTTTTGCTTTCTTTAATTTTGAACTGAACGAAACTCTTCATTTTGTCACTGGGGGAGACACCATAGCCTTGTTGCTTAGCAACGACACGTAATGCCTCTTTTCCCAACCTTCAACTGACCACCTCTTCTTACCCCAAAAGCAAGCAAAAGAAAGTAGTGCGGCGCAATATTTATCATAATTCTTCTCGTGAGTTGGCAGCTTCTCTTCTTGTCTTCAATTTCAAGAGCTAACGCCGTATCGATCGCCTCTTTTGAGAATATACCTTCTATCAGCGACCGTAATTTAACAACGCCTAATTCACTTAGAAGCGTGTTGAAAAGTCCGTTTAGGCTTTTTTTCTTCTCTATTTTTATTTGCCTTTCAACGTTTTTTTTTCTTCCCATTTTTCTCTTAAATTTGAGGAGAAAACGTCTCCTTTTGATGCTTTCATGGGGCTATTTATTCCTCTAAAGCCAGCCTTTAATTCACACATAAAAAAATAAGAAAAACGTTGTTTTTTTTTCATGTTGTCTGTGGTAGAAAGAAGGCCTTTCTTGCACTCGTATAAATAGTTTGAAAATATTTTAAAGCTTTACACATGAATATTTGCATGAAATACATTCTGTACAAAAGGTTTATGAGGAATATTTCCGTTTTGAGAAAATGTTATGTCAATTCAAACACACACACATTATATATATATATATATATATATATATATATATATATATATATATATATATATACACACACACACACAAAGCGTATCAAACAAGTATCGAGATTTTTTGTACTTCTTGACAGTCCTTGTATTCTGAAAAAAAAAAATAACGTTCTATTCATTATTTTTTTTCAGAATTACAGAATTAGAAAGCGACACCAGATAAACTGAATTTATATTATTACATTGCATTTTGACGGTCTCATTTTTCATCAGGGGTGTTGTGGGATAATAAAGGACGGAAGATTTAGGAACAAGCGTAATAATATATAGATTGTTCAGAAAAATGAAATATCTATGATCAACGGGTAGCTGAGTTACTTATATTTTACTTAAAAATCAATACATTGATTAACTTCAGTATGATTGCTATTTCAAAGTAAAGTTTTTGAATGAATCAGCGAAATTATTATATTCCGTGTACAAAAAGGATTTATTTTGACTTTCATTCTAAAATATCTGGCATGGAATGCTGACTTTTTCTCTTTACCAAAAATACTTTTAATACTTGAGGCGTTGAAATAATTGGTTAGCAAGTTTGTTAGTTTTAATTGTCCAATCATCCAGCCAAATGGAAATTCTCTAAACTTTCTTATGTTTACTCTGGCGAATCAGAGAAGAGGTCAACTACAGTCTTAAATAGAAATCAAATTCCCTGTATTTTCCCACAACAATTTTTGTTTGATTTAACTACACTACCATGCGCAATTAAGAAGTTACCTATCAATAATGCAACACATATGAACGTTCAAATCAATCAGTCCTTTTTTATAACCCTTCAATAATGAATAATATATAGACCTGTACAATAATTAATGTTAGTTTAGTGCTTTCTATATTGTCATGTTTTTAACTTATTAGACGAAAACTCATTCTTTACTTTCTTATGTAAAATACTTGAAAACCAATAAGAGTATTAGACCATAACTGTTTTTCAAGCCTTCCATATGACACAGATCCTTCTGGATGCGTAGATGAATCTCAGCATCCAAAGAGCCATCACAAGTCAGGTACTTCCCAAGTATGTAAAGGCTTCAACATCTAAACGAGTAACATGAATAGCTATTGTTGGCTTGATGTACAATCCACGTTTAACGGGTGTAAACATTAAATTTGTTTCGACAAGTTTCTTTTTAATCCAAAAAATTGCATGAGGCTACAAATTCCGTGTGCAAAAATGTTTTATTTTGGCCACTGAATGCTGACTGTGTATCTTTACAATAACCCTACATAAGCCTTTTATAACGCTGTGACAATATTATCCGTCATCTTCAACCTCGACATGGTCAAAGAATCTATTATAAACCAACACTGACACAAAATGCTTACTTAAAAACTGATGCCACACAATGAATTAGTAAGATATTGCTGGGATGCAAGCCCGAAATTTAACATTTTGGACTGGGAACCAGTATAATGTTGAAAGACCCGAAACTGGTAATGAACACAGGAAACATTACTGACGATGCATTCCAACGCATCTATAGATGTATTTCCAAATAAGCAAGCAAGTAAGCAGTATGTGTTAACGGTACACGTCTTTAAATATTACAAGCTATAAAATGAATTCACTTTTTGTATTTTCCTTGTTTAATGGCATATAAACCTCTGTGGGTCATTTACTGGCAAACCCATCCTAGTAAAATAACAGAAACCGTAGTATGTATTGGGGATGAAACGGGCACATTAATTTCATTATACAAAAATAAAGATTTTTAGTAGATATAGTACAGAAAAAAAACAAGAAATATCTTAGATGAAACGGGTAACTGAGTTGCTTGCTATATTTTACTTAATCAATGCAGTAATTAATTTTATTATGATTGCAATTTCAAAGTAAAGCTTTCGAATAAACCAGATTAGAAATATGATATTCTGTTTGCAAAAATGTTTTATTTTGGTTCTTTCATTCTGAAATATCGGGCAATGAATGCTGACTTCGTATCTTTACCGAAAATATTTTTAATACTCGAGGCGTTGAAATAATTGGTTAGCAAGTTTGTTCGTTTTAATTTCCGACATTTCCCGTCTGCTTGTTTTGCTTTTCCGTCGGCTGACTCCATTATCTTTACACATGATTATTTTCAGTTACTTGAACAAAGTTTCCATGAAAAATATAAAATAACAAGATAAACAGTAATCAAATCGCTGGAAGGGTTAGACATAGAAACGACTTAAGAAGAAAAGGATCAACTGAGACACACGTCGCTTATACACAGGCAATCGTCTATACTCAACATTATTATGAAGGAGTTTAATTTGATGATGGGTAGTAGTAATTCAAAAGTCAATATTGCCTCACAGCAATCATAAAGAGTGTTTATAATAATAATAATTATAATAATATGAAAAACGAACACAGTTACAAAAAATTAAAGTGGTGAAAAGGCTCATGACAGAAATAATAAAATAATACGATTTACCTTCTAGATAAACAAATTAGAGGAGGAGATATAAGAATATACAAGAGATGACAAAAACACACCTACGGTAAGAAGAATAAAGTCCTGTATGCTGACCTTCGTTGGGTTACATAAATCGCTATCTGTCTCTTTATTTATATATATATATATATATATATATATATATATATATATATATATATATACCAAATCTTATTGGTAAATCGCGGTGAGAAAAAAAAACAGCAAATAGTTTGATTGTAAAAAATAAAATACCAAACATCACCCGGGGAGAAAAAACAATTGGAAAAAAGAAAAGACAAAGATAATCGTACCAACCAAAAATGATCTACTGGTACAATATTTGGCCAAAAGAAAAACAATTTATATGTATATATGATATATATATTCATACAAAACCGCCAGGAAACTAAAGCTAAAAGTAAAAAGTGCTCAATACCTAAGTAGAGCAAATAATAAAGATAAACCTAATGAGTCAGAGAAACCTACTAAAAGTTTCACTTAGTGCTCTTCATGGCTAAGATCCGACTCTTCGGATCTTAGCCCTGAAGAGCACTAAGCGAAACTTTTAGGTTTCTCTGACTCATTAGGTTTCTCTCTCTCTCTCTCTATATATATATATATATATAATTTATATTTGTTTGTTTGAAGGCATTTACAATGCGTACATCGTATAAAATTTGATAATGAAAATAATCATGACAAGCTAACTCGGCAAACATTGCCACCTACGTAGAACATCGTACAGCAGCTGTTTCAATTTTATTAAGTCTCATCAGTGATATATACTTACGATTTCCCTCCGACAGAAATCGAAACCGGGAACTGGATATTTGAATTAAATATATCGAGTGAAACTCAAAACGTTTGATTAAATAATTTAATCATATTATATTCTAAGATATCGATTGAAGGATTTTTTTTCACAAACTTTTTCGTACGTAAGACAATTTTAAATTCAGTTTTTGTAATTGCTAATTCGCATATTAATTCAAATTTGATTCGCTGATTAAAAATGGATATATTTTATTGGAAGAAATATGAAAGTATTCGTAAAAATATTGATAAAAAGGTTTTCATTTTTCTTTTTTAAATATAAACAAACGCATTCAACAACGCAGTAGAAATAGAGCGGACATATGATAACGGGCAGCAGGGTGGTGTGCGTGCTGATTGTAGCTGGAATATCAGCAGTAGCAGCTATGTTATAGCTTTCGAAAAATCGTTTGATTTTTGTTTGCTTAATTAATTATATCTCTTAATCAGTAAAAATCAATAAGCAGATTTGGAGTGTTTCTTAGTTAGAAAGATATCAATGTGTATGCAAGATTTTGAATCTGAGTGACTTCCCGATTTGGAGTTATACGTCGACACGTACATACCAAAATCTCATTTATATATATATATATTTCTCTAATAACAAGATACCACACAGTCTGATACTAAATATATGCATTTTAAGAAGGCAAATTTAAACAAGTGATATAATTGCATTCACCAATTTTTCCGTTATTCCTAAGTGAAAATAAAACATCCTGAAGAGTATACGAACTTTAAGTCAACGATTTTCCGAAGTGATTTTAGTTTTAGCGGAAGCCGGGGAGATTAATCAAATTAATGTATTCATGAACATTTCTTTTATTACGGAAACTGTTGCAACCATAATGCCGCTTTGAAATTATAGCCAGAATACAAAATATTGTCTTGTTCAAAGATTGTATAAATGTGATGGATTGCATTTACGTTTTAGCTAGGATGTTCCTAGGAGAAAAAAAGTCATTTTAATGTAGACGAATAAAGTAAAAACTTTCATCAGAAACGTATTATTAATTATTTACAATATATTTTCATACACGTAAGCCATCATTTACTTCTCATACAATTCGCTTTCTTTATTCTTGGAAACTTGTTACTATGTGGTAACAACATATCTGGTTGGTTGGTTGGATTTTACGCCATGCCAACCGTTTTGTAGTTATTTTATGTCGAAGACGTTTTATTTGATTCATTCTGGATGGCTACTCAATATTCTAACCTGATTTTTCAAATTGATCCACAGATGGGACCCTAAAAGTTACTACAAGTTAGGGTCAGAGTGGACATGGGATTAATGGTGATAAATAGGTAACCAACATTCTCCAGGGTTACATAATTGAAACTTCACCACCGGATAGAGTTTCACGTAATACCCAGGAACTTGAGACCCTCGGCCATCAAAAACCAAAAATGGTTCATCACTATTGATTTCTTTGAAAAATAAATAATGTTTCATTATTGCAAACACTTTAGTAAAATTAATCTTATGTATGGAATTACCCTTGTATTACACACACACACACACACACACACACATATATATATATATATATATATATATATAAGTGTAGCCCACAAAATACTAAAACATTTTAAAAATTCATAACATTCTTGCATTTATGAATAAAATCCAATATGTGGTTAAAATATCACCTGAAGATGAGGTGCGTGGAATTCATTGTCATGAGTTTTCACACACGCATCATATATATATATATATATATATATATATATATATATATGTGTGTGTGTGTGTGTGGGTGGAGAAAGGTATACAAACACGGAATGTTGTACAAGGTGGATGTTTATTGTAGTTAGTGATGTCGACGTTATAACTTTTCGGACTGTTATACCTTCTTCGGGACATTGGATTGAGTTCTTGCTTCAACGGATGTCATTCTCATATGTCGTCATCACTACTTATAATAAATATCCATTCCGTACAACATCAAGTGTTTGTCTATCTTTCTCCACATATTGTCAGATTAATTTCATCTTATTTTTCATATATATATATATATATATATGTATGTGTGTGTGTGTGTGTGTGTGTGCGCACTCATTAACTTATGCCCAGGGATATAATATAAAATCATTTCCGTGCAATTGTCTTAATGATGCACTCTTTGTAACGAAGTTAACAATCTACACTCAAAAATTGTAAATTATACTCTCAACATTTTTCGTTTGTATATTCTATTAAACTTGAAGTTCAATTCAATCTCCACCAATAAAATCAATAACTGTCACATGTATTTGTATCTAAAATCCTTTGATAAAAATTAGACATACCTTCTAGAATAAATAAAAATGTTATAATGTTCAGCCATTTTAAATTCTAAAGTTTTTTCTTCCTCTCTTGAAATGATAACCAAGCCATTTTGCTCTTCGTGGATCGTAGAATTATGTACTGTATCACTTATTTAGAAATTTTCTCCATGATTACTGCATAGATAATATCATCTATGTAGTGGTATATTTGAGTCTATTTTAGTTTAAGTTGACAGTGAATAATAGAGCCATATTGAAAATGAAAAGTTAGTTTAAAAGAAATATATTTTTACGAGAAGAATAAGAAAGAACGATAAATTCTCTATTAGAGATGTTCTTGTTAAAATGTCATAAAAACAAATTAATCAAATTGTATTTTGTTTTTTCTATTGAAATTCATATATAACACTTCTTTTCTATTAAAATTAAACTAAATAACATAAAACATTTTAAAAACAGATTTGACAAACGACATTAGAATCTGAATGACGTATTTATTATGTAAAGAAATTAATATTATGACAGGTGAAGTTTCTTTTGGTTAAGCCTAGGAATACATAGGGACTTTACCTTTATTTGCCTATACCATCGCTCAAATTACATTCGAAATTTAACTCAGGGTGTGTATATATATATATATATATATATATATATATATATATATAATAATGAATAGTGAATGAAAAAATGAGAAAAGTATTTGCATGAAAAGGTGCTCAATGCTAATAAAGCAGAGCAGATTTAAAATCAATGGTAATATTATGGTTTTACACTCATAATTTGAAGTTTCATGGTAATCCAATCATCGACTGGTTTTTAACATCTCAACCATTGATCTCATCTGATGATTGGATTACCATGAAACTTCAAGTTATGAGTGTAAAACCATAATATTACCATTGAGATATATATATATATATGTTTCAATCTATCACACATCTACATTAGATTAAAGAACTATTATCATCTATGCGGACCTTGAGCACTGATTCCGTTGATTCTTTCGCTATCCGTCCCAATCGGCAATTGCTTTTGGTAAGTCCTCTAGACGACATCCAATGTCCTCACAGAACTGATGAATTATGTTTGCTTTTGCTGGACAACTAAAACTGATGTCATAATAACGTGTTTCCTTCAAAATAAGACCTAGCGAAATTTTTCAGGATGATTTGATATATATATATATATTTACCAACCCCTTCGCATGAGCAGGATGTGACACAAGGTCAATTTTTTAAGCGGAGTTTAACCGGTTTGAATTCGGAGTTTTCCTTCTCCTAGACCGGTTGCCTAACCAAGGTTAAAGAGCCTAGTCTGCCCTGTTATTTACCTATAGCTGGAGGGAGAGTATGATTAATACCTTTTCCCAGGAGTATTAGCGCTAAGTCAAATGGAATTACCACATCCAGGATTTGAACTCGGGGCGACGAGTCCATTTTCCATGACTTTAACTATTACACTACGCGCTTCTATGATGATTTTGATATAAACCCTCCCCTTAAAATAAGCCATAGTTAAGAGCGGCAGAGAGACGAAAGAAATAAGCATTCTTCAACATCACATCATGCGACGCAAATATCGTTTTCGTCAATGATCAAATGAAGGTAATTTTTCGTAATTTTATTTATCGTACTGTTGTTTTTCGAGATATGAAGAATAAAACATACCCGAAAATAAGCCCTACTGTAATTTAATATAAGCCTTTCTTATTTTCGGGGAAACATATGTAGGAGCCTATAAGGGAATATCGATTATGAGTTAGCTTTAATGTTCTGAATGCTTTGTTAATCTAAACTTGATCGTTTGTGTGATGAGAGATAAGAGGTCATATATAGTCTGCTTCCTTGATTTTTTTTCGAAAGAGCACGTGGTATAATTGAGTAATTGTTGTGTAGTAACTAAGTCGGGTTGTAGTAGTAGTCGTTAGTAGTATAGCAGCCGTTGTTAGTTCAGAGTAATAACATACGAACGTCGTATAGTCAAAATGGAGTGGTTTATTTCTTTCTAGGTTCGTGGGTTATTTTTTGAGAGAGAGACAGAGAGATGACATATAAAAGTAACATATCAAATGATCTTTTGCTTATATATATATTGGGAGAGGGAGAGGGGGCAGAGAGATGTTCTATCGTAAATCATGTTCATGCGCTGTTCGTTGCTACCCTAGACATGACACGTCCGACCCTTCTCGGATCCAGCGAAAGAGAGGCCGAATTTTTTTTACTTCCGTTTGCAGTCCCTGGGTAGGGGAAAGTCACATCCGCTTCCGCTCAAAACATGGAACTTCCGTTTTTATTTTAAAATCTAGTTCCGGGGTAATTAGTCGGTCAATGGCTGGCACCCGTTGAGTTTGTACACTTCCAAATTTTAACCTCTTTTTGTTCTTATTTCTTTTTCTTCTCTTTCTCCAGAAATCAGATAACCATTTTCTTTTCAATCCCCAAATTCTCCGTATAAAATAATAATTACGCTACAGTAGTTCCCCTCTAGCTTTATCTCAATGCGTTTCGTTAAAGTCCAACTGGTGCAACGAATATAGTAGTAGAGAAGCTGTCAAAAGGTAGTAGAATCTTATTAAAAAGATAAGATTTGGCTATGTTCATTAACCTGTCAACAGCAGTCCATGATTTACTTATGCAGGTGTTGACGTCGCTCTTAGTAGATGAAATACTTCCGAAATCCCAGCTCCGTCAGCTGGGGCGGTAGAATACGCCGACCGCACCTCTGCAGAGCTTAAGACCCCACCCCAATTATTGTCACTTATTTTTCGGATACTTTCTAGGATTCAGAATTACGAGTTACATTTCAAATTCTGCACTACCATACATAATTCATAGGCAACCTATTAATCAGATAACAATCGAGCATACAGTAAAATGGTGCCCTGTCTGAAAGGACTGAATTATTCGTAGAAATTTTTAAGTTACTTCCTCAAGGCTCCTGTCTTTTTATACTATTATTAAGTTTTTCCTGATATTGTCAAACTTGCCATAGCTGGATTTATTTTCATAATTCTTTTGTAATTTGTAGGACTATTTTATTTATTTCATATCACGATAATCGTCTATTTTTACTGGTTTTATTGACAATTCTTACATTTCTATTATAAATTTATTTTTAGCTTGCCTTTTGGATTTCCGACTTCATTTCATTTAATTCAAGGAAGTTTTTTTTTTCTTATACCTAATATCTTTCTCGATTTCCCATAATTGCTCAATAAATTCCTTCTTGATTTTCGTAAATTTTCTATTTTAATGCCTTATTTTTCGTCCTTTAATCTTTTAAACTACCTTCATTTCGGCTTTTATGTTCGTTAAAATTATTCGGTGTTTCTTGCCTTGATTTATTAATTTCTCTAAATATACACCTTCCTTCATTAATCCGAATCATCCCATCGTTATTATTATTTTATTTCTTCTTCAATGGCTTTTATTCTTATCAATAATCTATATGTTCTTTTTTTCTCATCTTTCTTTTTTCGGAATAAATTCATATTTCAAAACCGTGACATCTCAACTTTTTATTTTGTATTCTTTCTTCTTTCATTTTTTTTTTATAGAAAAGTTGAAAGAAATCAATTGTCATAAATGCAATTCAATGTGATAAGGTTATGTTGCCGAGGCAAAATTTAGACAATGACGCTTAAAGTGCTCCAACAAAAACGCCGTTCGTAATTTCTTTTCAGATTTATGTAGCGTGAAAACGCGCGAGTTCCCGTGAGCATGATTAAGCAGAATTATTCTACTGGAAGAATTTTTGGCTTCAGTATATTGCTCCATTAATTGTTTTCCATTGAATCTCAAAACCGCCCTCATCCTGTTTGTCCCTATCATTATATAAACACCCAATCACAATATATTTAAGCGCGTTCAGATTAGAATGAAAGCTTTGGAAATACACAATATCATTTGCATAATATTTGAAGGTATTCATATTCCTTAATTTGTTTATAAACTTTATCACACACACATTATATATATATATATAAACCTAATGAGGCAGATATACCTACTAAAATTTTCGCTTCGTGCTCTTCAGGGCTAAGATCTTTGCCCTGAAGAGCACTAAGAGAAACTTTTAGTAGGTATATCTGACTCATTAGGTTTATCTTTATTATTTGCTCTACTTAGGTATTGAGTACTCTTTACTTATTAGTTTTAGTATATCCTAGCGGTTTTTGTATGAGATATATATATATATATATATATATATATATATATATATATATATATAAATTGTTTTTTCTTTTGGCCAAGTATTATAGTATCAACCGATTATTTTCGGCTGACACGACTATCTTGGTCTTTTTTTTTTTTTTTTTTTTTTTTAATTTTTCTCCCCAGGTAATGTTTGGTAGAATATATTTTTTACAATCAAACTATTTGCCGTTTTTTTTTTCTTGCCGCAAGGGTTTAACAACAAGTTTGGTATATAACTCTGGCGACACTCCCGACACTACATTTTGTAAATACAAAATACAAATTTGTTCCTGGAGAAAAATACATCAAAAAGTAAAGACCAAAACATACGTACAACCTTAAAATAATCAACCGGCACCAGTGCAATGGCCAAAAGAAAAAATACCGAAACATTTGCTTAAATATGTTAAAGAGCTCAATACACTAAGTAGAGCAAATAAGACTAAAGAGACAAAAACTACCTACATAGATTTCACCTAACGTATCATCAGGATAATCCTGAGTTTATAATCAGAATTATCCTGGTGAGCGATTAGGTGAAACCTAGTTTCTGACTCTTACAATTACAAATATATATTGGTATTTTTCTGAGATGAAATAAAGGAAAATAAAGTGCTCAATTACAAATTTAAGAGCTTTATTTTATCAAATATAACTGTTTATACAAAGGTTTTAGTGAGCATCTACCTAAGGTTTCAGACGTATCCCGACGAAGGCAAAGCCTGAAACCTTAGGTAGATGCTCACTAAAACCTTTGTATAAACAATTATATATATATATATATATATATATATATATAATAGTCGGTGGAGTGGCCAATTGTTAATATATGCCGGACAGTAAGAGGGTATATAACCTTTTCGCTAGCATTAGTACAGAAATTGTTTTTTTAGTTCTGAGGTGGAACGTTACACCAACCGTCAGCTTTCAGATGCTCTAGATTACAAATCAGATTATCAAAGCAGTGATATTCTTTTGCGATTTCAACGTGAATGTATTACCGAATAAGGTAAGTGATTAATTTCCTGTTGCTTATTTTTATGGAAAAAAAATGTTATAAAATGTTCATAAAATTCAGGAAATGTACATTAATTCAAATTCAAAGTTTACTTTACATAGATGATTTATTAAAATCATTCTTAAAACATCTGCCACGTAAGAGACATTGTTTAAAAAGTATTTAAGAGAAATAAATTCTACAACTTAGAGAAATGTTGAAATGTTCAGAGAAAAAAAATAAATCATCAAGTTAAAAAAATGTCCCTCTCCCTTCCCCCCTCTCTCTCCTACTCTCCCAAACTAAAGATAATGGCGTAGGCAGTCAAAAATCTAACAATTATCTTTTAGTATTATTTAGATTATTCGGACTATTGTCCTCATCTTCATTGTTATCTGTACAACGTTTCGGCCGATGTGCCCTCCGATCTTCTTCAGGCATTTCTTGTTGGACTCGGACCCGGGACACTTCTTTTCGAACTCGGAAACCTTCTTCGACGTAATCGGGAGCCATCATGCAACGTTGTAGATAACCCTTTATTCGGTTCACGGGGGTATCCAGTTCTCAAATAATACTAATTATCAAGCCTCATCAAAAAGATTTCCCAGATATCTTTGCTTTTATTATAAACTTCAAAATGTATAATTAATTTCAACTTTTTAAAAAATTATTGGATAGAATCTATAAATTAATACTATTGTTCATTAATCTTCCGTCCGTTATCCTTTTTCAACAGCCTCTGTTTAAAAATGAGTCCCTCTATCGTCCAAGATAAAAGGCAAAAATATAAATTCTGATAATCTGGTGCTGCTTATCCACCGAATTCTTATTTCTTAGGAGTGTTTTCATCTCCTTTAAATAATGGAGCATTTCGTTTTTATTATAAAGAAAGAAGAAAAAGAACATGCTACACAGAAAAATATAATAAAAAAGAGAGAAAATAAGGGAAAGCGAGAGAGAGAGGGGGGGAAGTGAGCTGAAGTGATAACGCAATTCTTTTTCAGTCGAACATAATGAAACGATGAAAAGAAAGCAAGAAAAAAGTGAGTGAGAGTTTAACCAATATTATTATAGTTTTTACATAGTGAACTATTTCGTAATAGCTTAGTAAACATATCAAACATTTAAATTATCATAATATAGTAGATCCAAAAGTCCTGGTAATAGAAATTAATTCAAAAGAACATCCTGCAAGGATTTTTTAAAAATAAATTGATGCATTCATAAAAATATTGGATAAAAAAGCAACTCAGAAAGTAGTCTATTTCCTCACTATTACTGTTTGAGATTTCGAGCCAATGTGTTATGGCACTAGCCTGCCCCCCCTACGTCAATAGATTATAACATATATATATATATATATATATATATATATATATATATATAATATATATGTCAATGTTGTAACGTTTTCGGGCAGTTAGACCTTCTTCAGGGTATTGGATCAAGTCTTGCTTTATAGGATGTCATTCTCATACTGGTCAGTTAGGAGGTCGTGAATAGGGAGGGGTGGTCAGTTGCTATATATATATATATATATATATATATGTTAGTTGGTCATTGGAAAAGTCACGACAAAAACTCGAATGAGTGTGGGTGAACTAAACTTATGGGAACATTTGGAGCTATCCATTTTATTTCGCTTACGTGTCCTGGAGATCATAAATTTGCTGACACTTAGGCACAAGTTGAGAACTATCAGTCGGTTGGCTGAATTTTATAGCATATCAACGCTTTGCTTTGGTGAAGGCGTTTGTTTTATTAATTCCTGTTAGATATTCAATTTGTGTGTGTGTATATATATATGTGTATATATATATATATATATATATATATATATATATATATATATATAAAAAGAAGGTCCGCAAAATGTATTATGTTTCAGAAAAAAATTATTCTTTTTATCTTACATATGCAACACGTGTTTCAGATCTTCTGGTATCTTCTTCAGGCTTTGATCAATCATATTTACATTTTCCGGAACTTTCTTTTTAATAAAATATTGAATTTTCTCCCGTTGGAACCAGAACTATATATATATATATATATATATATATATATATATATATATACTCTGTTGTGGAGAAATTAGAATCAAGGACTTAATTATAGGGGCAAGAGCTATATTTATGTATTCCTAAAATCCAACAAAAATAAAATGCGCTCGTTACCATTGGTTTCGGCGTGTTTATCCGCCTATTCCGTTATTATTCCTTATTTCCTTTTCCATGCTTCCAATAAAACCAAAATTATTTTCAATATCCATCTCTCTCTCACATACATATATATATATATAACATGAAAAAAATTACCAGAAAAACGTGAACATTTATTTTGTGTTATTTATTTTTAAATTGCTCTCAACTAGTTTTGACCGTAAGAGAAATGTTCTGATGCAGTTTTTTTTCAAAAATTCATTTTCAGTGAAAACCAGCTTCTGGTTAAATCCCTTTGGACTCTTTCTTTTTAGATATAAATACATGATAGACATTTGAAAGCTGTATAAACATATATGCACACACACACACACCATAAGTGTTTAAACAAGAAAATCACTTACCTTGGATATGTATTCCGGAAGATTATTTTTATTGATAATCACTTCTTTATAAATCTTGCTTGAAATATTTTATTTCAGATCCAAGGTTTATTTTTATTTCTGAAAAAAAAAAGAAAAAATTAAATGAATAATTGTATATTAGATAAAATTATTTAAAAAATTAAAGTTGAAAATTCGTTAAATAAATCGCAAATTAAAATATTGGGGCATCGGACATTAACGAAAGAATCGAATCAAACCGAAATGTGTAACCGAAAATCAGACATTCCTTGATAGCGCTAGAGTTAAAAAAAAAAATCACTCAAACTGCTTTCATTTGGTCATATATAAATAATGGATATTCGCTTCCGATCTTTGTAACAAAAACTACGTCACTGCTTACGTCACATTACCCAAAATCGTCATAACAGAGTAAATACACTGAAAATTTGAACATGCAATATTAGACAGTCCCCATTGTTTTTTAAAACAAGTTTTAATAAATACATGACTGGTATTATATATCTATATATAGTTTGTTTTATTTTAATACATATTTAAAGTTTACATTTCAAATTGTTTTATTTTTTAATCCTTTAATTAATTTGATGATTTTACTTACTTAGGGTACAAACTCGCTGACATTGAATTTTTAACTCGCACTCCTCAGGCAATACGCTTCAAAAATCTATTAGTACATCGACCAGGAGGTGTTTTTTTTTATTTTGCTAGTACAAATAAATCAGACAGATAGAAATAGACAAACTGTATATAGGTCAATATTCAAACAACTCGTTTATTTGGCGTGCATTTATAGAAGACAATGTCAAATATAATTATTAAAAAAAAATTAATTAAGGATATATATGAAGGATACATTCTTTTGAATACCTTTTAATGTACAATAATTCAAAAGTCTTGGTGATGATTATGGGAAATGAAACCCAAGCAACAGTTAAAAAAGATTGAAAGAAGGTGAGTTCAAAGGAAACACTAAGACAAGGTCGAACACAACATTGTTAAAATAGGTGAAAATATTGAAGAGAGATTATTAAGGCGACACGTTGGATTTTAATCCACCACATAGGACCATCATGTTCACCTGTTGAATAATAGCAGAAAGAACAAATTCATAATTCCGGAAAAAAGTTCTGAAGCAGATGATTGTGGATTTAATATCATTTGGACTATTGTTTTCATCTTCTTTGTTATCTGTACAACGTTTCGACCGATGGGCTCTCCGGCCTTCTTTGAGTATTTCTTGTCCTTGGGAACCTTATTCCCGATTATAACAAGAAGATTACGAAAAGAAAGTTGGCGATTACGAAAAGAAAGTTCCCAATTACGAAGAGAAGGTTGCCGATTACGAAAAGAAAGTTGCAGAGTTCGAAAAGAAAGTTGCAGAGTTCGAAAAGAAAGTTGCAGAGTTCGAAAAGAAGGTTCTCGATTACGAAAAGAAATACCTGAAGACGGTCGGAGGGCACATCGGCATAAACGGTGTAGAGATAACAATAAAAATGAGGATAATAGTATGTATAATACAAATAATACTAATTATCAAGCCTCATCTCAAAAATTCAGAGAGATTGTGGACTTGTAAAGAAAAATCCTCTCAAATAACATTTTTTTAAAATTATTTGGCCCTTGGCGACATTGAATATGTTTATAAATTGAGATTGAAAAGATTATGAAGATTATGAATTTTAATCCTCATCAAGAAAAATCATTAATCTTCTCTCAGACTATCCACTACACATGGTAATCTTATTATAATCGAGAATCGCTGCCAAACTGTAACCGAAACTACGTCACAAGGAATTGCTTAAGTTTATCGATGAGTATTTAATTCATAATCAAAATTATTATTACATAGAATAAATCTTATTTACTGACGATGTCTCTATGAAAATATGAGTTAGATTTGCCTAACACGGCCCATGAAAATTGTGCGTTTACAATCCTCCTTGTGTTTTATATATCAGTGAAAAAAGATTCACATAATATACGGTGTGATTAATTTGTATACTTGTTTAAACAAAGGTGGGTTTAATTAATAATTACCTGGTGTTATTGATCTCTAATACTATTTTTTTTATTCTCCAACGTATTAAAATCAATTCAGTGAATGATTTTGTATAAAGATCATTTGAAATATGATTAAAATAAGTGTAATCGTTTTATGTGTTCTTAGTAAAATTCGTTAGCCATTTTAATTTAATACATATTACATTGTGACTTAAATACTTGCATAAAGTTTCGGCCAATTTGCCCCTCGGCCTTCTTCATGTATTTCTTGTCAGGCTCGAGAACCTTGTCGAACACATATCATAAAACGGTTTGGGGAAGATTCCATTGTTCGTGAAGGTTCCGAGTTCGTCAAAAAATAGTTGAAGCCGGTGGGCAGATCGGCCGAAACGTTGTATAGATAACAATAAAATGAAAACAATAGTTCAAATAATATAGAACACACACACACACATATATATATATATATATATATATATACACACCAGTTGGAAACCCATAATATAATAACAATCATGTCTCGAAAACGACTACTTACAATTTACAACCGAAAACTATCAGGTGTTTCTCAGTATTTATTTATCTAATACGATTATTGTATTTTACACAGTACAGGAAATAATAACGAAACTCATATACACCATTTAAAAGTCAACTTATCACGGTTAGAAAACTCACTAATCGAATAGAAGTTAGTTTAAACGGCAAGGCTGTGTGTACCAGTCCAAACGAATTAGCATCAAACACTGAAAAATGTTTAATTGCAACGTACTTGTCGCAATTATTTAAAACGTTTGTAAATCAAGAAAACCTTATGGATCGAATTCATTGAATCGCAATTTACTTAAAAGATTTTAAATTGAATTTAACGTCAAAAATCTTTCGATTTTCTTGGGATGTCAAAATAAAAAGTTCAAAGTGAATGAAGCAAATATTTTCTCTAAACGGAACAATTGAATAAAATTTTAAAAGATACTTCCAGCTTTTTAAAAAAAAGATAAAATAAAGAACCTTTTTTGTTAAACATCAACATAAAAAAGACAGTTCCCATTTAGGATATGCAATCCCATTTAAGTAGATTTTACTAGACGGCAATATTTTTGGTTCAAAGTTTCTTCTATTTCTTTTAAGAATAAAAATAATATATTATAACAAAAAGTGCTTTACCACTAAAAGAAATGATCATATTCATCAATAAATAATAATCAAAAATTGGGTGTAAGTATCTTGCATTATCGAAAATAGTCTAATGATATACTATTCCATGATTTACTATAGGTTACAAATACAGGAAGTTTAGATGTTTGATATTCTTCATAAAATTAGAAATTGTTTTTTATTTCAAATTTCGTGATAACTAAGGATTAATTAACTTTCTGCTCTTTATTAAAGCTATCTGAAATTAAAGATGTTTTCAGTATATTGCCGTAAAATTACTTGACAATTAAAGAGACGCCTGTCGTGTAATGATGATCGTTTATCAGTTTTGAATTCAGAGTTTTCCATCTCCAAGACTGGTAGCCTAACCAAGATTAATGGGCCCTGTCTACTCTACTCGTTACCAATACCTGAAGGATAAATAGTTTGATTCATACTATTTCCAGGAGTTTTAACGATATGTGAAATGCAAACAGTCTCGTCCAGAATTTGAATCGTCGAGTCATGCCCATTTCATACCACGGTAACAGTTACACCACCTGCTTCCACTAGTAAATAATTAACAGTAAGTAAAGTCCGACTTAAATCTACACACACACACACACACATATATATATATATATATATATATATATATGTGTGTGTGTGTGTGTGTGTGTCTGTGTGTAGATTTAAGTCGGACTTTACTTACTGTTAATTATTTACTAGTGGAAGCAGGTGGTGTAATGGATTTTTTTCTTTCATTTATTGAATATCTTGCTCTGTCCTTCCATTCACTGGTACATTGAGCTCTCCTTACGGTCTACCTACATCAACTTGGTTAAACCACACATGGAAAGATCCCGACTACAGTAATATATATATATATATATATATATATATATATATATATATATATATATATATATATACACTTGCGTCAATAGAGCAAGGATAAATGTATATTCATATAGTCAGCTCAGGACAAGATGGTTATTTTTTCTTACCTGCTTCTAGTACAACGTAAACTAATACTACTTAAACTATGGTCGCGTTGTCGGCAAGTTAACTGGTACCCCCAATCAGACATGCCTTGGCTTGTCTGGTGGTGTATTGGCGAACAGCATCACTAACCACAATAGCCAACGGCCATCCACATCGATAGTAGTATTTGAACTCTTGCTATCCACATAATTCCCCAAATTGGGAAGATGAGGCTCCTTCACCTTAGACGGCAATCCATATAAAGAAGAAAATGTATATATATTCTGCCTAGTGGTTATATATCATTCCACTTGTTAGTGGACACTACGCTATTGTCTCTAGTAGACTGATAAGTGTCGATGATATTCATAAATTGTATTATTACAATCACTGAAGATACATGTACTAGATATATCATTGTTTAATTCAGTTTTTTCGTATTATATTCTACTGTATTGTTCATACTATTTGGTAGAGTCCTTTACTTACGCGAAATGCCAACATAAAAGTATTGCTTTCAATTACAAATTAATATTTGTTCTTATCACTCGTCAGGAGATTTTGTTGATAATTGCTAGCATGGAACTTGTTTGCTAACACATTTGAAACTGAAGACAATATATATCATATCACTGATTTCTGTTTTCTTTCTCGAAAATAAATAAAAAATGAGATAATCTGATTTCAATGTGAAACAAATTCTAATTTGATTTTATGCATAGTGTAATATGTATACACGCCCGTACATATACAGATTTATATGCATAAAAATGTAAATACATACACATGTATGCATATATATTTGCATATGTAATATAAATATTTGTATATAATCGCATTCGTATAAACATACAGCGATATTTTTTATATACGTATAAATATTTTTCTCATCAATAAGAAATAGATATCTCTTCCTAAAAAAAGAAAATCAAACACCTGATTGAAATGAATCTTCACTTTTTTTATTCATTTTGTAAAAATATTTCCCAGTTGAATTTAATTCATATACATTGATAAATATGTAGGTAAAGTGGGCGGAATTGCTTATTGTCGTTATCAGCCTGACAGCGAGGAAGTCTATCCCTTTTTACTAGCGCTTGACAAAAATATCAGGACAACATTGTTTTCTGACGGGAAAGATTGAAAGCCTCTTAAAAAGTATGCGACGGAAAATATATAGTCAGACACTATCTACCTAGGTGTCACCAAAATGGTTCTAAAGGATTTTATATATATATATATATATCTGGTTAGCTCAGTTGGTAGAGCGTTCGGCTAGAAACCACAAGGTTCCTAGTTCGATACCGGTCCTCACCAACTCAGCGTATGAGTAGCACAGGGATCTGTGCGGTAAAGTAAGGAGCTGATGGTAGGCGTGGCGCTCCACCACATATGCTAAAAACAATCTCCTTGGTCTAGCGCTATTGAAAAGGGGATAGACTCCCTCGCTGACTGGCTAATACCGACTTTAGGTCGCCCCGTCGACTTGTATATATATATATATATATGTTGGAAAATGGGATTGTATCCGACAATTATGTTGAAATTCTGAGTAAAAGAGGCAACATACCCATTAGTAAGTAAATGATTTGAAGAAAAGATGAAATATAAAAGGGTGTGTTGACGAAAATGGAGTTGATAAAGAAAGTGTGTACATTTGAGCCTCTGAAATAAGATTATAAAATAGATTCCAAAACAAAGGCAGCTTCATAAATAGAAAATATTGCAATAATATTACACTGGCAAGTCATGTATGGAAGATTAAATATGGTATCTAAATCTCCAATCGTGAAATGGTACATAATAATAAAAAACACCCTAAATTTTATGAAGGAGATAAGAAAGGTTGCAGGCTATGCCTTAAAGAAAATCAGTGAAGCTTGGAATACGCGGATGCCAATAAATTGCTTCCCCAAAGAACGGAGTAGATTTCAGAATGTCGGCATTTAAAAAAGTTTTTGTTGTGCCATTTACCCCCAGGATAATCTGCGTCGTAAATTGCTGTAAATGTGGCATCGGAACCAACGGATATCAAGGGGAAGGAAGAGTGAAAGTAGAATGAGAGTGGCAATGATTGCATTGTCATTGTATATAAACTAAACACATCATCCCGTCCCTCTAATTTGAGTGACAAGAAACCAGAAAAAGATCCAGGGCACAGAAATCCATCTGAAGCTCGTTTCAAATCAGCGCATGTGAAATTCTGAATATTGGATAGGAAATAAAATTTGTGGACCACACTTCACACACACACACACATAATATATATTAGTTGTAGAAAAAAGTTTATCTCTTTACCATGGTTCCAGTGTTCTTGTTCAGGAGAAATAAACCGACGTCTGTAACACTTATATATACTTGCCATCGGGAAGAAGTCTTGTTCGGTATTAATTTGATTATTTCTCTGAACGTTTGAGATGAAGCTTGATAATTGGTATTATTTCGATTATTCGGACTATTGTCCTTATCTTTATTGTATAAATAATCGAATAATCCAAATAATATTAATTTGATTACTCTTTTTGTCTTTTGACACACGCACACACCCATATATATTAATATATATATATATATATATATATATATATATATAATTTATGTGTGTACTGGGTAAATTGTCACAATTTAAAATTATTGATTCGCGCATGGTCTTTGTTTTGTTTTGACTAGGCTGTAGCAAACTAGGTATATGAGAAAATGCATTTTGTCTCACGGACGATGAAGGACAATTGGAAAGACCACGCTGAAAAATGTTTCAACAAACTCTAACATCTATTCCAATAGATTTAATTTTTATCTGAGAAAATCCAGATCCAGATCCAGATCTGATGGTGAACCCACAGAATAAATGTCGGCATGTTCTGTCTCTATTAATGTACCAGTAGTGTTTAAACGCAAACACCTAGACATATAATGATGTTTGTTATGGTCACTAACGATGGTAATGTTATGTCTGCATTCATTTTCCCACATAGGCTCATACCCAAATTAAGGTCTACATCAAGAGTTAGAAGGTAGTTCCGCGCTGGATCAAGACGGTAGCTACTGGAGATTCCTACATCTGGCAACAAGAAAACGCAGTGTTGGCCGTGAGAAACCTTATGCAATGATATCACCCTGGGATTTGGATACCTAACACCCTAGATAGCAATCTGTTTGATAATCATGTGTCGGCTTTGAGCTAGACACCAAGAAAACCTCGTACCACATCAAAGAACTATAGGCAAGGATAATGGTGACATTCACCAATGTAAACAAGGATACAGTCGGACGGAAAGAATTACAAGAGATTCCAAGGACGTCTGAAAACCGTAGTTGAAGGTACTGGTAATTTATTTGCATAAATTTAATACATAGCATTTCAAGATATTTTTATATAATTTTAGATAATATCTGATCAAGTGAGATGACGGTATCTGCCTAACGTAGAAGACATCTCAAACATCGCACCAAACACACAGTAATTTACTAAGCCTAGTATAGATGTGGCATAAGGCCAGACGTATGGGGCACCCAAACTCATTTACAATGGTCTGTTTATCTAACTTGCTAGCCATTATACCGGAAAACACACACACATTATATATATATATATATATATATATATATATGTGTGTGTGTGTGTGTGTGCTGCGATGTTTAGGTTGTATATTATATATGTGTGTGTGTGTGTGTGTGTGTGGTGCGATGTTTAGGTTGTATATTACATATATATATATATATATATATATATATATAAGTTCAGAAATAAATATATTTCAGCAGATTATTTTTGATGAACTAAGATTACATTTATTCATTCCTTCATCTATTTATAATACTGCGTATATATAAATATACATACGCAAAATCTCTCAATATATACATATATTGGCGAGAAGCTAACAGTTACCAAGCTCTATTGACTATGTTTACACTATCCTATATCTATCTATATATGACTGGAAATTGTAAAGTATGTTTGTCGAATAAACAAACAAAAGAAACAATAACACTATTATCTTGAAAAAGAAAGGAAAATAGCTAAATACAAAAAATACCTATCAACTAAAGAAAAGTGACCTCAACAGAAAATATCTTTTAATTTGAATAAAGTTTGTTTTTTTAAAATGTTCGAGAAAACACAAAGAAAAAATATTTCATAAAATTATGAATAAACTTTACATTAATTTTTGTCACGTATAATCAAGTTATTAAAATAAAGTTCTATTTCTTGAACATGTGTCTGTGTTACATTTGGAAAAAAGCCAAAGAAAGTCTATTGAAATTTAAAGTGAAAAACAAATCTAACATTGAATAAACTCTATCCTATCTCAAATTTAGAATTCAAGTCCTTGTATTGCTCTGCAAGGAATTATTTATGACGCTGAAAACTAAAGAACGTTGACAAATGCTCCGAATATGAATTTGCTCTCAACTTGGCTTATTCCTTTTATGCAAATTGTTTCGGAATTTTAAACTGAAACATTTAATACGTTTTATTTATTGTCGCCAAAAATGTAATTCTTTGCATTTTCCTACTGAAGAGTTCAAACAAGCAAGCATATTCATATATGCATAGTGTTATATATTTATGTATATACAGGAAACCACGTGGTGTACAGGTTGCCTTCGGAGGAAATGAAAAGGCAAGACGAGTTCAAAACCTAGACGAGGTTGTTTGCATTTTTTATAATCGCTAATATCCTTTGGAAAGGTATGAATGCAACTATTCCCCTCCAATAGAGAGAGTTAGTACCATTAAATTTCCTTATATGGGTCAAATAGATATGTTTAAAGTCATTAGTATTCGATAACACCGTGGGAAAAAATATATATTTAGCTCTAATTAAACAAGAACTGTAAACATGGACATACAATGAACGCGATTCTCTAACCACTAGACATAAATGATTCTGGGTGGTTTATATCCTGTTACATTCAATAATTCAATGGCCCGCAAAATAGACAAGGAGTAAATTTAGACATCTGAATGTCTTGAAAAGTTTCTGCAGTCGTCTGGAAGCCGGGGATGAAGGCAGGGGTGATTTTTTGGTAAGAAATGTAAGATATTTCAAATAATTTTGGCAAATATAACTAATAGAGGGAGATGCCTCTGTTATCTTCACTTTTACATCATTTAAATGATTATATTATATATATTATATATATATATATATATATATGAATATGAGAGAGAGAGAGGGGGTACATGCATATTACTGTTCCAACACTTGCTAAGGAAAGGGTATTTCTGATTTATTGTCGTTTTCTTTAGTTTATTTTGTCTTTGAAGATTAATATAACAAACTTAAAAATCATAACCGCATAAGGTTTTTATAGATTCCTTTTGAGAGTTTCATCCTAAAGAAAAAAGGGAAATGATGATCATACTGATGAAATTGTCTCTGGTGATGACTGTTCAATGCTTAAAAAAAAAATATCACTTTTCGCTACATTAGAGCAACGGTCATAAAAAGGATTTTGCTGAATTTTTTTCTTTTATTGAAAATAAGAAATTGCAACATTGAGATAATTAATGCTTTGCCAGGAGAAAGATCTTAATTAGAAATTAGTGAAATGAAAACTTTTTTTTTTATTACTTTACGTATTGCTTTAAGACCTCATATGCTATAAACATGGAATAAAAAAATATCGAACATATTTTTTGGATAGAATATTTTCAAGAAAGGATTTGATCAAACACGAACAAAAAAAAAAAAAAAAAAAAAAAAAAAGGAAAAAGATGGGAAAAAAGGAAATATTTATTCCTTAACTTTAACCATTATAAAATTCGATCTCTTTTGTAAAGTCGAAATTCCTTAATCATTTCTTTGAACGAAATATCAACTGTAACTTATTTGTAAAAAAGGAACAAAGTTATGTGTAAAAAGGAAGTATTCATTTGCACAAATACTTCAAACGACTTGAACCCTTTGGTGCAGATGTGCCCACAAGATACGAAATTACAGAGTTTTTTCTGTCACATTTGCTCTCACAAAATAATCGTTTCTATTGCAATAGAGCAGTAATTAGAGAGCTATCTGTTATTTTCACCTTAACATTTTATTAATAATACAAGAAGACGCTGCCTGCCAACTGCGCAAATATTAAGATTAATATTATATTTTCTTGACTTTGAAGTCGGATGTGAATTTAATAACTTCTTCAGTGAGATTCTTTAATCAGATTTTTTTTCTTTCTGAAATGTTATTATTTCTTCTCTGCAACAGAGAAAGATTTTAATTTGAGCTCATCCTGTAGTGAATTAACTAAAAAGATGGTCGAAAATCTTATCGTATCTTCTTATGGAAGTGGTTGCCTGATTCAATTGATTGATTGATTTTAACGGCAGTTCAACGAGTATAGTGTTATTTTATGGCTAGACATTATTATTTCTTCCATACAATAGAGACAGATTCGAAGGTTAGCTTATCCTCACCTGAATTTACTAAGAAGATTGTCAAAAAATGATATACAAAACATATACATATGGATCAGTTTGCCTTATTTGATTGGTTGATTGATTTTAAGGGCAGCTCAAACAGTATAGGGTTATTCAATGCATAGACATCATTTCCTCCTGTAATTAATTAATTCAAAGAAATTGTAAATATATTATATACTAAATATGAGTGAGCTTGCCTGATTTGATTGATAGATTTTAACGGCAGTTTCAACAGCATAGGGTTATTCTATGTATAGGCATTATTTCTTATAGATTCTAAGTTTAGCTCATCTTGTAATAAATTGACTAAGAAATTGGTCGAAAAATAATGATAGCGTATTAAGTATCTACATACTGATTGATTGGTTAATTGGTTTTAACGGCAGCTCAAACAATATAGGGTTATTCAATGCTTAGAAATTATTAGGTTTTCCATGTAACAGAAACAGGTGCTAAATTTAGCTCAGCCTGTGGGGAATTAACTAAGATGATGGGAGATTGATATCATATTAAATGTATGCTCAAGTTGATAAAAGTTAAATAGTTAACCTACGCTTAAGATAAGGTAAAAAAAAAACAGTATTCATATTTACCAGGTAGATAATATATAAGGTGTGTCAAAAAAGTATCGATATTTTCGGTACTTTTTGACACTTTGTATTCTGAAAGAATTAACGTTCTATTCATTCTTCATTTCTGTCTTGGTAGATATAGCTTTAGAATCTCTACTTTTTGACACCTTGTATTCTGATCAAATTAACGTTACATTTATTGTTAATTCCTATCTTCGTAAATACAGCTTCAATCTCGTTACTTATGACACACACACACACACACACACATATATATAGAGAGAGAGAGAGAAGGTGTGTCAAAAAAGTATCGAGATTTGTTGTACCTTGTGACAATTTGTATTCTGAAACAAATAACGTTCCATTCATTCTTCATTTCTATTTTGGTAAATACAGCTTTAAATCTGAACTTTTTTTTTTTTACACAACTTGTATACTGAAAAAAAAAATGGGACGTTATTTTTTACAGAATACAAGGTGTCAAAAAGTACAAAAAAACCCGATATTTTTGGACACACCTTATATATATATATATATATATATGCGTTCTGGATATGACACAATAAAAATGAACTCATAAGAAAAAAAATGGATCATATGACCTTTAGGCACCCCTTTTTGGTCTCGATTAAGAAAGGACATGTTTTTCATTTACACCGACAATATCCGGTTGTTTTAACAGACGATTTTTAAAAAAATTATAAAACCCCTAACCAACAACCGTATATTGACCGTGTAAATGAAAAACATTTCCTTTCTTAATAGAGATCAAAAAGGGCTGCCTAAAGGTAATATGGTAATTTTTTTTTTTTAAATACCCAAAAATATAAATACGCTGTTTCATTAAAATAAGACAAGGCTGATATTAAGTTTCACTCCGAAGTATAACACTAGGCTTTATTCTTTATACATCACAAAAGATTATTAAGAAGTACAAAATGACGAACTTTCTAAATAAACAGAAATTACGAAAAACTATCTACATTAATTTATCATTAATTCGTTCTTTTATTCAAAAACACATTATCCTCAATTCATGAATCTAATTTTTTCATCATCCTCTGCAATGTTATTTGCTCTCAACTAAGATTATTTTAAGGGGAGAACGTATTAAAATCATCCTGAGAAATCACTTTTTTTTGCAGGTAGGTCTTATTATCGGGGGAAACAAGGTATGATCGTACAATGAACGTGAGTTACTAATATCTGAGCATTACGGGTTGTCATGGTATCATTAAATAAATTGTAATGTATGCACGTATATCTAAAAGTTATGTGTGAGTATGGGTTTATGCAGCAATGATGTATTAAAGACTTAAAGGCGATATACAAACACTTTAAAAAATAAACCCACTTGATAGGTACGAGAACTCGCATGAAAGATGTATGTATACACACACACACACACATAAAATTCATCATTGATTGAGCGTTTTAAGTTAGTTATTCAGCCAAAAAGATCAAATCTTTGAAAAGGTATTAATCATTAACCAGTAGCACATGTGTTCTCTGGAAAAGATTATTCAAACATTACACAAACAAGATTTATGCTAGCCTAGCAGCCGCTATATCAAAAGATAAAAGTACTTGCCGTACAGGTTGCGAAGAGAATGAAGAGATTCTTATTGGAAATGGTTCGAAATGTCACTAACCTCACCATAAAAAATACGGAACGATAAAAATTGCATTAACAGAGAATGAAGCAGAAGGTTGCTTGGTCGGTTTTTTTTTTTACAGAATATCAACTATTTACGGGTTATTTATTGCCGAATCAAGGAATTTTGATATTCGGTTTCATCCAGTACCTGCTATTGTCTAAATGCCCCCCTAATTAAATAAAGTCATCACTTGAAGTAGAAGGTTGGTTGGTTGGTTGGATTCTACGGCATGTAAACTTTTGAATTATTTAATAATGAATACATTTTGTTTTATTCATTCTTGTTTGGGATTACTTCTTTTTCAAACTCATTTTTTTAAACATTTATTAAGATTCATTTTTGATCTATAAAACCCACTGTTGGGACCATAACAAATGCTAAACCTCCGGATCCGAATGGAGCTAGGAGTAATGGCAAAGAAAGGGTTCCCCACACTCCTCAAAGCTCCAGAATTTGAACTTCACCAATAGATGCAGTATAGTTTTCCGTTAAGGTAGATTTCTGAAACTATACCTTAACTATATTGTATTTTTTGGATATATTTTTAAACAATGGTAAGAAAAATAATTTAAGAGCGCATTTGTGAAAACTATTGGATGAATTAGTTTGGATTCGCGTATAAATATGATGGTTGAGCTTTGCAAAGATGCTCTGTGGTCATTTAGTCCGCAAATATGGCGGTTAACGTGATAAGTTAATAACAGGAAGCACATGGAGTTTTAAAGAATGTTATATTATAGTCTTATAGAAGAATGACAGTGAGTCAATTTTAGTTGTAAACAAATTGTTCTGTTTGTGGCTATATTGTATTATATGAATTATAATAACATTAATCCACAACCGAAGTCCTTGGTAAATGTTTTACCAAATTTATGCACAGCTCTTTACGTCTTCGAGGATCGATTGAAAAAAAGGGAGATACTTATCTTTTGATTTCTGGGGGCAAATATTGCGGGACAGTGGGAAGTCTATCAACCAAGGGAGATAACCCACCAACTTTATATATGTTTTTCTGTATAGCTTTTCTTTTCTTAAAGTTGATGTGGGAAGATAGTAAAAAGAGAAAGATGCTTACGGAGGCAGAATAGATAAATATGAACAACACGCCATTAAAACTTATTTCTATTTCTGTGTTCCTTTTCTTCTCCATTTTCATTTTATAATGTCTAGTGTATTATTTTCTATATCATTGATACCATGAGATAGAGAGTGGGATGTACATAGGGAAACAGATAGAATGTGGTAAGACAATAGGGTAGTAGAGAGTAGATATATAGTGAGTGAGTCAGAGACAGAGAGAGGGACAGAGAGAGTGAGGGGGTATAGGTACAGAAAAAGTGCACGTGAGAGAAGGTGAGATAGTGGAAGCTAGAGATTGGGCAGAGAGAGATGTACAGAAATTGGAAATTGAGAGAAGTATATGGAGAGATGGAGATAGAGGGGGAAGTAATGATATATATTTACTAACCCCTCCACACGAGCAGGATGCAGCACAAAGTCAATATCTTAAGCAGAGTTTAATAGGGTTGAATTCCGAATTTTCCTTCTCCTGAACTGGTTACCTAGCCATGGTTAAAGAGCCGAGTCTGCCCTGCTATTTACCCATAGCTGGAGGGAAATAAGGATATAAGGTGATGAGAGAGCTTTGAAAATAAGTCGTCGTCTTGGAACACTTACCTTATAGACATCAATTGATTTAAACACCAATCAGCTGTAAGTTGAAACCAAATAGCAATGGAACGAGATATACTAATTTCATAGATAACAGAAGTTTCAGTGAGTTGTTGAGAAAATCTTATGGTTGGTGGAGTAAAAATTGTAAAAATACTAAAACTGACAAACATAAAAAACAAGAGTAAATGCCTTGAACCCAACTAGCACATTTCAAACGAATGTCAGAATTGGTTGAAATCCCTTAAAGTGTGTTTATTGTTAGTTTATTCTATTTTATCTGATGGAAATAAGACAAACAATCGGAATCTCTTTCATTGTTTGTTATATATTAACTCCCGTCTACTCGAGGGTTTAATGCTCTTAATCAAGGAAAATACAAGATTACGTATTACAATATCAGAATAGACATTAAATATTCAATATTAACATTATTTTGAAAGAAAATATTAGTAATAAAATATGTCCAGTCATATTAACGTCATGGATGTACGTGGGGGCGTCTCCTACACATATATACATACATACAAGTAATGTATGATGATAAGATTATGTGTTTTGCTATAATTATAAAGAAAAATGTTCAATATTGGAGACAGCTCTTAGTTGTAATAGCGTAGATACATAGTCAACAGCGCTTGCCGATGGTTTCGCGCCTATAGTAATAGAAAGAATACAATAATATATTTGATTAAGCATAATAAAGTAAATGAATTAACAAATCAATAAATTCATATGAAATAAGCACGTAAATAAACAACATACCCCTTTCTAGGATGCCTCACAAATAAGATTGAAATCCCCACCAGGCCACACATAATATATAAAGGGATTTCCACCACACAGGAGTCACTTGAACTGAATACTGTAAAAGCAAAATCAGTCAGAAAGCGATTTTTGATTTTGTGTCTACGCTATTAAAATTTATACATATATGCACACTTATTAGAGGCGCGGAAAGTCATAGGAAATGGACTCGTCGACCCGAGTTCAATTCCTGGACGAAGCTGTTGGCATTTCACATGATACTAATACCCTTCGGAAAGGTATAAATTCAATTCTCCCTCCAGCTTTGGGTAAATAGCAGTGCAGACTGGACTCTTTAACCATGGCTAGGTAACCAGTCTAGGAGAAGGAAAATTGAATTCAAACCTGTTAAACTCCACTTAAGAAATTGCTCGTGCCGCACCCTGCTCGTGCGGAGAGGTATGTGTGTGTGTATAATATATATATTATATATATATATATACTTATTTTTATGTGAGTGCGTGTTCACTTGTATACATAGTTGTCATTCATCAAGGTTAGCTAAGTTTGGAATAAAGTTAGAAGCATTTCAAATGAACTGGGAATCGAACCACGAATGATGGTCTACTAGCCAATCTTGCTAACCATTATATAACTATTTACTAACCTTTCTCTATGAGTTGGATATGACAATATTATTTTCTAAAGCGGAGTTTAACACTTTCTCTAAAATTTGAAATAAGACTTGATAATTTGTATTTGTACTATTGTCATAACTTCAGGATTTGAACGATAACTATTATTACTACTCTAGTCTAGGCACACAAACTTGTATACATAGTTTGGATATTTTTTTACTGGACGGTGAACAGATTGTAGTAACCGAGACATCACATCAAAGGGAAAATGATTTGAGAATTTGACACCCAACAAAACGTGGTGAAAATCTCAATAATGTCTTATGAAAAAAGTATCCTTGGGGATAATCGTTACTTAACACTTAATATATTCCATTAAAATTTTCAACACCGAGAGCCAAATACACTTATATTAAACTGTTATACTCATTTTGGCTTTGAACTATGATACTTATTTCGGGCGTTTAAATTCGGGTAGCGTTTTAAAATTTCTGAAACGAACACGTCTGTCCATAAACACTGGTTGGCTTTTTTCTCGCTCCTTTTTGAGGGATGAATTTCTACCGAAAAGTGATATCTAGAACTCATGTCAGTATTCTGATTTCAGCAGTGCTATGGTCTGAATGGTTTTGGTCATTTGGCTGATCTCCAGTTTTCTCAGTCTCTTTTCAAGGCATTTCGGAGCCGTTCAAGTGTTTCAACTACAATTGTTATCACTCTCACCTTCATGTTTCAAAATATTTCCATCTATGATTATTATTATTATCATTATCTTCATCAACAGGAGGAGCAGCTGCAGGTTATAGAGCATATGAAAAACTGATCTCTATGATAAAATAAAACAACTTTTTCCAAGCTGGAGCTGTACCAATATATGGCTGCACCAATTGAACTCTAATCCTGTCTGCTGTTTTGAACCCCTCCTGTAACACCTACTCAAATAGCAGTGGTATTGCCTTTACCCCTCCCCTATCTCACAAACCATCCATGTAACACAAACAATATATACTGGGCTCTGCTAGTGAAGTACGATGGGTCGTAAGAGATTATTCTATGGTTTGCTATACATGGATATACCAGTGTTGATCAACCAGCAGAAAATTACTTCAGCTCTGTGTGTACATGGTATACCGTGTAGAGAATTTACTAAGGGCGATAGCAGAGACAATGTTAAACGAATCTGTACTGTCGACACGCCTTGATGATGATGATGAGTATTAATAGCAGTAGTTATAATAGTCGCAGTAACCCCGTGGATTTTTTGCATATATTTGTCTACAGAAAACCTCCATATTTATTCAGTCTTTTGTCGGTATGTCCATTACAAGTCGGATGTCGAGGTTTCATAATCAACCCAACCTTCGCATTCTTGACTAAACTGGAAATTTCTCCATCAGAAAAGGGAAATATATAAAAAGGATCAAAAGTAAGACTATCTGCCTCAGCGTGCATTTGGCAATCCCACAGAGTGACAACAATCAAACGAATCTGGTGGGTATGGCGAGATACTGATCGGGCGCTCTGAATTAGTGCTAATGATGCTATGCAAATAGTAATCATTGTATGAATGGATTTGTCATATCTAACATGTGTTTCTCTAGCTTTTAGTCATTTGGGAAGATATTCGTGCGCCTAATCTTGCTAACCATTATATAAATATTTTCTAACCTTTCTCTACGAGTTGGATATGACATAAAATTACTTTCTAAAGCGGAGTTTAACACTTTCTCTAAAATTTGAAATAAGACTTGATAATTTGTATTCGTACTATTGTCATAAACTTTATTGTTATCTACGCTACGTTCCAGCTAATGAATAATTGAAGAATGTGCTAGAGCACATCGACCGAAACGTTGTGTAGATAACAATAAAAGGTGAGAGCAATAGTTCGAAAAACATAATTATACGGAGTTTAACAGTTCTGTATTCGGAGTTTTCCTTCTTCTCAACTGTTTGCATTAATAAAGTTAAAGAGCCCGGTTTTCCCTACTACTTGCCCATAGCTGGGTGCATACCTTTCCCAAGGGTACTATTAGCATTTGTTTAAATGCAAACCACCTTGTTCAGGATTTGAACGATAACCATTCATACTACTCCTAGCACACAAACTTGTATTGTACTTGTATAGTTTGACTATATTTTACTGGACGGTGAACAGATCAAAGGGAAAATGATTTGAGAATTTGATACCCAACAAACGTGGTGAAAATCTCAATAATGTCTTATGAAAAAAGTATCCTTGGGGATAATCGTTACTTAACACTTAATATATTCCATTAAATTTTCAACACCGAAAGCCAAATACACTTATATTAAACTGTTATACTCATTTTGGCTTTGAACTATAATACTTATTTCAGGTAACGTTTTAAAATTTCTGAAACAAACGTCTGTCCATAAACGCTGGTTATTAATATGACTATTATTGTTATTCCTTTGGCTTTTTTATCACTCCTTTTGAGGGATGAATTTCTACCGAAGAGTGATAGAAACTCAATAAAAAGTGAGAACAATAGTTCGAAAAATCAAATTATACAGAGTTTAACAGTTTTGTATTCAGAATTTTCCTTCTCAACTGTTTAATAAGGTTAAAGAGCCCAGTTTTCCCTACTATTTACCCATAGCTAGAGGGAGAATACTTGGATGCATACCTTTCCCAAGCGTAACATTAGCGTTGGTTTAAATGCAAACCGCCTCAAGTTTAGTCAAGAATGATGCGATGCAAATAGTAATCATTGAATGAATGTATTTTTCATATCTAACATGTGTTTCTGTTTAGCTTGCAGTCATTTGGGAAGATATTCGTGCTTCTAATTTAAAGTTCACACATTGGATTGCAAATTTAGCAGTTCATGATATCTATGAAAGAAAATGAACATCGAAATAAAAACACATGTAGCTTCTTTACATGTCAATGTTTACCATCGCTTTGAAAATAAGTAGTCTTCTTGGAACACTTAACTTAGAGACATCAAAGTATCTAAACACCAATCTGTTGTAAGTTGAAACCAAATAGCAATGAAACTGGATATACTAATCTCATGGATAATAGAATTTTCATTGATTTGTTGAGAAAATCTTATGGTTGCTTGTGAAGTGGGAGTTGGATAAATAGTAAAACTGACAAACCTCAAAACAAGAGTGAGAACGTAAAATGATGAGCGCCATGTTGTATATTGAATACGTGAAATTGTTTTCAGTCTTGACACATATCGTAACTAGAAAGAGTAACAGTGTAAAATGACTGTGCGTGTCTGATAGAACAAACAGCAAAACAGATGAGGTCGTTAAAAGATGCGATATGGAATGACTGGTGAAAGAAACGATCCATAATATTGCAAGCATAAATGAAGTAACACGATATTGTGATAAGAGATACGATAAAAGAAATCACGTAAGCAGATGTTTACGACCAGCTTTAAATTATCTATGAATGATGAGCATTCTATATTTCTTCTAGTTCTTCTGGAAATCAAGATCCGTCGACCAGTTTATGGTGTAATTCAAACCGGCCTCTACACACTAGATTTGATGTAGTCACTGCCTATGAAAAAAAATCGAATACCAATTTAGGAGTAAAATAAAGAGATCTCCGTTATCCGAGATAGATTTCAAAAATAAAGACACGAGATCAAATTTTTAAAAACACCCTGTGGAAATCTGAAAAGATTCTACGAAGGATATTTGCAAAGTTGATTTAGAGAAAGCGGATGATTTTATTTTTTAAAGAATCAAATAAATATGTAAACTGAATAAAGATTCTCATAAGATTAGTTGCACTGTCTGCATTTGCGTAAATAAATATTCTTGCTAACAAAATATGCATATGTGTGAATTTATTCCTATTCATACGCGCAAGTCAGTACTGATATACATTTTATATTGACAAGACTTTGCTATGTAGTCACTGTGTCTGATAAAGTAAAGTATAGGTAAATACATTGTGGCATGTAGGATGTGATAAAAAATATCAAGAATGGAAATTTAATTTTTGGGACTGGTTCAGAATATTAGTAAATATATGCAACACTGTCATATATATATATATATATATATATATATATATATATTGATGGGTTACTACTATGTAAACATAGCGTAAGTAGTTAATCCTATAGGGCTCAATATATTGTAAATATACATCATTAATAGTTGTAGAAAAAGTTATATCCCGACCACGGTTTCCGTGCTACCATTGCACCTTCATCTCGGGACTGAGTGGATATTTCCGGTTTTGAACTCTATATAGCTAGATTGATTTAGAATATTTCTTCAATTATTCCTCAGATTCAATCTTAATAGGCTTACAGGGCTGCTACTTTGTAGTTGGGGTTAAACTCCACCTATTTTGACATTCGTGGGTGATTCATGATTTTATCTAGTAGTGCACTCTAATGTTATATTTTTATTACCCTTACCACTCTTCAACTTGCTCCTTTGACCTTTAGGGGGTCTGTTTGTCTGAATTTTGGCTAAGTTTTATTTCTTTATTTCCTCTAAATACGTGGAGTTTAACCCCAACTACAAAGTAGCAGCCCTGTAAGCCCATTAAGATTAAATTCAGTAATAATTGAAGAAATATTCTAAATCAATCTAGCTATATAGAGTTCAGTAACCGGAAAAATCCACTCAGTCCCCCTGATGAAGGTATAATAGTAGCACCGAAACTGCGGTCGGATATAACTTTTTCTACAACTATATATATATGTGAATGTTATAAGTACATTTGAATCCTAGATAATTGTAATTTTCAATTATTATTTTCATTTTACTAAATATCTGCAAATAGTTTCATTTACCGTAACGTTATCGTCTTAGGAAATGGATACAATGATCCGAATTTGCTGTCTCACGGAAGGAAATTTCTGTATTCAAACAACTTTACTCCACTTAAAAATGACTGTCACATTATCCACCCCCTACGTTTCAGTTTTTTCCCTCCAGAATCTACGAAGATGGAAAACGTACTACACATTTTCAAATATATATCCGATGAGATGTAGAGGCTGCAGACGAGAACTGCCACACATTGGCTTTACCATGTTCTGGCATACGATCCTATTGATGGAGGTAGTTTATAATTGTTTATAATTTCGAAATATTCTGGCATTTCTTCTGTGGTTAGTTTAAGTATTTCATCAATGAAATCACAGATTGATTGATAATTGGGTGTTGTCATCGGGGATGAGAGAAACTTTTGTGCGAAGGCTTCTCCCAGTAAGCCATTCTTTTACATTTTCTGAAGGTGAATATAAAGATTTCCATTGACAATGTACATATTCCTGCAATTTCTGAAGCTGATAAACCCATTTTGAACTCGTAAAACGTGCAGTGTCTGCATAAACAAATTTCTTTCGTCACTAAATTTTACGGGTTACGTTAATTAAAGAAAAACATTAAACTTTGCCATCAAGTTTTTTTTAATTCAAGAAGAAATATCACAGGAACAAAATGTGCAAAACTATGATTTAACCAATAACCAAATAAATACTTTAAAATCACCATGGTAAAATAAGCGACAGAGCATTATTTCTAACCGAATATAACGTGCTGGATTATCTTAGTATAAGATATACGCAAAATTTCTACTCATATTTATGAAATGTCCAATATCAATAGCATACGCAAGTAAAAAATGGTCAATCGGAAGTTGTACAGAAAGCATTTAAGATCGTTGGTAATTGTTCTGAAATCAATTGCAAGTTAAACTTTCTGCGATCCAAACATACAAACGAGGATTACAAGAATAACTACTGATATAATAGAATTTCTTCTACACGGTGTATCGACTGAGACTTTTCTACGTAGGATTTAAAAGAATACTTAAGACGTTCTGCCACAAAGAGAATCGTGTGAGACAACACTCTTTACTACCAAAAATTTGAAGTAACAATACAAAGATTTACTAAGTGAACCCAAACGCATGCAAGAGTTTTATTTAAAAAAACCTGTCGCAGTTTGAGAGCTCAATGTGTGCTCTTAATGTTAGAGTCACAGAGCAAATATATAAGTAAAGAAATAACAAAAGACTTAGAGGGAGCTCCCTGAAATAGACTATAAAGCTTAATCTGTAAGTCTTTTGTTATTTCTTTACTTATAATATATATATATATATATATATATATATATATGAGAATTTTACAATGTAAACAGGACAAAATATTGTTAGGAAAATAGAAAAGTCATTGTTTTTTATATCATGAAAGAACATAAATGGTAAGTACAAACTTTATATTAATTTAAAATATTTTTTACGAGGTGAGGCATACCGTAATATTTCTGAATTAATACTAACAAAGTAATCAGGCTACTTTTATTTTTCATGTAGTTAACCTTAATATGAAAGCTCTTTTTCCGGGTTAAAGATGAGATATTTCCTGTTGAGAGTAAATTAAATATGGTAGCCCAAATAAGAATCAGTACAAGGAAATTAATATCTTGCGCAAAAAATAAAGAACAAATATATTAGAGCAAAGAAACACTGGTTAATAATTTTTTTTCTTAACTTTAAAAAGATTAACTACCAAAAATTTGAAGTAACAATACAAGTATTTACTAAGTGAACCCAAACTCAATACCGACTTGGATTTACCAACAGAAGAACTAAACGCCTAAAATGGTTACCAGAATTCTAACAGTCTGTTACGTAAAAGAAAAGAAAATAGACGAAGTTTAAAGGGACAAGTATTGGCACAATCTATACGATTTTATTTAATTACTACTAGGACCTGTGGATATAACACACTAAGATAATTTAATTAAGAGCTATTGCGAAATAGTTCAATATGTCAAAAGTATAATCATCTTCATTTAATTTGTCTCTCTTTTCCCTTTTTTTCATCTTTTCATAATGTTCGATTGAAACAGATTAGTGTTATCGCTTCCTCGTGCCCACTCTCTAGATATATCTTTTTCATACTCTTATATTTTCTGTGTGGCATGTACTTTTTCTTCCATTTCTTTCTTTATAATAAAACCGGTCCATTACGTAGCTGATGTGACGATTCTCTTAAGAAATAAGATTTCAGCGGATAAGCAACATGAGAAATCAGGAATTATCTTTTTTTGCATTTCATCTTGGAAAAATTGGACGGTCTCATTTTTTTAACCAGAGAGTATTGCAAGATGATAACGGTCGAAAGATTAAGGAACACGAGTATTAATATATAGATTATTGTTATGCTGCAGCTATTGTTTTGGTTGTTGGTATAAGTTTAGGAAATTGTTATTTTTGCTGGCATTATTATTATGTTAATTAGCAGATACCTTGAATGCAAATTTTATTTCCTTAATTTCATTTATTTCCTTTTTCTTATGCGTTTTACACGAAACAAATTAACGCTTGAAAAGAACTAAAAACTTTAATAACTACAAAACCTCAACATGAAAGGCTAATGTGCGAATCGTCGGAGTGACATGCTCATCATCATCATCGTTGTCATCAAGTTGATCATTAAAATTAATTTTTCGATTCACAGCCACGGCGGCTTTTGAGGAGCAGGAAAATGGCCAGTTTTTACTCAAGTGTGCGAGATTGTAGAAGACAACAATTGGCAACAAAAGACCTTGGATTGGCGAACGCCTTCCTTTTGTAAATGCTTTCCACTTGGAGAATTGGCATCCTCCTTACGCCAAGGATAAAAATGTAAGAAATATAAAAGGAACAAAGACAAAAAGCCGAAGGAAGCCTGAGAAATGTCCTTGACTGAAAAGGAAGGGAAATGAACTTGGGGATTCGGCGAACGATATTATTAATATTAACAATACTCAAACAACAACAACAACAGCAAAATGAAGTTGCAATAATAGTAAAACTGGTGACAAAACGACGATTCTAATATCCAAGGATCTTTTAATGGCGAATCTTCATTAATTTATTATTAGTCGATTTCTTTTCCGTGTTTTTATTTTGCCATTTCAAATTAATCATTATGATTATTAGTGAGATTATTTCTTTTATTAATTATTACTGATTATTGTTATATCGGAGTTGACCGACATCATGGACTGATATTAAAACAACTGGAAAAAACCAAGAACAGATCCTGATACAAATGAATCATTTTGGTTTGATACTGTACGATTTTTCAAAACAAATACTAATTTAAATCCTTGCCTACTTTAAACCGCTCACAGTAGCACTCCCACCTATATGATCCCACATCCAAGCAGAGTACAAAAACTGAAGGTTAGTTCATTGTAATTTAGCAGAAGGACTGATTACAATAAGAATATGTCTTTATTTGAATAGAATGATTTCTGAAGTGAATAGACAATGAACTTCGAAATATACCATCATATAGGTAAAATACCAAGAACATTTGGGGAAATTTAGTAGGCAAAGAGTTAAGGTGATTTTATAACAAACTTAAACTTCAGTCAATTACGCCGGCTAAATATTTCAGGTGTAAAATTATTTACTCAGTTTCAGATTAGAAATCTAAAAAATATTCTCTACACTTGAATGGATGCAGACAGATATATTGTTTTACAAGCTTCATATCATCTGCTGAAAGCGATGTCAATGTACGCATCGGAAAGGAATGAATTGCTAAAGACAGATTATCCATCATATGGAAACCTTATATCACTGATAAGATAAAGGAAGAATATGCGAGGGGATTAGCGTTTTCTTTTTTAATATAAAAATAATGGAAATATATAATATCTGAATGAAACGTTAATCGTTATCTATGTAAGCATTTTAGAGCATCTATACACTAGATGGTAAACCACAAGAATTCGTAGTCCAGTTCACATACCTAGGCAGTAATATCTCATCTAGAAAACGCGATACGCATCAGAAATGCATGGACTGCTAAAGACATTATCCATCATATGGAAATCTAATATCACTGATAATATAAAGCGAAAATTTGTGACGGGATTATTCTTTTAAATACATATTTTATGAAAATTTAATAACTGACACAATAAAACGTTAATTATTGTCTATGTAAGCATTTTAGAGGCGCCTCTACACTAGATGGTAATCCACCCCAAAATTCGTAGATCAATTCACATACCTAGGCAGTAATAAAACATCTACAGAAAGCTATGTTAATGGAAAAGTATGGACATATTATCCATCGTATGGAAATCTGACCTCAATGAGAAGATAAAGCGATAACATTTCAAAGTTGTAGCCGCATCAGTTCTACTGTAAGACTGCACTACCAGGACACTAACAAAACGCATAAAACGATTAAGTAGAAGCTACATAAGAATGTTGCACACTGTCTTGAACAAATTACGGCAGCAGCAATCCACCAGGAAACAACCCTACGGTCCCTCTGCCTCCTATTTCATTAACCATCCATGTGAGACATGAGATTTGCTGGTCAATGCTGAATAAGCAGGGACGACCTAATAAGTGACGTTCTTCTGTGGACACCTACACTCTGGCACACCAGTATAGGATGACCAGCAAAACCCCCACATCAATCAGCTGTGTGTATACTTCATGCCACGCAGAAGACCCACCAGGGATGGTGACCGATGGGGGCGGTAGGCGAGAAAGAAAGATTTATTGGACCCCGTATTAATAGCCCGCCCTGGTAATGACAAATGATGATGATGATGATGAAAGGATAGAATGACAAAGATCTTAAACGGTTCGCCCCAGCACATTTCCAATTTTCTGTATATCACGGCGCCGCATTTCACGGAATGAAAACGATTATTTACAAAACCGCACGATGGATGAAAATTCAATATATTCACAGGCAGCACGGCGGTTTAATAATCGCTAAAAGAGGTTGGAAATTATGAATCCGAAAATGCGTACCATAAAATTCGATTATATTTACAATTTTGATACAGATGCAACTATAGTCGCAAGTGGCAGTTAAAGTTATTAAAAGTTTGATCATTATTCCATATGAACATTATTTTCCCAAATTCGTAAAACAAAATCTACTAAGATATCTAGGTTTTTTTAAATAGAAATCTATCTTCAGTAAAGTAATTTGAAAAACAAAATCATTTCTAAAATAATCGTGTTTCACCAGAAGTAAAACTTATATTAATTTTCGCTCCGAAAAAAAAAACAAAAAAAAACAAAAAAATAAATAAAAAAAAAAAAAAAAAAAAATAAAACAAACTAGGTCTTAAAATCAATTAGAATTGATTAATAAAAAAACCCTAATCTCTTGTGTTCTTATTTGATTAGTTTTTCTAATTCAGTATAATATTTAATTATATTAAACTTAAAATACGTGTGCTCACAGGGCGCATATTTTTGCTAGTTTTTATAAAAACAATGACATGAAATGCAATTTTTGCTGGCTATATATATATATATATATATATATATATATAAAATTTCACATAAGGATCTACAGAGTTAAATTCACTGAATTAATCAAGATATTGATCAATTACAGTTAACTGCGGGAGTTAACTGTAATTAATCAATATCTCGATTAATTCAGTGAATTTAACTCTGTAGATCCTTATGTGAAATTCGATTAGGTTATTTCTGTACACTATAATATATATATATATATATATATATATATATATATATAGTGTACAGAAATAACCTAATCGAATTTCACATAAGGATCTTCAGAGTTAAATTCACTGAATTAATCGAGATATTGATTAATTACAGTTAACTCCCGCAGTTAACTGTAATTGATCAATATCTTGATTAATTCAGTGGATTTAACCCTGCAGATCCTTATCTTGAAACTAGAGTAGGTTCTTTCTGTACCCACTATAATACTAAATCCGCTCTACTAACGTATGGAGCACTTCATATTTGTTATAACGCTGACTTATCCGAGTAATATTTACACCAACCAAATATTGAGACTAACACTATTTTTTTTACCGGTAAGTCATTTTATATATATATATATATATATATATATATATATATATATCAAATGAGAATTTTACAATGCAAACAGGACAAAATATTGTTAGGAAAACGGCAAAATCATTTTGTTTTTATATCCTGAAAGAACATAAATGGTAAGTACAAACTTTATATTAATTTCAAATATTTTTACGACGAGGTGAGGCATACTATAATATTTCTGAATTAATACTAACAAAGTAATCAGGGTAACTACTTTATTTTTCATGTAGTTAACCTAAATTTGAAAGCTCTTTTTCCGGGTTAAAGATGAGATATTTCCTGCTGAAAGTGAATTAAATACGGTAGTCCAAATAAAAAGCAGTACAAGGAAATTAATATCTTGCGCAAAAAATAAAGAACAAATATATTAAAGAGAAACACTGGTTAATAAATTTCTTTTTTTTTTTCTTAACTTAAAAAAAATTAAAATCAAGTATCTTAGAAATTAATCTGCAATCTGAAATTATGTATAATTCTCAAAAGTGGCAAGGGCATATCACGAGGCATACTGGTAAACGATTATTGTTGATTAGTGTTTTTTGTTTGTAGTGGTGCTTGATTTAAACGGCATGTTAACTCGCCTAAGGTTATTTCCTGCTTAGAGGTTAAAGATTCACCTTCATAACACGTTCTTATTTACGTTTTCTGTACTTGTTTCTAAACACGATTTTGCATACAACATATTTTCAACCCATAGGCCACTAACAAAGTACTACCAATCCGGATCATAGTGGACCTGGGAGTAATGACGACGATAAGATATTTCATAATCTAGATCTCCAGAGGAAAAACTTCCAACTTTGGATTTATTACAGTGTAATAAATGGACACCTCTTTTTAGGCTGTATTACCTATAACCAAAGGCTACTATAGACGTATTTCAAATCCACCGATATCACCCGCTACTTATTTCGTTGTAGAAGAATAAGTAATAAAAAATTCCCAATATTGGGAGTGCTTAACCACACACTCAGAATCAACCAACCAACCAGCCTAGAAGAAATAATATATATATATATATATATATATATATATATATATATATTATAAACTTCGGTTCCCAAAGCAAGTGTATCTAAAGAAGATAAAAAGTTCAAATATTTATGTAGTTTTAGTGTCTTAACACCGCTTCTCCATTGCATGCACTACGATGTCAGAATCTTTTTATACACTGCATTTATAGTTGTAGAAAAAAGTATTTCTCTCTACAAGGACTATATATATATATATATATATATATATATATATAAATACACAAACACATATCCATACATATACATATAAACATATACAAACCTACATATATATTATATATACACACACACACACAAACAAACATATCCATGCATATACATACAAACATATACAGACCTACATATACAGAGATATATATGTGAGTGTGTAGGTTTCTGTAAGTCTGTATGTATATGCATGCATATATATATATATATATATATATATATACATACACACCCGAGAAGGAAAGAAAGTGGGTAATTTGAAAAAAGAAACTGTTTATTCATACTTATCCGGGTATACTGATAGTGAACTGTTAATGATATTCACATTTTTTTACCATCTTTTTCTAGAGTAAGACCTGTTCATAACAAATTAGATGCACTTCCCAAAAACATATGGACTGAGAGAATTAGCCTGCCTTGAATTATATAAAATTAACAGTAAAATGTAAATCTCTGACTTAAGTTTATATCTTGAATCTTTCGTATTTTAACAACTTTTTTGTTATTTAGATTTTTTTTTATGATGAATAATTCATAATATCTCCCCGAAGATAAGTCATCTGGTTCTGTTAATTAATAATTTTATCTTTATTTTAATTTCATCACTTGTTCTTTTTTTGTTCGTATTTTTATGTTCTTTCTTTTATTTTTATTTTATATCTCTTAATGAAACCGATGTGCATAAGAACATCACAGAATTGCAAATGGCGATTTTGAATATGAATAATCCGTGAAAAAAAAAAAAAAAGACAAAAAAAAAAAACTTCCATTCTATGTATTGACTCACGCATGAAAATAATGTTTAAAAATGAGAAAATAAAAAATATACTATTTTATATAAAAAATAATATTCCCAATATACAAAAAATATATCTTATTTCAAAGACGTATATGAAAGTAATAATTTTGTTCTAATAAAGTTTTGAAATGGACACTGACACTAATTAATCAATTAGAAAAATATAAATAAATAACAGTTCGAAACAAATATATGCCCTCTGTCCTTCATTATGATTTAGCAATTTTACTTAAATCTTCAACTTTTTAGACTTTTTTTTTAATTCAAACTTTTGTCACAAAGTTTTCGACCCCATTTGATTGGATCGAATTTCTATAATTTGTCAGAAGTTTTAAGATAAATAACTATTGAAATATTATTTATACTGTGTCTTTTAATTAATTGGGTTATTTTATGCCGAATACATTGTGTTATTCATTCTTATTGAGTATTTGCCTTTTTTTAAGCTTTAATTTGTTAAACACATTTTTAAGTCTCATCTTTTGATCTATTTAATCCAAAGGTGGTATCCTAACATGTACTACCACTTTGGGTTTGAGTAGACATGTGCGTAATGGGGATGGGGGCATACTTTACAACTCGATGAAATTTAACCCAGGACAATAAGACTCTTAGCCACCGACTGCTAGCATATCTTTGGTATAAAATGTTCAGCTTGCCATAAGACCAATAGGGCCGTGAGAAACGTTTTCACGGGAGTTGTTAATTTAAACTAGCAATTGCTAATTACACAGTACTCCTTGTATCTTTGACAAGTAAACCATTTCCCCTCTCCTGAATACTCGCTAGGTTTCTTCCTATTATTTTTGATAAATTTTAAAAAATACATTCATCAAAACTTTGTCTTTGCTTGACACGTTTGCTTCTTTAAAAAATTCAAATAGTATTCCAGCAAATAATACAAACAAAGCGTCGTATAATCTGCCCAGGGAAAGAGGGAATGTGGTTATTTGTCATGTTTAAATAACTAACTTTCGTTGACTTAATATTCTTATCAATGATAGGTTCCTAAAGATAAGGGTCGATTGATCAACTCTCACCGGAGCTTTCTTTATTTTCACTACTTTGCGATATGCAAAAATTTATAAGCTGGAAATGCAATAAAAAGCAATCGCAGTAAAATCAAAAGAAAAAAAAAAGAAAAATGAAAAAAAAAAAAAAAAAATGAATTATACAAATTATATATATTTTATTTCATGATTTATATAGGCCTGTTTTTGTATATTTGAATCGCTAGTTCGTAAGGTCTATACTAGTATTTTAAGAAATATTGTCAGGCTACAGGGATTGGGTAAGCTCAGTCGGTAGAGCGTTCGGCTAGAAACCACAAGGTTCCTAGTTCGATACCGGTCCTCGCCAACTCAGCGTATGAGTAGCAGAAGATCTGTGCGGTAAAGTAAGGAGCTGATTGTAGGTGTCGCGCTCCACCTCAGACGCTAAAATAATCTCCTTGTCTAGAGCAAGTGAAAGGGGGATAGACTCCTCATGGTTGGCTGATACCGACCTTAAGCCGCCCCAACGACTTTACTTTTTACTTACATTTGTATCATCACTTTCATAATATGAACTTCAAATCTTGTTATATGGGATTGAATAGATGATTTTTGATTATATTTGTTATTGAAGCTAATACGTATCTAATAATAGTTTTGGTCATTTTGACTTTAGCTTATTTTTGGCTTAATTTTGTTTGACAAGTAATCATTACCTACGCTTAATGATATGTTCATGGAAACACTTTTCCCGCTACTGATGATCATCTACACACATGCATGAATAGATAACTTTCGGGTATTGCAATTATCGATCCTAATGAGTCCTTTTCATTTATACTAATGCTAGATTTACATTGAATACAGAAAAGAAAAAAATAATAATCTAGCATTCATCTTTCGCCAGATAATTACACGCTCTTCTTATCTATTCATTATGAAGCTGTTTTCCTAAGCGATCTGTAAGCTAATTAAGATATTTAAGCAGACTAGCTAAATATCATTAACACATGGTGAATGATATAAGTAAGGAAAATAACTTTATTTTGGAAGGTAATTTAAACTTTCCTGAAATCCTGCTCAACGACATTAAAGAGTTGATGACGTTTTCTGTTCATTAAATGGATTTTAAAATTCCAAGCCATATATCACTTTTTTAAGAGGAGGTCACTCGTAGTGCAGTGGTGATCGTCGTACGAAATGTACACGGCAACACGAGTTCAATTCCTAGACGATGTTGTTTGCATTTTACATAGAACTAATAATTTAAGATTAGGTATATATCCAATTGATAGTTTGAATTACCAAATCCTGTGAGATCTCATTATTTCCTTCTTTCAAGATTTAGTCAGATACTATTTAGAGGAAAACAAGAGATTTCATTCTCATTATTTATGTACTATCCAATAGAATACTCAAGCTAAGTTCCAATTACCGTCGAATTGGTTAGACACGGCAACAAGCAGTCGTAATTTAATACGAACCTGTCTTGCTGCAACCCTACTGCAGAATGACAGGGTATGTATGAAACTCCACAACATCATAGAAACCAAGCAGCCAATCAGAACTCAAAGAATGAAACCACCCAAATACATAAATGGACTATTATTGATTTCCATAAATACCAACTGTCTTGGATAGTGTTTCAGTTGTGCTTAACCAGTTGTTGTGTTTAAACCAACAGTAGACTGACTTACTCAATATATACGAAAATTTACCTATATCGAATAGATATACTGTTAAGTTTAAGCTGTCCAATTTTAGACAAATTGGAATGAAAAATATGAAGGTGGATTATAATGTCATTCAAATTACTAAACAATCAAATAGTTTTCAATATATTATTTAAGGGCTGTGGTTTTTGTTTATAAAAACTAGGTTCATAATTATATGCCTTAAGCAATACTTCTATGGTGAATCAAAGGTTTTGGAATATGTTCTTAATGTGAGGCATATTTCGGCATTCTCAAATACTCCTCCCGATGTCGTCAGAGTGACTATGATTTGACGAGCTCTAGTACTATTCACCGGATTTATTTCTTTGGCACAGAACACGACCTCGGAATCTACGTTTTAAAGGCTATCCGACCTATCCCGATCATAGATCTTCGTGGAGAGACGTATTTCTTTAAAAATACATCTGTTTGATGATGTAATTGATTATCTGCTTGATGTTAACAGCATGTCAACTCACCCCAGCTTATTTTATGCATATAGGTTAAGGAATCGCGTTCCTTGTACGTTTATATTTTACATTTATTATGCAGATGTTTCTTTTGTGGAATTTCTTTTTTTGCAAAAGTTCTACAAGCTGTTCAGTCTAAATTATTCCAAAAAAATATTGAATAGAACACGTTGTCAACAACATTCAGATGAAAGATATGAAGTAATTTTATTTACTTCTAAATACTCACCATGGAAAATACCAGTGATACGAGCACAGCGAAAAGAGGGAAGCAATTACAGAATATAAAGGCTACACATGTAACTGACATTCCAAATAATGAAGAGGTCAGGATGTGGCTTTTAGGGATTTGAAGAAGGTCAGCAAGGAACCCAACAACAATGTTGCTAAATGCAAATACTGTTGCATAGGGCTTGACCGGGCCACAACATCGCACATGTTATATACTGGCATCTTCAAACTCACGCTACTCTGACTCGTATACGTTGCTGGTATACAGCGGAGATCGTTTCTGACCCCTAGACGATGTATCTAGTGGTCGCTTAAATGAACTCACAGGCATGCTCTATGTAGTAGGAGATCTGACTTTATTTCTCTCATCTCGGCTGTACGTGGTGGATGGGTGACGGGCATTGATCATGGGCACTACTACTGCTGGTGTGGTGGAAGGCGGTGGGCGAGCCTCACTGCCCGCAGCAACGCTCGACCGTGTCGACGGTCAGACTCCTTCTGTTCTCTGCGCCATCTCCTGGGGTCTGACTCTGGGTGGACTAACAACTGCTTAAGTATTGACGACCGCCCACGCATTTTAATCTTTCTCTGTCCCTCAGCCGGAAGTCCTTACTTCCCTTTCCAGTTTCTTTGTTCAATTTTCCGCTTGTATAGAGGAAGTCCTTTGTCACACCAGACCATCTGTCTACCTTAGCCATTGTCTTCTCAGTTCAATTTCCCTTTGTCTTTTCGAACTTCCCGCGCAAAACAAACTGAACAATAGTCAATCTGCAACAATACTCCACCGTAGATGGACATTATCCAAGCTCCTTGTTCATGGCTTAGTCGAACACTCACAACTTTGGTGGAAGACACAACAAAATAACTACATATGTCAGCTTATTCTAAGCGCCATTGAAAGGACAAGAAATCAGTTTTCAAATAATTTGTATTAGCTAGGATAACTTGATATTCATATTTACCAGCTCTCCACACGAGTAGGATGTGACATAAGGTTTGATTAGAAAAAAAAACAATGCATCAGATATTGTGGAATTCTAAAGACGTTAAATCAATGTTGGACAGGGGATCCCACCTCTATTTTAAAAACTGGATTTTCGCTGAAAACCTTTACACACACCTATTTTCCCTATCAACTCTCAACCACAGCAGAAACCTACCACGGCTTTAAAATAATTCAGTCATGTGATATGATCGCCACAAAGTAGCACGTACGAAAATATTGCAAACAATTCCATTCCTCCTAGTATTGATAAAGTACCTACCAGAATTTTGTTTGAGATAAGTAATTTCTGGAGAAAATATCGCATCGCCACAAGCAGAAGATGCGACACAATGCCAAGTTTGAGGTGTGGTCTCTCACCTGGATGTGAGGTTAATGAGTTTTTTCAACTCCTTTAGTTTTTCACCAACACCTCGGGGAAACATCTAAATAAAACCGCAACCATATTTTGGAGGAAAATTGATTCTAAACAGAAACGACCATTTTCTTAAAAGATCATAAAGAAGAAACATTCCGTGGTCTTCAAAGATAGCTGCTTAAAACATATATATATATATATATATATATATCAAATTAGTTACTATGATAGAGTGAATAAGAAGACGTTCGTTTCTGCTTGAAACAATAATAGTGTATATGAATAGAGATTGTATTTGTTTCTGAATTCGTGAGATGACGAACTGACATTATTATAAAATCCTGTACTAGTGTCATCACCTTAACAACCGCCAGTGATAAAATGTTTTCGATATTTTGGGGTCTCCCGATTCCCTCATGTAAGTGTTGTACTCTATAATGTTCGAGAAATTTGAACTTTTGCATATTGTTCCGTAAGTTGATTCTGCTGCGTATGCTGAGCGCGTATCTGTTATATGTCATTTCGTCTTTGGGGGTGTCACTGATCCGTCTAATTCACGTAACCCATATGATTTCTGCACTCTTCGATCCCTGGATTAAAGTTACGTCCGTCAGGTACACTGGATACACTAGATCGATCATCTTCATCTCTATAGGATGAAAATCTCCTGGCACTAACTTGAAGCCTCAAATCTAATGTGGTTTGCCTGCTTTACGTCAAGAATGGTAACATGAAAAATAATGTAAGTATCCTCAACTCCATTGTCTTCGGTTCCAGGGTGACGAACATGCAGTGCATTTTATGGATCTAATTCGCCAAAGTTCATCAAGTGCAGATTTAAAGTAAGAATATCACAGAGTAAAAGATGGTAGAGTTCGCTTAAGAATTGGGGGAGATATGGGGGCTTGAAATGTGTCCCCAAAATGCCATTTTTCAGCCATTATAAGTCTACGTATTTTGATGAAAATGTACGTTATCGATTTTATTGTTTTTTCTCATGGATTCTAATGCCTTGAATTTACTGATGGTGAAAAAGTGCTCAATTCGGAGTTTTAGGGGACTTTTGAAGCCTGATAATCCCCTGAAAGTGGGCAAAATTGGCCAATTTTGTGTACAAATAAAGTGCCAAACCAATATGATTTTCTGATAGAGTTCTGATGGTGAACAAAGTGCTCAATTTGGAGTAAGAATTTTCTAGTAAGAATTGAACTCATCCGTAAGTGCATTAACTGTAGATTTCAAGTGAGGATCGAACTTGCCGCAAATTTCTTTAATTATTTCTCATTGCAGCCAGAGGATACTTTTTATGAAATAACGGTGGAGGCGCGTTGCGTCACCATTTGAGTCGTAGAAAATGGACTCGGCGACCAGAGTTCAAATCCTTGACGATGCTGTTAGCATATCACATAGTGCTAATGCTCTTGGAAATGGTATGCGTTCAATTAATCTCCCCTCAGCTATGGCTAAATATCAGAAAAGAGTAGGTACTTTAATCTTAGGCAGCCAGTCTGGGGGAGGAAAAACTTGAAATACAAAACTGTTAAACTGCGCTTAAGAAATTGCCTTCGTATCATATCCTAGGCGTGCAGAAAGGGTAGTAAATGAATATATAATAGTTAGCGAGCTTGGCTAGCAGACCATTGTAAGTGGGTTCAATTCCAACTTAATAACATTAATAAATGCTATGTTTAACAATAATAACTGTATGCTAACCTTAATGAATTACAACTATGTATACAAGTTAACATACACACGCGCATACAATTAAGCGTGTGTATCTGTATACCTAGATCTGGATTTTAAGAGTGTCGACCCTTATTGAATAATTCTTGCCCTTTACGATCATTGTCCAAGTGACTCCCGCCTGGTGGAAATCCCTTTATATATTATTATGCGCTTAATAATGGGGAGTGTAATCTGATTGGAGGAGTATCCTAGAAAGAGATCTGTTGTTTATTTCATATGAATATAGTGAATTGTTAATTTATTTGCACTATTATAGTTAATTCAATATTTTCTAGTTGTTTATTTTTATTATTATAGGCGAGAAACAATCAGTAAGCGCTGTTGACTATGTATCTACGCTATTAAAACAAATATCCGTGTGTCCTATCTCCAATATTGAACATTTTTTTAATAAGATTTTTTTTGGATGTGTTTTTTTAGAAGCATTGTTGAATAAAGTATATATTATTATTTATATTTTTGCTTGAAGGCAATTACAATGCGTATATCACATAAAATTCGATAATCATAGAAGATAATAATGACAAGTGAATTTCGGTAAAGAATTATTCGGTGTGTAGAAAATCGTACAGACTGTTTCAACTTTATTAAGTCTCATCAGCGATGTATACTGACGATTTCCCTACGCTTTGTAATTGCCTTCAAGCAAAAATATAAATGATACATATTTTTTTTATAATTATAGCAAAACACAATCATATTATTAATACTTCAATGTATGCATATCTGTGTAGTAGGCGCACTCACATCTATGACCTAAATCCCACTGAAAATATTTTATTACTAATGTTTTCTTTCAAAATAGTGACAGTATTGAATGTTTAATGTCTATTCTGACACTATGATACGTAATCTTGTATTGTTCTTGATTAAGTGTGTTAAACCCTCGAGTAGACGGAAGTTGATTTATAACAAACAATAACAGATTCGGATCTTGTGTCTTATGTCCTTCAGATGAACTAAAATAAACTAAAAGTAAACAAACTTTAAGGAAGCTCAACTTTAGCTTGGTAACCAGTCTATGAGAAGGAAAAGTCTGGATTAAACCTGCTACATTCTGCTAAAAAATTGACCATGTGTCGCATCCTGCTGGTGTGGGGGAGTTGGTTTATATATATATATATAATTGTGAGGTCCATTGCGAAATGGTTACCGTCAGAGGAAATGGAGATGGCAACACGAGTTCAATTCCTACATGAGGATGGTTTCCTTTTCCCATACTAATAACCTTGGGAAAGGTATGCATCCAGCAATTCTTCCACCAGCTATAGTTAAACTTAAGACAGTCAAGTCATTTTAGCCTTAGTTAGAAATCGGTCTATGTGAAGGAAAAAAGCTGACAAATTACTATTCAGAAATTGACCTTGTGTCACATTCTCCTCGTGCAGAGCTGTTGATGATATATATATATATATATATCATCATCAAATTTTCTGCATGCGCAGGATACGACACAAGGTCAATTTCTTAAGCGGAGTTTTACCAGGTTTGAATTAAAAGGTTTTTTTTCTCTTAGATTGTTTAACAAACCAGGGTTAAAGAAACGCCCCTACTGTTTTCCCATAGTTGGAGGGGGAGTAGCTGGATGCCTACCTTTTCCAAGGGTATGAGCGCTATGTGAAATGTAAACAGCCTTGTCCCGGATTTGAAATCGGGTCTATAAGTCCGTAGCTCACTATCTATACATATATAAAAGGGAAGTTGTGTGTATATATGTATGTATGTATGTATGTATGAATGAATGTGTATATATCAGGCTGGAACTACGAAAATGAAACAATGACAAAGTAAATAAATATACACATTCAGTATCATCAGTTCTTGATTTTTTAGCAAAAATAATGAAGATTTTATATTCGTGAAGATGATTAAAAAATAAAATTTATAAAGTAACAGCACGTAATCTTTTTTTTGTTTTCTTTTTTTGCATTTGATATTTTAAATAGGAGATACTTATTTTTCCTTTCATAGTGTCTGAACACTTTTTGTTCTGACGTCCGACCAGGCCGAATCAGCGCAAGGTCTTTTTTTACGTAAGGATTTTAATGGAGCATCGTTCGAGGATCCAACTCAAGATTCAATAGTAATGGATCTGCGATACTAACTTTTTCATACACTTCTACTCAGACGACGGCGAGTAGCAGCTTCTTGTGTTACAGATATTTATCAAGAATTTTCCAGGAATTATTGATTTTTTTTACTCTTCTTTCAATCATCATAATTTCAGTTACGTTTTATCGTCGCTGAACAGACCATTATTCTACGACCGCCAATAAACAATGCAGAAAGAAATAAACCTCGATTGGTTGATATCTATGTTTTTTATGGAACGGTCAAACAATGTTTTGGGGATTTATTATAGCACAAAATATTCATATAGTTGGGAAATGAAAAAGATTCCTTATCAAATTCCCAGACGACTGGTTGAGACATGAAGAAAATAATTCCTCATTTTATTGTTCACCAAATATTGAAACTCTGCACATGTACCTAGTGCCATGAAAATATTCCAACATTTTTCCTTTGGAAAAAAGATTTCATTCACAGTTATGTAAATTTCGACACAACCACCTTCGAAAGTAATCAGCTTGGCCAGTGATACATCGCGACACACATTTTCTGCTACTCTCAAAATTCTCTCTGCTGTTTAGTTTTTCTTTTTACACACGTCAAACGCCATATGCGATTCGCATGTGACAAAAAGGTGACATCTCAGCGTAAACTTTTGAAATTAATTGCTCCATGGCAAAATTTCAGAGATGGTTAAAAAATAAGAGAAAAAAAAAACATCTTATAATTTAGAGCCTACGCTACTCTCCATTTAATCAGAATTGCATATATATATATATATATATATATATATATATATATATATATATATATATATATATCACTTCACATCGTGTAATGGTTAGCAAACTAGATTTGCAGACCAGTGTTATAGAGTTCGATTCTCACTGGGAGCCCAATACTTCTGGCCTTGCGTCACGTCTAAGCTAAGCATAATATATATATATATAACACATTGCACGAGTTGGATGTGACACAAGGTCACATTTTAAGCGGGGTTTAACAAGTTTTAATTCAGAGTTTTCCCTATCTTAGACTGGTTGGCTAACCAAGGTTCAAGAGCCCAGTCTGTCCTATTTACTCATAGCTGGAAGGAGAATGTTTCAATCTATACTTTCCCCAGAGGCGTTAGCTATGTGAAAATGCAAAAAAGAGCATCGTCCAGTAATTGAACCGGTTTCATCGTGTCCAATTCCTACAAGGATAACCTTCATGCAACACACACACACACACACACATATATATATATATATATGGTAGCGGCAACATGAAGTCAACAGAGGTCCGTTATTGATAATCTCACCCAACTGATTTTCAATCCAAGTTGATTTAACAATCGCATAGGCGAGAAACTGGCAGTATCTAAGCGCTGTTGACTTCATATCGACGCTACACTATCTTAAATATAAATGCTCATTCCAAGATATTGAGCACTATTTACTTGTAGATTTTGCGCACTATATAATCAATATTAATAAATTCATATACAAAGTTGACATATGTAGGGGACACTTTTCCACCATCTGGATACTGATGTATGAAAAACAAGAAGACACGAACGTCTACACTCGAATATCTTCAAGAAAAAAAATATTGCGTGGTCCTTAACAAAACCTACATAAATAATGTACCCAATATGACGCCCTGTACTTGCGATCTTGTGTCTCACCCTCCTCGTGGGGAGCGAGTTGAGTTAATACATACTGCACCTAAAATCTATTTTCAACAAAATTTAGAAAATTCAATTTTCGTTTTTCCATTCTTTTTAGAAAAAAATCTTTAAACCGTTTGTTTTACAAATATGCAGGCACAAACACACACATATATGCCTCTGTGTGTGTGTGTGTGTCTGCCTATTTGTAAAACAAACGGTTTAAAGATTTTTTTTTCTAAAAAGAATGGAAACACACACACACACTATATATATATATATATATATATATGTGTGTGTGTGTGTGTATTTAATAAACTTTTTATAAACATATATTAAATCGATAAGAAAATAAGTCACACTAATAACATAAAAAAAAGACAAAAAATTATCATTATCTTAGTGATATTTACCCAATACGTTCTCGAACATATTAAAACTGTTTGAGGAAAATCTCAAGTAATTGGATTTTTTATATTTATTGTAATTCAGAAAAACGTATTAATCAGTTCTTATATCTATTCTTTTCCATGGAGGATTTTATTACAACACTTTCCTATGTTTATTAATATTTTTTCTTGTGCATTTCAATTTAGAACATAGAATTGAATTAAATACTGTGCCTCTTAGCACACCTATATTATTGTACGTTACACAACGTCTATTTAAAGTATATGGTTTTACTTGTATTTACTCACGAAGATACTCGGGGATTGTTTGTATTTATATGCTATTGTAAGTTTTCTAATTTTGAGAGAATTAAGACGAAAGGAAGGAATAAGACAGAGAAAGGAGAGAAAGATAATTTGGATGCTGAGAAAAAAAAAAGGACAGAGAAAGATAACCAGAAAAGGAAGGTGGCATGAATAGAAGCAGTAAAGTTAAGAATGTGTTTCAGAGTAAGGATAAATGTTAGAAAGGAAAAATGTGAATGAAGGGAAAGTATTGAACCTCTGACATATATCACAATGGTAATAAGGTGGAATAATTAGCGACCGTGGTTTCTGGCATTCGTCCCATGTTAACCGACCTTGCCCTATGACGGAGGGCAAAAGTCATAGCATATGTCATTGGTTATTGATGACTATCGACTGGAGGACATCAGTCCTGGAATATTCTTCTCCTATAACATTACCATGTTTAACAACGAAATTTACGACTATGAATTCACAAACAACGTTACTCTAAACTTTAACGATTGCTACTAGCAGCTAGTATTAATGATACTAGAAATAGAATATAGAAATGACCATACTGTTATCGAGTGCAAAAAAAAAAAAAAATAAAAATACCATCATCATCATGATGGTATTTTTACTATAAAAATGATTTTTATATAAATGAAATTTACTATAAAAATGCATTGAAATGATTTTACTATGAAAATGCTTGCAAAGATTTTTACTATGAAAATGCATTGCAAAGGATTTTACTATGAAAATGCATTGAAATTTTTACTATGAAATGCATTGAAATCACTATAAAAATGCATTTGGAAATGATTTTTACACATTGGAAATGATTTTTACAATGAAATGCATTGGAAATGATGAAATGCATTGAAATGATTTTTACTATGAAAATGAACAATAAAGATTCATTCGAAATGGTTTTTCTCTATAAAATGCATTGGAAATGATTTTTACCATCGAAATGAAAAAAATGCATTGGAATTTTTTTTTCTTGACAGCAAATTACACATGACACTCACTATCCTCCATTATCATCATCCCTCACGGCATCCAGAATCCATGAAGTGAATAAGATTTTGGATGTTGTTTTTTTAGAAGCATTGTTGATTAAGTATATATTATATTTTTGCTGAAGGCAATTACAATGCATGTATCGCATAAAATTAGATACTTTTTTAAATTCTAAGTAGTCCTATTTAATACTAAGAATATACGCATTAGATAATCAAAGTAACAATAATATTTGTAACAAAAATTCGAACTCAATCACCAGTTCGATTTTTCTGCTCCTATAACCATTTCACCATTCGCACATTCAAAATCAGCTAAATCGCGTCGGTTCCGATCTAGCAACTGATGCGACGACACTGTTGGCAAGATCTATCATCCCTGACATTCTTTTGAAGAATGACTTCAGGGTCGTTGATAGAGATTTGCTGCATGATTAACTGCTAGTTTTCTATAGAGTGCAATCGAGGCCTGTGTTCAGATCCAGGCACAGATTCCTGACTTAGCGGTGGTACTAACCGATAACATAATCACTATAGAATACTAAGTCCAATTACCGTCGAATTGGCAAGACAAGACAGCAAGCAGTCGTGACTCAATACGATTCTGACAGGCTGTAAAGACCACTGCAAAGTGGCAGGATTTATGGAGCCTCAGAGGATCATACAAACCAAGCAGCCAATCAGGACTCAGGGAATGGAATCACCCAAATGCATGAGTGGACTGTTCTGAATTCCCATAGGTACCAGTTGTCTTGATACTGGTTCAGTTGTGCTTGGCCAGTCACATTGCTCAAACCAATTGTTGACTGACTGACTTCAATAATCACCATCATCTATATATTAATACTCCTGTTCCTAAATTAGACGACCGTTATCACCCAGCAATACCTTCTGGTTAACAATGAGACCGTCCAAATCGTCCTAGATGAAATGCCAAATATAAATCTTTATTATTTGGTGAGGCTTATCCACCGAATTTTTATTATGAGTTGTCACCTCAGCTAAGTAACGGACACTTCAGTTTTTATTATACAGACAGAAAGGAAATTCTACACAGAAAAATATAATAAGAAAAAATGAAGGAATATAGAGTGAGATGTGAGCCCGCGGAACCGATGACGCTAATCTATTTCTATCGAACATAATAAAAAAAATGAAAAGAGAAAAAGAATGTGACAGAGTTAAATCAAGATTATACTTTTTTTTTTAAATATTGAACTATTTAGCAATATCGTTTAATTAAACGTGGTAATAATTAAGTTATCGTATTGTGGTGTATCTGCTAGTATATCAAATAATGAAATAATCCATTAGAATCTCACAACCAAATTATATTAGGAACAATCTCTACGGCAATCACCTTAAATTCGCTAAGTCATTCAGTAGATTCTCTTCTAACATTAAACATTAACTAGGATTCTAATGGCAGAAGATAAAAAAAAACCTAATTTACAGCGAAGTCTGTGCAGATTACTTCAAATAATATATTGAAATGTTAGAATGGTAAATTTATTATAGACTAAATAACATCAGAGACTGAATTACATGTGTAGATAACATTTTTTTCAATAGGTAATAATTTAGGGTTAACTCGACAAATAAGGAATCTAGAATCTAATCATATATAAGGGGCCGGGTTAGCTCAGTCGGTAGAGCGTTCGGCTAGAAATCACCAGGTTCCTAGTTCAATACCGGCCCTCGCCAACTCAACGTATGAGTAGCACAATGATCTGTGCGGTAAAGTAAGGAGCTGATGGTAGGTGTAGCGCTCCACCTCAGACGCTAAAACAGTGAAATGGGGATAGACTCACTCGCTGATTGGCTGATACCTACTTTAGCCCCACACCTGACGACATGTCATATATATATATATATATATATATATATGACAAGGGGAAATACATAAAAGATTTCTATGGCAATACAACAGAGTGACTGCAATACAACAAAGTCTGGTGGTATCTTAATATACTGCTGAGACACTGAGATATTGGTAATGATGACCCGGCCCCGAAGCCATGCCTGAATCCATAGTGATCATCTGTTGAAAGTTTTATTAGAAGCAATACTGCCGTCGAAAAAAAACATTCATTTTATGAGTTTCTTTATATTCTACAACCCTAGGAATGATCAGCAAGGTTTCTTTACTCTAGGGCATCTGTATTGTTAGATATAAATTCCAAATTACGGTAGCATCTGTATAACAATATTGAGTGTTTTAGTAGCTGGTGTCATTCTAATCGGGTGAAGTTTAATCGAATACTCGATGAAATTCCCGTATTCCAACGAAGTATATTCCACATAAATATCATCAGACAGATAATAAAAGCTTTTGAAACGAGGGCTATATCACTGCATTCTGATGAAATTCATTTCAACGTGCGCAGCAAATGAAAACTGTATCCTTGATATGTAGAATGCTAATAAGGAACGTCGTACGAAGTTTATATTAACCACTTCCTGCTGGCAATAATCTCATTTTCTGGTTACTCGGATAAAGCGGAATTATATAATACCAGGGCCCCATAAGATGTGTTACATTATGATATACATACCATGTGAAAAAATATGTAAGTGTGAAAAATAATAAAATGAGGATGATTTATTAATATTTGGAAAAAATATTCCGACAGTGAGCGTTTCGATTAATGGATCTACAGTATTAGTATATATTTGAAATAGATATGTATTATTATGTGTCTCTAGATTTTTTTTCCCGGGTAATAAGTTGTTTTTGGTTTCTCTTCAACCGAGGGATACAAAGAGGAAATTTAGATTAGCCTTTCTGTTTTAAATCATGCTGATTTGAAATCGGACATTTTGCCTTCTTGCTTGCAAAAATAATTTTGAAGAGAATGTCAACGTCGATATTGAAATATTTCCTTTAATCACGAAAATATGTGACTAATTAGGTTATTGTAGGAATATTTGATGTGTGAAATACATTTAAAAATTTACATGTGTATGATAGGTTTATATTAGGCACTGGCAAAAAAATCGGATACTACGAGTTTTAAAAGCGAATTGAAAATAATTAAATCAATTATTTAAGGTCAAACTTTGTCTAAATCGATAAGTGGTAACATAATAACCATCATTAAAAAAAGAAAATATTACAAATGCAGTTTATTTTTAATACATTTAAAAATATTTGTTTTGGTCAATTTCGACGCGATCGGCCATTCTGTCTCTTTTTCAAGGGTTTTAAGCGCTTGTTTATAATTTTAATATAACATTCGCGATTGCAAAAAAAATTAAAAAATACCAAAAAATCAGGTAATTATCTGATTTTAATGAAATTTTCAGTATTGATTTATTAAGTAATGAATTCTATAATGCATCAGTTATTTTATTTCAAAACCTTAATTTACTATCTTTGCTATTAAATATATATATATATATATATAAAATTCATTTAAAATAAAAATTCGACATTCTAGAAATAAATATCTATTTAATGCAAACTTTATTTTAGTCAATCAAAGTATACCTTTTGAAGAAAAACTATTGAAAATGTATCCCCCTCCCCCTTTAAGCAAAAAAATATCGATGTATAATTTTTTTCTTTTATAAGATAATAGCCAATTAAATAATTATCGAAATGAGTAAAAAAGAAATCTCCAAAAAATTAATTATTTTTTAACATTTTATTTTCCGATTTTCGGTACCTTATTTTCATGTAAAATATTCAACTTAATTTTTTTTTTCTATTTACAACTTCGTTCTTTTATCTTTTTATTTCTACTGTAATTAGTATAAATCAAGGACCAACTCGCCAATATTTTACACTCCCAAAGTAAGGGGGCTCAAAATTAAGTGACCTGGAAAAAATCAGAAAGTTTTGAAATAAAATAAATAATGTATTATAAAAATCATTCATTGATAAATAAACACTGAAAATTTCATTAAAATCCGATTAAAATTCCCTGATTTTTGGTAAATTATTTTCTGTAGGCCCCCCTAAAGCCATTTTACCAAAAACGCATTTTAGGCTCATTTTTGTCAGTGCCTAGTTCATATAATTAGAATTACGTAGTTTAATTTTTAAAAATTAATCTTGACAAAATGCATGTGTACAAGACTTCGGTACTTTCCAAATATTCTCTTTCGCTATACATTTCTTTTCAGGTAGTTTCAGCCTCTAAAGTTTTATCAAGAGCCAATTATAATCTTTATGCTAACGTTCTGATATTTTATACAAGTCGTTTTTGTGTTTAAAAAATATAGAATTTTGACCAGGTTTCTGTATTTTCTTTTGCAATTCTTTTTTAGGTCACTACTTTGATCTGCATGCAATCTTATAGCTTTTCTTTGGCATGGATTTGATTGGGTTCTGTCTATCAGTATGTCTGTCTGTGTCTCTCATTCGGTTAAATTTTAACTTCTTATATTTTCATTTTCAGGTCATTATTTTCATGCAATCTTATATATTCTCTTTGGCATGTATTCTCTCTCTCTCGCTCTCTCTACATGGTATGGATTTTCTCTCTCAATCAAATTTGACTTCTTATATTTGATTGATCTACTGAGTCAAAAATGCGGTAGCGTGAAACTAAACATTCAACATGGTGTCTGTGCGCGCATCTCAGTGTGTGTGTGAGTGTGTGTGTGTAAAAAATAAGGAAGAATTAAAGATAAATGTTGGTTGTGTGTTAAGTGTGCAAGAGGTGAAAGTAATAATGCAAGACAGCAAAGAAATAGCAAAAATAGCAAAAATTAAAAAGAATTTAAAAAAAGACGGAAGATAAAGATGAAGTAAAGAACAACTCTAAAGACGACCGAGAAAGGCAGAGGCACATGACGAACACAATAAGGGGACCACGTGACCGGAAATTGGAGTAGAAATATGGCTGCAACCTGAACCGGCCACTTATAATAGAGCTGTCAATCAAAGTCCGGTCTGAGAGAGAGAGAGAGAGAAGAGAGAGAGAGAGAGAGAGAGAGAGAGGGGGATTCTAGGCGCGAACAATGACTGAACTGAGTCAGAAGGTGGAAAAAGAAAACTGGAACGCGCTACGTACCCATAATTCTACTACAAGTGTAACGATAACGGCAAGTTATGTGAATATGTTTCCAGAGTCCAAGGTTTTTTTCCTCTGCCGTGCCAAGAAAACTAAAAGAGTGAGATGCGAGATATCATACACACACACACATACACATACACACATATATATATATATATTTATATATATATATATATATATATATATATATTGTGCACTTGGAACCGCCGACAAAAGTTTAAAAACAGATTAGAGGAATGGGAATTCAGAGGCAGAATTGAGACCATTCAGACAGCAGCATTGTTGACATCGGATACGATACTTAGTGGAGTCCTGGAGACCTGTGGGAACTTGTCACTCAGACTCCAGTAAAAATAAACAATCAGCTAAATTTGGTGTGAAAAACTCAAAGTGAGTGAAACTGTCGAACAAGAAAGTGAAGTTCGTACCAATTGTATATGGTGCCAGTGGAACGGTCCCCAAAGCTCTGGGAAAAAAATTGGGTGAATTGGAAATCAGAACAAGAATCGAAACCATCCAAACTACAGCACTGTTAAGATCGGCTAGTATGCTCAAAAGAGTCCTGGAGACTTGGGGGGGGGGATTGCTGTCACTCAGCCTCCGGTGAACCACCGGTTAAAGCAGGTGTGAAAACCTCAATGATAATAATAATAATAATAATAATCGTGCTGATATGAACTGAAATGTATTTTTCATAAATAAAAGGAATCAATAGAAAAATGAATATTCTATCATTAAAGCGTATGTTATGATTACGTAGTTATGATTTTAACAGAACGACAGAAATCACTGTGATTATGCTAAACGAAAACAACTCTATATAAATTATATTGCGCGATAATCCTATATAATATTCTCAACAACAATGATAACATTAATTACGAGGAATAATAGCCAAAAATCAAATCTTTTAAAAAGAGATAATTATTAGGGAATTCACAGGAAAAAATTAAGGATGATTTTATGCTAGTAAGATCATAACATGGTGAATAAAATCCAACTATTGTATGAGTCTAATTATAGTATTAATAAGCATGAAAATATCGAGAGAACACAACTTAAATGAAAACACTGATTATAGTAATTAACGTCTAAGATTTTCTTTCCCTCTGACTTAATCAATAAAAGGTTGTAGCAACCTTTAAGATGTTAAAGTTCAAACATTACAGAATTAACACACAGAGGTTTCTGAATTATGGTTTACTTGTCTCAGGTTATTTTATGTCTATAAGTTAGGGAATCGCGTTCATTGTTAATTTATATTTACATACATTTTTTGTGTCGTTGTTTCTTATAGGAATTTTTGTAAACCTTCCTATCGTATACGAAACATCTTTAAATATATCTATTTGCCCCATAGACGGGAACATAAAAGATTCTAACACTCCGGATAGGAGGGGACTGGAGAGTAATGGAGTTCAATAATGAGGTAATAAAACATTAATATGAAGATTTATATATGGATAAAATAAAGAATCCAGAGAGATTACTTTTATATGTAGAGAACATTAAAATAAATACAAGGTGTAGCTTCACATCCTATCCAATGTGCAATTTTAGAGGTGCTTTTACTAGTCAAAAAACAAAAGTTTGAAAAATAATTTCCTGAAAACTGTACATAGGTAAACTATATATATAAGTTAAAAGAAAGGAAATGAATCCGACGGTATGGATATAGATAAAAGGATATGAAAACAACACAATATGCTGTTAAAGTGAAAAGATTTCATATCATATTCATAGCTAATATTGAACAATATTTTGATTTATAAAAATCATCTTCAGAGCTTGTTTATACTACTTATTATTTTCGTCTCCGCTATTCATAAGTCCGGAGTATAAACAAGCTCTGATGATGATTTTTATAAATCGAAATATTGTTCAATATTAGCTATGAATATGATATAAAATCTTTTCACTTTAACAGCATATTGTGTTGTTTTCATATCCTTTTATCTATACTCTCTCTCTCTCACATATATATGTATGTGTGTGTGTATACATCAACCACTCCACACAAAGAGGGTGCAACACAAGGTCAGTTTCTTAAGCGTAGTTTAACAGGTTTTAATTCAGAGTGTTCTTTCTCATATACTGGTTGCCTAAACAAGGTTAAAGAGCCCAGTCTGGCCTACTATTTACCCATAGCTGGAGTGAGAATTTTTCGGTTCATACTTTTTCTATTTTTATTTATGAGCTTGAATATAGAACTGATACGCTGATAAAAAGTATGAACCCAACTATCCTCCCTCCAGCTATGGGTAAATATGCCATATCATCTTGATATATATGAGACCATTTCGTTTCATGTCCGTTTTACAGACCAATCATCAAGCAAGAAAAAATTGCCTGCCTGATGATTGGTCTGTAAAGATGGGCATGAAACCAAATAGTCACAGACAAGCATCCAAGTATGTATTAAAAAAAAAGTAAAGTCGTCGGGGCGGCCTGAAGTCGGTATCAGCCAGTCAGCGAGGGAGCCTATCCCCTTTTCAATAGCGTACGTATCTTATATAATACATTATGTAAAATTATACATGTATAACGCAGGTGTGTAGACATTTTCTGCTTACATGCTGGTATTTAATTAATTCCTACATAACATTTATGCAACAGCAACAATATAGTAATGCGTAGTCACTCAGCGTAACGGTTATCTTCGTAGGAAATGGAATCAATGACCCGAGTTCTAATCCAGGAGGAGGCTTATTGTGTTTCCCTTTGCGTTATTTTCCTTGACAAATAGCTTATTCTATGAAGTCATTCCCTTAATATGGATAAATAGTTGGACAGTATTTTCTAATTATAGGCAATCAGTGAAGGAAAACTATGTCCGTTATGACGTCATAAAAAGGTCAGCCTGAACCATTTTATATCCGTCGTAAATACAAGTAGACATTTGGTGAATCTGTTTAGAATTTACAGGGAATGATGGGATTCACGCATTATTCGGGGGTTTAGGAACAGAATTCAAAATAGATGGATGAGAACAATGTAAATCATTGTCAATTTATTGCAATGAAAATGAGGAAAATAGTCCGAATAATACACATAACACACACACACACATATATATATATTATAATGGAGATTGTGTGTTTTTCTGTCTGTAACCGAAACTATATTACTAATCGAATCACAACATAGTTATTTACATCATATTCTCCATGATTTATTTATATTTAAACCTGAATTATTACTAAAATTGATTCACCTTTTTATTAGTGTTGTCCATATCTACATACAGATAACATGCAATTGTATTTATATATACAAAAAATAGCAGTTTGCAGTGTGAATGGGAAGGCTAATTTGCATATTGATATTAAAAATGTGATTTTATTAAATGTGTGCTTAGTATTATTGATTTCTAATTGTTTGGTTTTATTTTAATGAATATAAGCAAAAATCTCTTCAATGAATCTTAAATGAAATCCATTAACAAGAAAAAATAACTGTCATTTTATTCTTTATTTCCTAATTTAACTAAATAGTTGAATAAGTAAAATTCAGCAATGAAAGACGGGAGTGATGGAAGAGCAAGTTTCATTTCTATTTTTCTATTATACCCCACTCTGTTACATATCTTTTTATCTGTCTTCTTATTAGACTTTCTAATTTGATACGATATTTCATTACATTAAAACTTAAATACTTGCACCCGGAGTGTGCATATATTTGCTAGTATATATAAAATAGAGAACGATCGTCTAATCACAAAACGCTCACATACATATATAAGTATCTTTTAATCAAACACACAGACACACATATGTACATATGTACATATATATATAAGCATCTTGTAATCTCCACACACAGACATGTATATGTAGTAACATCTTATAATGACACACAGACATATGTATATAGAAACATCTTATAATCAAAAACGTGTTATATATATATATTTTTTAAATCAATAAAATCTTGTCTTCCTGTATTTTGACTTAGTATTACTTTAATGATACTCGTATCACTTAAATTGTACGACCCTGATCATCTTTCAACACCGTCTGGTTAAACATGAGACCGTCCAAATCGTCCAAGATGAAATGCATAAATATATATCCTGATTATCTGATGTTGCTTATCCACTGAATTCCTATTTCTTATCTGTATCGTCACCTCAGCTAAATAATAGACCATTCAGTTTTAATTATAAAGAAATAAAGGGAGGGAAAAGGACATGTTAAACAGAAAATATTAGAAAGTAAGAGTTGGGAAAGGATAGAGAGAAGAGGTGAGCCAGGGGAAGCGATAACGCTAATCTGTTTCAATCGAACATGAAGAATAAATTAAAGGAATGGAAGAAAAAAATGTGAGAAACAATGAAATGAAGATCATTATATTTTTTTACATATTTAACTATATGCAATAGCTCTTATGTAAGCATAAAACTTTATACAAATTGAATTATCATACTGGGGTATATCCATATATCCTGCTAGTACTACTTTAATGTAGCCGATTGTGCATTTAGAGTTCCAGCGCTCAATACAAAGAAATTTATTGATCCTGGTATTTTTCGCGTGAGCCGATTGATCACGACGATTGGCAAAAAAAAAGGCTGCTACCTGCAAAAAAGGCGACTTTGTGTTAGACGTCAGCAAGATAACGTGGAAAGAGGGTTATGTTTTGAGAAGGAATAATTGCTAATGAGTTCGTTTATCCCTGGAGACTTGCTGATGGCGTCAACACATACTTTTATGTCTACATCGATTTCGTAAAGATTACGCTGCAGATATAGGTCAAGAATAAGACAGCAGAATTAAAACAGTAAGGTAGATTTATTCATACACACAATTCATTTAATAACATCATTGCAGAATGTGTAGTTAAATTTTAAAAAGGCTGGAATGTTTAATTATAAGAGACTTTGAGATACACCTTCTCCCAGCCAGAAGACGAGAAGTAGAATTAATTAACAAGAAAAAAGAGAACTAGTCAGTTTGTAGATTTTGAAGTCCCAGCAGATCACGGAGTGAAGATGAAAGAAAACGAATAGATAAACAAATACCTGGACCTTGCTCGAGAATTGAAAAAAAATGTGGAATATTTTCGTCAGACCGGAACATTATAAACATATTGATCATCATCAAATTTCGGCAAGCAAAAATGTATTTTCACCCCTAACTTTGAAGAAACGATCTACTTTTCGTAAAACCATCGGATCTAAAGAAATAAAAGATTTAATTTTTCTATGGACAGAAGGATATTTGAGACAATTGGAAAAATATAAAGTTTATCAACTAAATTATCTTGCTTTTCGACCGTGTTATAATTCTATAAAGGGGAGTTAGTGTGTGTGTGTCTGTGCATGTACATATGTCCGGATGAAACGACGACACAATTAATGACAAAGTAATTATATATACACACACAGTAAATATCACCAGTTCTTGGTGTCTGTGCAAAATGAATGAAAATTTGATTAATATTCGAAGATATTTAAGAATTAAAATATACATAGAAATAGCATTGAAAGTCTACTTAAAAGTAAACAAATAAGAATACCAAATATGTTACCACCCAACTCTAGCGGCTTCTAGTCTTAAATATTTCATAGATTTATGTGTATGTTATTTCTTTCAGTTGTCATTTAAGTCACCCTCCTTTATTTTGTGATCAATGAGAATGACGGTACTGTGACGGTGAACGAGAAAGAAAAAAGAGCAAGACATTGTCTCGCCTGCCGGGATCGAACTCGCGTCCTCCCGCATTCAAAAACAAATGCGTTTTGGGCACTGGATGGACGCGAGGTTCGACTGATGTGCCCGGATGTTTGGGTAAATATGTCCATAAAATAACAAGTGAGCAGTAGAAGCAGTCGACGACGACGAAGCGCTTTTCAGTAAAGAAATGGATTTTAGTCGAACAGAAACAAAACTAAATAGGAAATGTGATTTTGAACTGCTAAAGATTATTTAGACTACGACGACGGATTTTCCAGCTGCTAGATGAAGAATGTGTTGACCAACAGAGGGTCTGGCTTGTGAGAAGACGGAGAACTCGCTTGTTTTTGGTTTCCCCTCGAAGGGAGCTTGTTGATTCGAAGGTCTATTTCGCCCCATATATCCCCCCTTCTATAGTTACATAACATAACAATGGAAACGTACAAGATAATCGGATTTTGTCAAAAAATACGTATTGTAAAGAAAATTAGCTTTTCATAAGAGAACGGTATAGGTCATGTGTATTACAACTTTTACAAGTAGATTAATATAAGTAATGCCATTTTCTTTAGGACAGGTATAATTACTAACATAGGAACATGCATCATATATCACCGTTTCTCTCCAAAGAAATGTTCCTCCTTCGAATAAGAACATGTATCCCTGCCTCGTAAGATTCTGTTGACTGTTCTTTGAGCCACTTCTTCACTACAGATTTCACTTCCTCGTCACTGGAATAATGTTTGTTTCTCAAACCCTCTTTCATGGGACCGAAGAGATGATAGTCTGAAGGAGCTAAATTTGATGAGTATGGAGGATGCAGTAAAGTTGTCTACTATCAAATTTGATATTTTTATTTTTGTGTAGTAGTTTCTTAAGAGCATTATTAATTAATTTACTTATTTTTGCACACAAGCCTATCAAATAAGAATTTTAAACAGCTATTTGAGTCATCGAAGAGACCCTAACTGATTCTATCACATCAGGTTGCAATGAATAAAATGAACGAAACAAAGAAACATACTTTACCCAGCATATAAGAGTTGTAAGTATGTAAATACGGCCCAGCACAGGGTGCTATCCCCCAGGCAATACCTGCTCCCTCGATTTAAAGTGGCAGGGCTGGGTTTATTGCCCGGTGCCAGAGGCTCCTCCTTGAGGGGAAATGCCGACAGGATCAACGCATTTTTGCACCCGTTACCCATGAGTATTGGCTTGTGGGTGGTCCCACTTTAATAGGGCATTGTGCCTAACCCGTACAGGTGGGGTACATGGTAAATATATATATGAGTTGTTAGTGTATACAGGACTTACTTATAAGCCTGAGCAGTCCATTTTACAACGAAATACTCTGGTAGGGAAGGAATGTTCACCATACAGGTCAGAGTTGAACTGGGAGTAATGGCAATGAAGGTGTACTCTATACATCACAGACCTCTAAAAATAGAGCCTCAGATAGAATTTATGGTAAATACTCAAATCAATTCATTTTGCTTGGTGAGGGGCAGTTACAACTCAGTAGAGGATACAGTAAGCTTATTCAAAGCCATACAGACATAGCCGTTTGAGGATACAAATGAAATATTTATAATGAAAATGTGTACATTTTCATAAAAAATTAGATTACTTAGGAGAGTAGGAGATAGAATAATAAAAGTTCCAATTACCGTCGAATTGGGAAGACAAGGCAATAAACGGTTGTAACTCAATACAAACCCGAATAGTCGCAAAGTCTACTGCAGAATCACAGAGTATTTATAAAATTACACAATATAATTCAAATCAAGCAGCCAATCAGAACTCAAGGAATGGAATCACCCAGATACATGAATGGATCATTCTTGATTTAGCTGCTGTTATTCAAACCAACAGTAGACTAAAGATAATCACACTTTTTCCATTGACAATCCAAGTAAAAAGATGACGAGGAAGGGGAGTTTGAACTCATGTTTTTAATTAACGAGAAGGTTAAAGAACCCAGCTTACCATACAATTTACCTAAAGCTAGAGGGAGATTTGTTGGATTTGTACCTTTCCCAAGGATATTAGTGCTTAGTGAAACGCAAACAGCTTCGTCCGGGATTTGAACTCCAATCACCGTATCCATTTCCTATAAAGGTAACCATTACACCACGAGGTTCAGATATCATTACATACACCAGTCTTTTGTTTTAAATACCCGCCGACAGGGCTTATCACATTTGAGACACTTGCATATAAAAGATTATATATATATGTGTGTGTGTGTGTGTGTGTGTGTGTATGTACCATTCAATATGTATGTGTGTATATATATGTATACGTACCGCTTAATATTTGTGTGTATATATATATATATATATATATATATGTGTGTGTGTGTGTACCGCTTAATATTTGTGTGTGTATGTGTTATATATATATATATATATATATATATATATATGTGTGTGTATGTGTGTGTGCTCATGTATACCTATATCAATTTAAAACCAGTGATTAAAAATCGAAAAAAATAAAAACTCTACGAATGATCTTTTATTTATTATCATGCAAGATATATTCACACCTTAAGCTCATAGATTCCGTACGACTGCACATTGTCGTCTAGACTCGACAGTTCATTTGCCATTATATCCTATCATGTGTTTTCGATTTTGCATTTATTTCTTATGTGCTTTCTCCTGTATTCGCTCTGCCCTTTCCTTATTTCGCAGAACTTGTCCATTAAATAAAGCCATTTAGCTACGATGCTCTCACACTATAGAAATATGTATTTTCATGCAAAGCCCAAGTGTGAAACATGAGATCTATCGAATAATTGTGGATGTCGATCGTAGTTGTTGGTTTGAGACGTCTACAAATAAATACGTACACACTTTCTCCCATACACACATTATTATGCGCGTTTTTCACCCCAGTGTAAGCTGATGGTTTTTCAAAGGAGTGAGTGATAACAAGTCCCCTCAGGTCACTAAGACTCTTTTGTTGTTTAATACGCTTGTTATCATCTTGCAATACCCTCTGGTTAAAAATCAGAACGTCTAAAAATTCAAAGATGAAATATAAAATTCAGAATCCTGAGTACCAGGTGTTGCGTATCCAAAGAATTCTTACTGTTTTCTAAGTGTCGACACATCAGCTAAATGAGGAACTATACAATCTTTATTAAAAAGAAAGAAATGGAAGAATAAGACATTCTATACAACAACAAAAATCTAATAAAGAAGGAAAGAGAATGATAGAGAGAGGGAATGAAGGCGCTATTGTTTCAATCGAACATAATGAAAAGAGGGAAAAGCGTGAGAAAGTTAAATCAATATTATATCTTTTTTTGCATATTGTACTATTTCGCAGTAGCTCTAAAGTAAACGTATCAAATGTTAATTTGATTATTATAATGTGGTATGTCCACAGGTCCTGCTTTTTATTATTATTATTATTAGTAGTAGTAGTAGTAGTAGTAGTAGTAGTAGTAGTAACTGGGCATTAATTTTCAGAATTTCTTGATCATCAAGTCAATATTTATGATCAAAAACATCTAGTAATCAGATTTACTTTAACCCCTTACTTAGTAAACCTCCGTATTTACAGGACAATATCACACACACACAAAATATATATATATATATATATATATATATATATATATATAATTTAATATACCAAGCTGGTTGGTAAATCCTTCCGGTGAGAAAAAAAAACAGCAAATAGTTTGATTGTAAATATATGCTACCAAACATCAACCGGGGAGAAAAAATTTTTGAAAAAAAAAAAGAAAATACCAAGACAGTCGTACCAACAAAAAATAATCTATTGTTACAGTATTTGGCCAAAAGAAAAAAAACAATTTATATATATATATATATATATATATATATATATAAGATATATATATATTCATATAACCACTAGGAGAATAGCTAATAAGTAAAAAGTGCTCAATACCTAAGTAAAGCAAATAATAAAGATAAATCTAATGAGTCAGACGAACCTACTATTAGTTTCGCTTAAAGCTCTTCAGGGCTAAGATCTTAACCCTGAAGAGCTTTAAGCGAAACTAATAGTAGGTTCGTCTGACTCATTAGATTTATCTTATATATATATATATATATATATATATATATATATATATATATATATCTTATTATAATGAAGATTGTGTGTTTTTCTGTCTGTAACCGAAACTATATTCCTACTCAAGTCACAATTCTCTTAGTTATTGACATCACATTCTCCTTGATTTTATTTTTATCTAAACTTCAGTTATTAATAAAATTGTCTTACATTATTAATACTGTTAACTATGTCTACATACTAACAACATGCAATTATATTTATATATACAACAAAGTAGCGGTTAACAGTGTGAATGGGAAGGCTAATTTGCATATTAATATTAAAAAATCGAATTTAATAAATATGTGCTTAGTATTATTGATTTCTAACTTTTTCGTTTTATTTTAATGAATATAAGCAAAAAATCTCTTCAATGAATCTTAAATGAAATCCATTAACAAGATAAAATAACTGTCATTTTATTCTTTACTTCCTCTTATAACTAAATACTTAGATTAGAAAAAATAACAATGAAAGACGAGAGTGATGGAAGAGTAAGTTTCAGTTCCATTTTTTATTATACCCCCTCTGTTTCAAATCTTTTATTATACCCCCCCCCTGTTTCAAATCTTTTTATCTGTATTCTTATTTAGTTTCATTAGCCTTTCTAATTTAATACAATATTTTATTACATTAAAACTTAAATACTTGCACCCGGAGGGTGCATATATTTGCTAGTATATATAAATAAGAGAGAGAGAGAGAGAGAGAGAGAGAGAGAGGAGGGGAGAGGGAGATATCATTTATATTTTTGGTTGTGAGTGGGGACTAAGATCAATTATTCAAACTAGCTGAACCCGTGCAATTTTCACGAAACAAACAAAAATCACGCGAATCGATTTAAGCCAGAAATGATTTGAAATTTCAATATTACAAATAAAACAAACATGTATCTCCTTTTTTTATTAATTCATTTTAATTTTTCATTTGGCATTTAATCGACGCCAAACCATTTGGAATATTTCATTTTTGAGTAAAATAAAATCGGATGAATAATAATTGAGCATCAGCAGATAATCTGGATTTACATTTTGGACAATTTGGATCGTCTCATTTTCGAACCATAGGTTGTTGCAGGATGATAACGGACGGAAGATTTAGGAATACCAGTATTAATATATAGATAAAACCGACTTTGTCAATTGAATAATTTCATTATTTATTGAATATATGTCAACCGAACTTATGTGTAATATCAATTCCGAAATATATCAAAAATATAAGTAAAAACTAACGTGAGTGTTATTTCGTCCAATCCACACACACACACACACACACATATATATGTAGATGGGTTACTAGATAAGTTGGTATACGGATGATACTAAGTTGGAGCATTCTTCAAACAGTGGAATGTTACAGTTGTTCAGTTCCAATTTTACATCTCGGTGTTCAATAGTAATGCCCAATTTTAACTATCTCTCTCTCTCATATATATATATATATATATATATATATATATATATATATATATATATATATATATATATATGTGTGTGTGTGTGTGTGTGTGTGTGTGTAAAATGAAAATGAATCCGACGGTATGTTGAAAAGAGAAATAAAGAAAATAATGTATTGAATGGATAAAACAGGATATTCTCATTAATCTAACTTACACCTGTTTAGGTCAGGAGTTTATCCATGTGTACATTATTCAATCTATTATTATTTGTAAATAACAAAATGAAATGAAATAATAATAATAGAAAAAATGTAGAAATGTTCCGCACACAAAGAAATATCGACCTTCCTCAGAGTAAATCCTTATTTTTTTAAATAAAATTCGTTGGAACGCGGAGAATTTTTGAAATGTTCGAACAAAAAAAAAAAAAAAAAAAAAAAAAAAAAAAAAAAAACTTTTTTAAAAATCACGTGAAGTGAGTGTTCAAACGCGGTCGAGAAAGACAGTTATAATGACGTCATGTCGCATGCGACGGGTTTTGAAACACGTGTAAGATGAATTAATTCAAATATCGTATTTTATCCATTCAATACTTTCTTTCCTTTATTTCTCACACACACACACATTATATATATATACATAATATATATATATATATGGGGGGGGGGCTTTTTATTGATTTCTGAAACGTTATCTTTTGTTGTGATTTAGGCTGACGTTTAACCCTTAATCCTAGGGACAGGCCAACGCTTACTTTCATGTGGACTTCTCGGATGTCTGCCTTTTTTGATTTCTGGGTTTTCCTTCAGAATTTGTCTCATACAGAATGGGATCTGGCAGTTATCCCGTCAGTCTAATCCACAAGAATTGCTAATGCACATCAAGACGTTTATATCAGCAACAGAGCTGTGTCAAATTCATTGGACAGTTCCTCATACGATGCAACGTTTAAATCCGTTATAGATTTCTAGTGACGGAACATTTTTCGTTCTTGAATATGTGGTGTTGGAAGGCACGTTTAGCTCCTTCTTTCTTGGAAGATATTAAAATAAGATACCGGTAAGACCTGCGACTATACTACAGTATGATTATTTAATTATTACAAAGTTTGATATGTTTACTTATGAACTGTTGCTAAATAAGTATATATATAAAAAGTATAATAATATGTATACATTATTATTTATAGTTTTGCTTGAAGGCAATTACAATGCGTATATCGTATAAAATTCGATGATTATAGAAAATAACCATGACAAGTGAATTTGGTAAACGATTATGCGATGCTAGAACATCGTACAGTCTGTTTTAACTTTATTAAGTCATCAGCGATGTATACTAACGATTTCCATCAGACAGATATCGAAACCGGTAGTCCAGCAGGCAAAGTCTGTGACTTTACCGCTTGGCCGCATAATCGTTTGCCAAATTCACTTGTCATGGTTATTTTCTATAATTATCGAATTTTATAGGATATACGCATTGTAATTGCCTTCAAGCAAAAATACTAATAATAATATATACTTTATTCAACAATGCTTCTAAAAACAAACAACCAAAAATCCTATAATTTGGTTTAATTTTCTCTCATTTTTTTCTTTCTTTATTTCATTATGTTCGATTGAAATAGATTAGCGTTATCACTTGCGTGGGCTAAAACTATCTATCTTTCCACAAATCTTTCTTTCCTTTCTTATTTTTTCTGTGTAGCGTGTTCTTTTTATTCTGTTTATTTCTTCATATTAAAAACGGAATAATCCATTATTTTGCTGAGGTGATAACACTCATGAGAAATAAGAACTGGGCGGATACGCAACACCAGATAACATGATTTACATTCTTGAATTTGGACGGTCGCATTGTAAACTAGAGGAGTTTGCAAGATGATAACGGTTGCAGTTTTAAGAAACACGTATTAATATATAGATTGGTTTGACCGAATGCTCACTCTTTTGCTAACGTTCCCTTTAATTATTGTGACATGCCAGTGATGAAGCAGTTTGTGATTATTGGGTTGGGATCCATAATGATTAGTATAAAGATTACAACAACTAGATTGAAGTCGAATATTTAAATTTGTTTTGATTATTGTTTAAAAGCTTAACGCGTGTTTGGTTATTTAATGGTAGGTCTTTCGTGCGTCATCCAGAATCCGCACAGAACTGATTGAGGTTGGTTTTTGTTGTTCGACCTACACTGGTGTTTCAATTTATAAGTGTCCACAGGAGAACGTCACTTATGAATTCGACCCTTTTTTTATCCAGCGGGATTCATCATGTCTTGTTCGTTTCACTTGGTTGGTTAGTTGATTGATATTAACGGCATATGAACCCGTATGGGGTTATGTTATGCCTAATGGTTAAGAAGTAATGTTGTGAATTTATATTTATACATTTTTAGTAATTGGTTTTAACAATGTGTTAGCACTATTGGAGATAATGTTGTATGGTATTTATTAAGTTCATGTCTATAATCTATAGTATAATTTTATTTCTCTCAAGAAGGACAGAATGTCCTCCATGTTGACAATTTCATATAGATCTTTCATATTGTTTGCATTAAAATACGGGGTTCTGATGTGAGCAAAAATTACGTATTCCATGAATATGCGTTTAACAGTAAAAGGTGTTTAACATATTTCACACTGTGTTTGTTGTTATTGATTGAGTATATACGAGTGCGTTAGTCTTGTGACCAATGCGTAATCGTGACACAACAACACGTCTCACTTGGATAGTTTGCTTAATAGGAGACAGGTGACCGTACAGTTGATTTCTTGTCGGATGCCGCTTCCAAGATTTTTTTTAAAGAACCGATTCTATATGCACTAATAACGGACTGTTTTGAGTCAAATCAAACTTAGATTTTCATAGTAGACCTCGTTAATAAATAAGATGCATTCTAGGTATTAATGATTTTTAACTATAAATCAAATACTCATTGATAACCTTACGCAATTCCTAAGGATATTTTGATGTAAGTGTTGTATATTGTACAAACGAAAATAGGAATTTCTGGTTAAATTAAACAAAGAAAAGACGAAAAAAAAAACGACAAATGACTTTTTTCCCGGTAAAAGCGGAAAGAAGTTAAAAAACGGAACAGGGTTTCCGGTCAAGGAAGCAGGGAGAGGATAAAGAAATATATAACAAAGGTCCATTATCATATTAAAAGATAAATATGCGTAGGTGTGTCGTCAATACAAAAGCCAGAGGGTCGAGCCCACAAGCAGACAGTCAGTAGTGAGACAGTCAGACCCCAGAGACGCCAGCCGGCAGCGAAAGGACACCTCACGTCTCCCGTCAGCAACCACCCCTCGGGCAACCATTGTAAGCTCTGCGCCTTCACCACCCACACACCGAAGAAAATAAAGAAGGGTCCTCTCTTTGTACATACGTATCTGTTGTTATTGAAGTCCAGTAGTCGGTAGTAGCTGACTACTACATATATCGTCTAGGGTTAGTGACGATGCCCGCTACGTATGCAGATACACGAAGAAGCCGCAATGTAACGTATAGATTTTGATACCAGTATGCAACATAAGCAGTGACAGTTTTGCTTACAGACAGACAATGAATCTCCATTATGATAAGAGATTCTATTAACAATGTATAAAGGGATAAACATTTGATTAAAAACCAAATATGCATATTAAAAAAAATCACCGAAACATTTGGATAATTCTAAATTATGATGTCTGAGAGTAACATTTATGCCACCATATAACTGAGCAAAATATAATCCCAATCTCAACTATAAAAATATAATGTCGAGATGTCTTTTAAAGATATGTCCATTTCTGCTGAAACTGCTGATGTTTCCTTTACATGAAATGATTCACAAAATATCGCTAATGTAATTTAGATAAAAGCTACCTGACTGAATGGAAAATACCATATCCAGTTAAGATTATGGTACTGTGTAGTAAACTGAATATTTCTATACTACGCTTTGTTTAGCTGAGGTAAAGGTCCGGAGGCACACAGTGAGAATCGAACTCAAACAGTTCCTCTAGTGTGTTTTCAAAATTTTGGGGATCTTTTTTTAAGTGGAATAGTAAAAGCAACAGGTATCATTGTCATTACATATTCCACAGTTTTTTCAATTCTCAATCAGCGTATATGAATTTGTCTATATTTTCTTTTTCATTCATTTTCAACCTGTCATCTGCTGGGACTGTATTGGTTACGTCTTCTTTTTTATCATCCTTGCAAGTGTTCTCACCAGTTTTAACAGGTAGATTTTCACCGAATTCCGCATGACAACAGATCTCGTCAGGTTTTCAGAAATTTAAGTATTCTAGATGATCATAACAGAGATGCGGATTGGAGGATCCCGATTCTTCCTCTGATCTTCACAACCTCAAGCCTCTTTGGGGGACTTATCAAAGGATATCAACTACAGTATCACCGTTGCTTTCATGTTCAACAACCTTTTCATCTTTTTGGATTTTTATATCTTTCCGCTTTCTTTTGGTTTCACTATTTTCAAAAATCCTCTAGGGACCGAGTTAATTCTAGTTAACCAACACTACGTCTGGTTTTCTGGCCAGAATCTGGGGTTCTGCTTTTAAGTCTCAGATAATTTTATGCATCCTATTTTCTAGAACAGATTCTACTTAGTTCCTATATTATTTATCTATGGAGTTAACTTTGAATTCTTGCACAATTCCCAGTATATTACCGTTCCTACCCAGTCACATCTACTTTTGTATTTCTTTGGTGCCAGTTTGTTGCATTCATTTATATGATTAATTAGTTCATCTCTGTCACCCAATAACGTACAGTTGTTATTCTGTTAGATAATGTATATCAATATGAATCAATTCCGAAATATGTATAATTTTCTAGGAAACCTTGTGTCCTCATAATGATTCAACTGAATAACGTTTTGATCGGCCGTTCCTATAAAGCAATCAGGTTTTATTTCCCTTAGGATTGAGTAGTCATGTGCTGATTGCTGGATAGGAAAGTAAGAAAAATGTGTGTATATAAAGAGTATCCGATTCTATGATACCAGAACAGGTATGAAAACTAAAATTATGAATTTTACATTTACATTACTTGAGTTTCATATGCAATCCTCGGGCAGGAAAATAGTACAATCTAGATAGTCAAAAAGTTTTCAAATCATGCGGCTTTTTTTATCTCTGTGAGTATGGCCTATATATATTTACCATCCCCTCCGCACGAGCAGGATGTGACAAAAGGTCGAGTTCTTAAGCGGAGTTCAACTGGTTTGAATTTAGAGTTTTCCTCCTCCTAGACTGGTTTCCTAACCAAGTTTAAAGAGCCCAGTCTGCCCTACTATTTACCCATAGCTGGAGGGAGAGTAGGATTCATACCTTTCACAAGGGTATTGGCACTAAGGGAAATGCAATTACCACATCCAGGATTTGAAATCAGGGCGACGAGTCTATTTCCCTTGACTTTAACCATTACACCACGCGCTTCATATATATATATATATATATATATATATATATATATATACACACACATACACACGTGTGTGTATGTGGTCTAATAAACGAACACCTCCCGGATATTAATAAGCTGACCAGCAAAACAGAAAAGAAACTAGTTAGACATGAAATGTTCGTCTTGTTCAACTCAGTATGCTTGAAAGAAAAAAAAAACGATGTTCAGGTAAACACACACATTATAGATATAGATAGACATAGATAGAGATAGACAGATATAGAGATAGATAAAGATAAAGATAGAGATAGATAGAGAGATAGATAGAGAGATGGATAGAGAGATGGATAGAGAGATGGATAGAAAGATAGATAGAGAGATAGATAGAAAGATGGATAGAAAGATGGATAGAGAGATAGATAGAAAGATAGAGAGATAGATAGAGAGATAGAGAGAGATAGATAGAGAGAGAGATAGATAGAGAGATAGATAGAGATAGATAGATAGAGATAGAGATAGATAGAAGAGATAGATAGAAAGAGATAGATAGAAAGAGATAGATAGAAAGAGATAGATAGAAAGAGATAGATAGAAAGAGATAGATAGAAAGATAGATAGAAAGAGATAGATAGAAAGATAGATAGAAAGATAGATAGAAAGATAGATAGATAGAAAGATAGATAGAAAGATAGATAGAAAGATAGATAGAAAGATAGATAGAAAGATAGAGAGATAGAAAGATAGATAGAGAGATAGATAGAGAGATAGATAGAAAGATAAAAAGATAGATAGAGAGATAGATAGAAAGATAGATAGAGAGATAGATAGAGAGATAGATAGAAAGATAGATAGATTCGATAATCTGATACCTTTGTAGCGGATAATGTGCTGGTCTTTCGCGTCGTGAGTTCGAACTCTAATTTTGCTAGTTTGTTCACCTTCGGACTAATAACCTTGGGAATGTCATAAACCCTCTTATCCTCCCAGCTATTGGTTAGCTAATACCCCATTCACCTAACCCCGACGTAGGACTAGTTAATACAGGTTGCCCCCTATATATATATATATATATATATATATATATATATATATGTATGCCTTTTTCAGCTTTTCATTCAAACATCTGGTGTATTTTCCTAAAACAACCTTAAGAAGTTCGCAAAGAAATAAGAACGAGACTTTCGTTAATATAAGTTCCCAGCTGAAAAGCTGTTGTATTTTAGACTTTTAGAACTTTCAATATTTATTCTGCATAAAATCCTAGTGGAGTTAGATTGAAAGCTTCATGCATCGAAGGAAGATACAAACAATTTATAGGCTCCATTTTATGAAGACATCTTTAGAAGATATATTCATCCAACTTTGAGATTGAGCAGGGAGCAGTTAACACATTCCAGGTGTGTATACAGTTAGAATTTATATACAAATATATACCAGCTGAAATATATATTTCGTTTTGCTTTCATGGAAATATACATGTTATCCTAACATCTTATTATACTGGAGATTCGGTGACTTAATCTATTACCGAACCCACCTCACTTCTTGCTTAGGTTTGTCAATGAGTATTTGATTCACAATCAAATCATTAATACAGAGAATAAATCTTATTTGCTAACGAGATTTCTATGAAAATCTGAGTTAGATTTGCCACAAAACATTACATGTTATTAAAGCGTGTAAAATCCTCTAATGCGTCTCATATATCACTAATAAATAAAGGTTTACATAATCTATGGTGTGGTTAATTTGCATACTGGTTTAATAAAACCGGGTTTAATATGTACTTGCTTGATGTTATTGATCTCTGATATAATTTTCTTATTCTTCAACGAATTGAAATCACTCCTATAAATGACTTTTATAGAAACCAATTAGAATATAATTGAAATATGTGTAATAGTTTTATATGTTTGGTTTGGTTTGGTTTGTTTTGTGGCATATCAACCTCAGTGGGTCATTTAATACCGATAAAGTTTTGAAAGAAATCAATTCTTAATGGATAATACAATTTTTTTATAAATACATTTTTCTATTTAACCCATAGATGGGACCCTAACGGGTACTACCACTCCGGGTCTGAGTGGATCAGGGAGCAATGGTGATGAAGGGGTGCTCCAAATTACCCAAACCTCCAAAACTGGAACCTCGCCATCAGGTAGAGTTTAACGTCATTCCCAGGACATGTAGACCCGCAGTCACCGCCTTCTAGCACCCATACGATAAAAAGGGGTTGGGGCTTGCCATAAGGGCAATAGGGTTGGGAAAATCATATAGGTGCTAGGGCTTGACGTGACAAGCCAAGTGATCGGAGGGGGCCTCTCCGACCGCCCGTCTAGTCCAAGATAGGGCCAAAGTGGAGTATTACATGTCATGAACTGCTTACCCACCTGGGCTCTATCCTTAAGCATCACGGGTCGCTACCCACGACCAACAGGTGGCCCCATTGGGGGAGTCTTACCCCTCTGCAGAGTTGCAGTCGGTGCATTCTATCGCCCCAGCCGACAGGGTGTTTTATATGTGTTCTCATGCAATTTCGTTAGTCTTTGTAGTTTGATGTTATTCATTACATTAATACTTAAATACATAGGCCCGGATTGCGTATTATTTTTTATAAGACACACACCCATTATACTCAGTTTTGTAAGATTGCATAATTCTTAAAAAACGCATGTTTGTAAAATGATTTACGGTATGTAAAGTGTCAGATAGTATATCTAATCGTTATTATATTGTTATATGGACTAAACTTTTAGTCGAACACTGTTATTCTAGCAATTCCGCTGTTACAGGAAAATAAATAATTTTCTTGTGAAAACTCCAGGCAATCATGGTAGATTTAGTGTTTTGGTGTGCATGGCTGCATGATTTTAATAAGAAGTTATGTTGCTAGCGGTTAATTAATAACTGATATTACTAAGACAATAAATGTGTTGACATGTAAAACAATTATGATCACAGAACACACGTAATGTTTTACTCAACTATATATATATATACATCCTCTCTCTCTCTCTCATATCTCATATATGAAAAACAGTCGGCAATGCCAATTTTATTTTTCATGAAATATATATAGAGAAAGAGAGAGTTTGTGGGGATATATATATCACCCAACTTTCTCCCTCCCCCTCTCTCATTATATATATATATATATATATATATATATATATATATATATATATATATATAGATAGATAGATAGATAGATAGATAGATAGATAAAAGGATATGAAAACAACACAATATGCTGTTATAGTGAAAAGATTTTATATCATATTCATAGCTAATATTAAACAATATTTCGATTTATAAAAATCATCTTCAGAGCTTGTTTTTACTCCGGACTCATCGACTCATCATTTTTATATTAGCTATGAATATGATATAAAGTATTTTCACTTTAACAGCATATTGTGTTGTTTTCATATCCTTTTATCTATACTCATACCGTCGGATTCATTTCCTTTCTCATAACTTTATATATATATATGTCGATAGAGAGAGAGAGAGAGAGAGAGTAAGAGAGATATGAGACACAGACGGATCGAGAATATGTGTATGCAGCTTAAATATGTTAATTACTTATATATGTCATTCCTATCAATATGTCGAGAGAGAGAGGAGAGACAGAGAGACGGATCGAGAATATGTATATGCAACTTAAATAAACATATTTAACTCATCAATTTAATGTTAAAGATATGCCAACAAAAGTGAGAGACCCTATATTTGAGATTATATTCCTAGTTATATTCAAAAAGAATTTAGTGTCTTCATGTAGATATTTACGAAGCCCTCGACACGCGAAAGTTGCTACACTAATTCAACGTCTTAAGCCGAGTTTAACAGATTTAAATCCTGTATTTTTCCTCCTAAACCGGTTGCCTAACCAAGGTTAAAATGTCCAGTCTGTTCTACAATTTATCCATAGCTTGATTGAGAATAGTGGGATTCATAACTTTCGCAAGGATATAACGCTATTTGAAATGAAAACAGCCTAGACCACCATTTAATCTCGTCTTACCGTACTAATTCTCTACGACGGTGACCAATACACCTCCAAGTGTTTTTATATATGTATATATTTACATTTTATTAAGGTATTTTTCTAGAATAGTTCACAGCGCTCAGATATGTAAATGTAAAGACACATTTATTCAGTACTAAAAGCAGCTACCCAGCGTTGCCGGGGTAGAGGTAGGGAAATCTAGTGTAGTGATTTGTTTAATTTTGAGATTTTAAAATGCTGAATATATTTAAGTAGAATTCCAATGTTATTTCTATTTAATCTTTAAGCATCTTCGAATATAAATCACATCTTTATAATTTTTGCATGAAAAGTAGGAACCGGTGATTATATATATATATATATATATATATATATATATATATATATATATAATTTTATGAACAAAAAGTAATAAGACAAACAGGAATATCTTTTATATGTCATTTATTCTCAACTAGTTTCGACCTTAGATCATCGTCAGGAGAAAATTTCTTATTTGACAAAAATTGTTGAAAGGGAGCATAATGGAAGAACTATACAAATTGGAGTATTTTTGAGAGTTTGACATGCTATTAAAATCCGGGTAGAAGAGTGTTAGTAGTAGCAAGTCCATCTGTTCCATGAAAAACATGAGGTAGGTTATTTTTTGAATGCTTTTATATATGTGAGGGAGGGTTCTTGGGAATTGTGTATATGCCTATATATATATATATATATATATATATATATATATATATATATAATACTTTAAGGGTAATCATTATGATCACCTATATAGGTGGATACGAAGGAAAAGAGGGGAAAAAAATTGTTTTATTTGATAAAAACAAGGGCCCTTTCGTCCGGTTGCTCAGCCGGAGACGACTAAAAGTCAAATTGTAAATACATATGGGTATATATATGAGGGTTTTTTTTAGGGAAAAGAAGAAAAAAGAAAAAAAAAATTTTACTTTCTTCTTTTAAGTCCCCATTAAGTGACACCAGGCCCCAGACACTCGCCCAATAAAATAAGCGAGTGTCTAGGTCTGATCTGTCTGCACAAGGTAGGACAGTTGATTAGATGTTCGCAAATCGAAGACTCGCTGCTCTGCGATAACCCGGATGTTATGGTTTTGTGTTCGCGTATTACTCGGGGTATATGCAGAGCAGCGAGTCTTCGATTTGCGAACATCTAATCAACATGAGCGCTTGCCGGTCTAGTTATAATGATCACCAATTCTCTATTTTGCACAGGGCTAGGACGAAACACCATTTACAGGTCCTTGAGGCCGTAATTATTAATTTTTTCGTCCTACCTTGTGCAAACAAATCAGACCTAGGCACTCGCTTATTTTATTGGGTGAGTGTCTGGGGCCTGGTGTCACTTAATGGGGACTTAAAAGAAGAAAGTAAAATTTTTTTTTTCTTCTTTTCCCTAAAAACCCCCCTCATATATATACCCATATGTATTTACAATTTGACTTTTAGTCGTCTCCGGCTGTATAAACCTTGATGAGCAACCGGACGAAAGGGCCCTTGTTTTTATCAAATAAAACATTTTTCCCCCTCTTTTCCTTCGTATCCACCTATATAGGTGATCATAATGATTACCCTTAAAGTATTATTTAAATTTGCTTGTACCAGAAATATATATATATATGTGTGTGTGTGTGTTTTCATTTTAATTTGATTTACTTTCTCTGTATCTGTCATGTCTCTTTCCCAACCTCGATCTTTGGCCAGTCCCATATAACTAACATATAATCTATCCCCCTCACACTTCCCATCAACTCATCCAAACCTACTAGCCCTGTCCCTACTACCCTCCCAAACTAAGACCCCCCACCCAGATTTAGATATCTAAATCCTTGTATTTTGGAAAATTCCGTTTGCTCATGTCTGAAGATGCTGTGATTACACAGTTGAAATACATTTTTAAAATGAAGCAAATTTAATTTTTTCCTTAATATATATATATATATATATATATATATATATATATATATATATATATAAATGATTTGAAGGCAATTACAATGCGTATAAAATAAAAACAAAACGATGTTATTTTTGTCTTATCGATTTCAAAGTATAAAAACTTATCATCAGAGATGAATATCAGAATATATATAAGTTAATTGCTTTATTTTTGTAGTTTTCTATGGACATAGTTATATGTACATCAACTGACCTTTATACATGTAAAGATTACGCGTTTAATATTTCTGTATTCTTTCTGGTAAGTAAACGACAATAATAATGTAAAAAAAAAAAAAAAAAAAAAAAGGAGATGTATATCGATAGCCAGTAGAAGTTTCATGGCATGTACCATTGGAGAGCAAGATAATTTTCTATTAATCTAGTCAATTACTCGGCTTAAATCGGTTTGATGCAATATATAAATATGCTGCAACCAGTGATAATTGAAATAATTGATAATGCCTTTTTTTCTATCACCTCCCCTGCTGGTGGATTTTATAACATGTTCCCTACAAAGGGGTAATATTCCCTACACCAAGATAGTGGTGCCCTGTGTACGACACAAAACATTATCTGTTGGTTAGACACATTTTATGGACGTCTGCGTAGTGTGAAGTACACCTTTACTCAAGGGTAAACTCTGACCCGGAATGGTAATACCTGTAAGCGTTCAATGGATGGGTCAATTAATCCTTTACAAACGAATATTGATATTAGTTACCTGTGAACAGACAACTGCGTGTAAATCATTTATATTCGATAGGAATACTTGGTATCACATAAGGATGTGCAAAACAAAAACTCTTTAAAAAACGAGAACACGCACACAAATATGAACGTACTTTGAACTTGAATGACATACATGAAATAGACATATATATGGAATAACCCTAGATGGGTTGATGTGCCGTTAAAATTAAACAATTGATCTATCTCATTAATCATAGTTACTCACTGTTTTGCATTATTTCATCATGCAAGTGAATTTAAAAACTGAATCTAGTAAACTTATAGAAAGGCAGAGAATGATATATATATATATATATACACTCTCTATATATATATATATAAGATACACAGGAATGCAAAAGAAAGACGTGTGCAAATTGAATTCCGAAAAGGAAAGATAAAAACTAGGATAGAATGAGAGAAAAAATAACGGTGAGGAAAAGGAAAATAGAAAGATAATTTGATATAAAATATTAAAATACATCAAAAATACATTATATTTGCACAATAAGAATGATGGCCAAAACAATACAAAAGTAAAGATATTAACTAGGGTAATGAAACTAGAAAAAAAATTGCTATATAGATCCCAATAATGATTTATAAAAAAAATATGTAAAATAAATGAAAAGCTGCATTTGATATGAGTAAAAAAAATAAATGAATAAAAAAAAAAGATCCAAGGGTGACTGATTAAATAAATGGGGAAATATAAATGGGATAAAAAAAAAATGTAGGAAAAAAAGCTGGAGAAAAAAAAATGGCGAAAATGGTTTTAGAAAGAAAAAAATATAAAGACAAGTATGGCCGATAGGAAAAGATTATAACCCAGGTGTAAGAAAGACTAATCATTAGCAAAATACCATTTCGAGATTCGATCATGCGAAGGGCAATAGCTGTTTGCCTGCAAGGAGCAGTTTGGAACTCTTCTTTCCTCTACTTCATTGTTTGATGAGTTTTACATAGAACGAAATAAATAGCTATATTTTTTTCCCGCTTTTTCCCCCCAATTGATGCAGCAAACTATGTACAGAGTTCGACCGGCATTGAGACAAAAGATAGATAAGTGATATTCACTTGATATTTTGTTCTTTCTTTCATGTCTGCATATTCGTCCCGAGGATGAGTGTCCAGCGAACTGAGTGATTACACCTCAGACCGAAGAGTACACACTTATAGAATGCTGTGTGCATATTAATGCAAGTATCTATCGCTTTGTAACAGGCAAAATTATGTGACGCTACGTTTCTGTTCAGATGTGAGAGGTTAAGCCGTATACATCTTTCATATTCTTCATACATAACCATGAATGATTTTGAGTGAAATGGTACAGAGAGGAAAAAAAGTGTGCTTGAAGCAGGGTTTATTCTATTTTCGAGTCTCTCTCGATAAAGCAATCGATCGTATATCATTGCTATTAACTGAAAAAAGACTGATCATGAATACTTTTATGAAATTTTAAAATGCATTAAAATAATCTAAATATCCCTGTGGAAGTTTCATTTAAGGTATTAAGTTCAACTACCGGGAAGTGCGGATATAGCATTATTACAACGTTTGATAGTTTTACTATAGAGCTATTGCCAGAAAAGATAAAGAATTTCCGCTATCGACGTTCCAAGCAAGCTCCAAAACTAACTCCGAGTCATCGCCTGTCACTCACACCCATTTCTACATCCTTAAAAATAGATACATCTAATCTATTATTTAACAATATGAACCCTATTTTTTCATGAAACTGTAAATATTCGGTATGGTACCTTGTCGACATTGTAAGTATTTAGAACCTCCTCCTCCTCCAATATGTAAAAAGTATAATAATCTTAATTTAACTCATTTTTTAAAATCTTACTTAACTTCTTTTCATCATATTCGATTCCGCGCACTCACCCTCTCTGCCTTTTCCCTAATTTTACTTATGTTTTTCTCTGTATCATGTCCATTTCTTTCTTCATAAAAAATGGAATGTTCCGTTATTTGGCTGAGTTGACGACACCCATATGAAATAAGAAGTCGGTAGATAAATAACACTATATAATCAGGATTTCCATTTTTTGCATTTCATCTTGTACGATTTATAGAGTCATTTTTAACCGGATTGTATTGTTGCATAATCTATGCGGTTGCATAAGATTATTGTCAATCCCCTGTATTTCTAAAGGGATTGCCCTTTTTATATCAGGGGCGGGACTTTCCATAGAATATTACAGAAAGCCCGCGAAATACGTGAAGTCAAGTGGGACCTGGTTGGGTCCTCAGTTTCAGTTTGGACGTCGGGCAGAGAAGATTTACTGAACTCACTGCATACGCGCGCTATGTTTAGTCAAGTAAATAAAAGCTTACGAAAATAACACGGTTTTGTGGTTGGTGAATGTCTTGATAACAATTTGGTCTAGCGCTAGTGAAAAAGGAGTAGACTCAATCGCTGTCTGGATGATACCGACTTTAGGCCACCCAGACAATTTTACTTATTACAATCTAACAGAATACAAAGTATTTCTTGGAGACTTCTTCATAGGGAAAATGTTTATATAATCTGTACACTGTTTCTCTACATTTAAATGAAAATTCCGTGAAAAGTATTAGATACGCAGATATCTTAACCGTTCTCAACAAGTCTTTCAATGTGGCTGAGGTCGTTGAACTATCCATTTCGTTTTTTGTTAAATCTTTAACTGTGGTAATTTAAAACAGAGTTTAAAATGTTAATTGAGATATCATACAAGTCTGCATAAGTAGATGACCGAGACCACATAGTCTCCTAAATATCGCCGATTACTTTCGTATTAAAGGCGGCGTATTCCATGAAAATCGGCGCCTATAAATTAAATATTCAATCTCATTTATAACCACGACCGTCTCGATAAATTTCCAATGATTGGCAGAGATTAATTCTATCTTGAAATATTATTGTCTTTACATTAATTCCCATAATTTATTGAAATTTCTTCTTTTTGAAACATTGCCATTTATGAAGAATTTATGAAGAATATTAATATTCCATTTATGAAGAATTTACCAATATCATTAGGAGGAGGATATTATTTAAGTCCAACTTTAATAGTTCTACTGTTTTTCTCATTTCATTTTTAATTATAGTATCTTATGTTGTATGCATAAAATATCTATACTTGAGAAAACGGAACATGAATTAGTCTGCTTTGTTGGGACCGAGAATAAGACACTATTCATTGCAGAGGTGTAAGACCCTCCTACGGAAAGGGGGTGTTCTGGGTATGAGACAGTTGGCAGACAAAAAAAAATTCTCCTTTTTTAAATTGAGGGAGGCTTTTGCCATGTCACATGTCCTTTGATGTTACAGGACGTGATCAACCCTAAAAATCACACTCTTTTACAAATAAGATGCTGGAAAAAAAAGAGACTATTTTCATTTCGTCAACAGCTAGATATGCCGGTTTTTTGTTCCCAGGCCTCCTGCGAAATAGTTAGTGCCATCCACCTTTTTGATCCCCGAACACCTTGCCAGTCTTTTTTGGTTTTGAACGGGATTTAGATTCCCTCTTTGTTGTAAAATTATATGTTATATCTTATTATAATGAAGATTGTGTGTTTTTCTGTCTGTAACCGAAACTATATTACTAATCAAGTCACAATTCCCTTAATTATTTACGTCAAATTCTCCATGATTTCATTCTTTTAAACCTTCAGTTATTAATAAAAATTGTTTTACATTTTTAATACTGTTGACCATATCTACGTACTAATAACATGCAATTGTATTTATATATACAACAAAATAGCGGTTTGCAGTTTGAACGAGAAGGCTGATTTGCATATTGATATTTAAAATTTTATTTTAATAAATATGTGCTTGGTATTATTGATTTCTAATTGTTTGGTTTTATCTTAAGAAATATAAACAAAAATCTCGTGGATAAATCTTAAAAGAAATTTATTTACAAGAAGAAATAACTGTAATATTATCCTTTACTTCCTATTTTAACTAAATAGTTAAATTAGGAAAATTTACCAATGAAAGAGGGGAGTAATGGAAAATGATGGAATAGTTAGTTTCAAAGTTGTTCTATTTTTCGATTATACCCCCTCTGTTCCAAATCTTCTTATCTGCATTCTTATTCAGTTTCATTAGCCTTTCTAATTTAACATATTTTATATTAAAAACTTAAATACTTGCACCCGGAGGGTGCATATATTTGCTAGTTGTATTAATGTACTTGTATTTTGGATAACTTAATACATTATAAGAGCTCCTGTGTTAGCTATTAGTTAACACTGTAAATTCTCATAACACGAAATTGTGACTGTTGGGGGGGGGGTAGTTCTGAAGTTCTAGGGATTTTAGTGTCATCACTTTGTTGCCATTGCTTACGCTCCTCCCCATCTAATTTTGAATGGCATAATCTGTTTATGTCCCATTGATGGGGCAATTATGTATGTTTGTAAAATATTTGTATTATATACTTATTCACGAACCCCTCCGCACGAGAATAATGTAGCACAAGATCAATTTTTAAGGTAGTATTTAAAAGGTTTGAAATCGGAGTGTTCTTTCTCTTAGAATGGTTTCTGTACCAATGTTACATAATTATTAGATTCCTAATATTTATGTACAGTAGTGTAGAAATAAAATGGTTGTTATAAGTTGCAGTCGGTGGCCTTGAAGGATGAGTGACAAGGCTTGACCTCATCCTGATCCTTCCGGTGGATACCGTGAGAATCGGTGGAGAAGACTCTCTTCCGGTTTAGATTAGAAAGAGATTTGTTTAGAGATCGGCAAAAATCCACGACGGTGGTAAGTCGTGTTATGCACGAGCCGACACAATCTGCGCAGATATTCTGGTGGGGATTTCAGAATAAAATATGATCTAAGTTAAATCGAAGTCTTGTGTTATTATCTAAAAACTACCAATGACACAGGGCTTCTGATAAAGAGAAATCCCCAATGGAAGACCAAAGACGAAATCCAGACGCTACAAGAGACGCTAGAAGAAGAATTAAGATACAGAAGAAGAATAGAAGTAAGTAAGAAAGGGAAGACGTATACAACACCAATATTAAAGAGCCAAGTCTTCCCTACTATTTACCCAGAGTTGTTGTGAGGGGAGAATAGTTGGATGTATAATTTCCCCAAGACCATTAGGGCTATATAATATGCAAACAGCCTGGTTCAGGATTTGAACTCAGGCATGATAACCTTTACTCCATGACAGACTGGGTTCTTTAACCTTGGTAGGGCAAACGACATTAAAGAAAGTAAAAAGTCTAAAGGACTTTATTTATCATTAGGTAAAACTACTTTGAGAGCCCCTTTACCCCTCCCAAAAACAAGACATTAAAAAATAATAATACTGATCCTATCAACCAAGGCAATTTATTTCATTAAGTAAGTGTTTAGTTAGACTAAATATTTAATTATGTCAAGAATTAGAGCATACACTTCCTTGAAACATCCTATAGATGAGTTTAAATGTTTTACCAAGTGGGTAACAATCTCAGAACTGAACAAGCTCATTGTTGCTTAACTTTGGTAAACATGTGGTTACCAGTGCTTTCAGCGTGACGACCGTAAGTATAGTACAGACGTATTTAAATTGCTCTTATGGCAAACACCCTCACATTTTTTCTCATATGCTAGAAGCTGGTGGAAGATAGTTAATTCTGATTCTTACCTTTCTCAAGAGTATTAACCCTATCTGAAATGCAAACAGCCTTGTCCAGGATTTCAACTCGGATCGTGGACACATTTTCTACGTGGCTGATCGTCAGCCCTGATTCATATCTTTCCCAAGAACATTAGCTCTATGTGAAATGCTAACAGCCTCGTCCAGAATTTGAGCTAAGATCGTAGACTCATAACCCATTATACAACGTGCCACTACACAAATAATATTATGAATGATATCTTCGTAGTCTAACATAGGATGTTCAGATTTAAATGTTTCATATATATTTTAGCCCGTGTCAGGCATAGGATTTCTATTGCTAGTGCTACCATATAACCCAGTATACATCGGTAGATTTTTTGTACAGGTCATTGAGAGAAAAATTCATCATTAACGTATCCTTTTATCCTAGTTCTTTGTGGAGCAAACCGAATGGCCAGCTGCTCACACCGAACCTATGCAGTGAGCTCGACTGATGTAAACTGTTCATTAAATTTCTAATATTGTAGACAAAGTATTTATTAAAGTATTTATTATTTCAAAACTTTCAGAGTTTTTTCAGGTCACCTAATTTTGACCTCCTCCTTATTTTGGGGGCGCAAAATATCGGTAGGGTTATATGTGGTTGATACTTTTTTTCTGCATGAATAAAATGACAAAATACCGAAGGTGTGAATAGAAGAAAAAAAATTAAGGAATATGCACGGGTAGTAAATAAGAACCGAAAATCGGAAATAATATGAAAATAAGAACTAAAAAAATAATTTTTGGAATTTTTTTTTTTTTTTTTTTTTTTTTTACTCATCTTGATAATTATTTAATTGGCTATTATCTTATAAAAGAAAAATATACATTAATATTTGTTCCGCGGGACACTGAATTTCCAATACAGTTTTTGATATAAAAATAATATGGGTGATTGATACTAAAGTAAAGTAGTTATCAAAATAAAGGTTTTTAGAATCTAATAATATGACATTTTAAACTTAACATCATGCTGCTCATATTACATAGTCGATTAAAGTTTAGTGTGTCACTACTGAATCTCTGTTGCATACTAGTTAATAAACATATGTCTCGTTGTAAAACAGACCTTATCACTATAAACACAATACCCATTATCATCTAATTTACTTGTTAGAAAAAGATAACATTTACGCGCATATTTGAAATTATACTTGTCACAATTCTAGTCGCCATTTTAGACGTTTATTTCCCCCTTTTGGTAAATCCCTAGTTCAGTCCCTTTGCAAAGAGAAAGTCTGTAGTATTCCTTGAAACCCTACGTAGAGAAGAGTACAGTTTCAGTTGTAGTGGAAATTTTGTTGTTGTAACAGAGAACACGAGGTGAGTGGCGTGCGTGAAGGCCTGTCGTATTCTCGAAGGAAGCGGGCTAGGCTTTGCCTAGCGTGTAGGACCGATCTAGAATCGAACCCGCGTCCTTCAGAATGCGAAAGGGCGACACATTGGTGCGGGCACGGAGTCGAGATGCCACAGTCCCGTATGTGAGCGCAGACGCCCGGATGATAGGGGGAAACGGTGTCTAAGTAAAAGTGGGGTGACGGCAGAAAGGAGGGTTGCGACATTAGCTGCGAAGGATTGTATCGACGACGGTGTTTTTGCCTGTGAGAAGGCGTTTGACTCGCTTCTTTTTGCCCCCCCCCTCAACAAAGACCTGTTGATTTAAATATTTATTTTCCCCCTCTATTTTTTTTCCTTCTAGAGTTGTATTCCTTGAAATCCAAGGAAGAATGGACTTTAGTTTCAGTATAAACTTTTTTGTTGTTGGAAGTATCTTGTATTCTTTGAATTCCTCCTCTGTATGTCTTGATTTCAGAAGCTTCAAATTGGAATTGGTTTTAGTACAAATACCAACGAGCTTAAATACATTCTATATTGTTTCTAATTGGCTAATTCTTACCGGAAATGCATGTTGCCGATATTGGGAAAGTTGATAAATACGAGTGCAAATTTTGTGAACATCGTATACCTAGATAATTCGGGTATCACATGTGGTGTAATGGTTAGCAAGCTAGATTAGCAGACCATTGTTCGTGAGTTCGCTTCTCACTGGGCGCTCCATATTTCTGCCCTTGTGCCCCAGCTAAGCAAATAACTATACCTAGATAGTTCAACAATACTAATACAACTACGGTGATATTTTTTTTATATTTAAAACTTATTTCAAAACTGAGAATGTAAAATCGTGGTGTTCAGATTTCATCAGTAGGCTTCTGTTTTTTTTGGTGTTTTTTTTAGCATATGATTGATAGAAGCATAGAATGCGAATGAAATAGTAATTATATTAAACAATGTTTTTAACATGCTCGAATTATTTACTAGGTGTCTCTTTGAAAGGAAGTGAGATTGAAGGTATATTCAGTAAAACAGAAGGGATAAATAAATAAAATCTTACTCTCCTTCAAAAGAGTCCCCTTAGCATAACACACACTTATTCCAATTAGTTTTCACACATCTGATAATTCCATTTTGGTACGGTGTGAACCTGCCTTTAAGCATTTCTTAAATCTTCTTGATGTTCTAAAAATGTTAATCTTAAAACAAATCTTATGTCAATGAAGAGAGAAAGTCGCACGAAATTAGGTCTGGTGAGTAGAGAATGAGTTATACTTTCCCTAATTGTGGTTCACCCAAATTATTGATAAAATGCCCAGATGGCAACCTCGAACATTTTCATCGTATATGTGCTAGTAGGCGGTGATTGAGGGCCAGTGTCCTGGGTATTACTTTAACTGCATCTAGAGGTAAAGTTCCAATTCTGGAGGTTTAGGAAATTTGGACTATCCCATTACCAATATTACTTCCAGGGACCCCCAGGCCCGGGATGTTAATACCTGTTAGCGTACCATATATGGATTAAATAGATATAAAAATGAGTATTAAAATGTTTAAAAAATTTATTTAAAAATATACCCAGCAAAATGAATAAATCCATTTTTGTTTTATTCATTTTGCTGGGTATATTTTTAAATACATTTTTTTAAACATTTTAATCCTCATTGTTATATCTATTTAACCAACCCACGAACTGATAAAATGTTATCGATAGTGGTGATCAATATGTATCATTTGTATATTTGTCTTTAAAAAACGCATGTGTATCAGTCTAGACGTCATTAAATTACTATATCAGTTACTTAGTTTAGCAAAAATCCCCAATTTCCGCCCTGTTGGTGGGGCGTTAGAATGCACCGACTGCACCTCTGCAGAGGGGTAAGACTCCCCCAAATGGGGCCATCTGTTGGCCGTGGGTGGAGAACTGTGATGCTTAAGGATAGAGCCCAGGTGGATGAGCAGTTTATGACATGCAATACTCCACTTTGGCCCTATCTTGGACTAGACGGGCGGTTGGAGAGGACCCCTGCGATAAATCGGCTGGTCACGTCAAGCCCTAGCACATATGAATTTCCCCAATCCTATTGCCCTTATGGCAAGCCCCAACCCCCCTTTTATCATATGGGTGCTAGAAGGCGCTGGCTGCGGGTCTACATGTCCTGGGAATGACGTTAAACTATCTGATGGTGAGGTTCCAGTTTTGGAGGTTTGGGGAATGTGGAGCACCCCTTCATCACCATTGCTCCCAGGTCCACTCTGACCCGGAGTGATAGTATCTGTTAGGGTCCCATCTATGGGTTAAATAGAAAAATGTATTTATAAACAAAATTGTATTATCCATTAAGAATTGATTTATTTCAAAACTTTATCGGCATTAAATGACCTACTGAGGTTGATATGCCGTAAAACAACCCCCCCCCCACCAAAAAAAATTTAAATTTAATCTTTTTTTAAATAATAAAAGTAAACCTTCCGTCTCATACCCTTTTCATCACAGCACTTATTTATGAGGGTGTATTTTCTTTCTTCCATAAAAGAAAAAGGGCAATTGTCAGCGTGATTTTCCATACCTGATTTTCTCATTACCTCCTATAAACATCATCTTGTTATATCTGGTTTATTTTCTTCTTTCAATATATTTTCTATTATTTTGCAAGTACATTTATTGATATTGTCTTTACAGAGCAATTCTTGCTTTCTTTCTCTCACAGTAAATCATATCTTTTTTTATAATTTAATTTGTCTCTTTCTCGTTACATCTATTCCTTTATCTCTTTATTTCTTTTATACTAAGACTCTTTTTTTCTTTCTTTAACACACCCACTTTTATTGTTTATTTTTCTTGTTCTCGCATTCATCATTCCTTTCTCAACGTTTTTATTTTTCCATCTTTACAGAATTCTCTTTGCTGCATTATGATAAGCGACAGCAGGCCTCACCCAGAATTGATCACTGTCGGATAATCTTGGCCCGACTCCAATCTTCCATCGCTGACCTCTGCCAGTTTTTGAAGCATCAGGTGAACGTCGAACAGTCTGTTGGGATGAAGAGTTGGCTCAGATTCGAATTCGAAGCGAAACTTATAGTGACTGAACGTTCAATCATCGGAGTTGGTGGAGTGAGAGAGGAAGAGGGAGAGGGAGCGGGAGGGATAGAGAGGAAGAGAGAGAGGGAGATCGGGATAAAGAAAGAGACGAAAAATGCGGAACTGGGGCTATGGATAAAGCCTGAGATAGCAATAGGGGCCAAAAGGACACTAGAAGAGGACGAAGAGAAGGAAATGTGTAGAGGAAATTAGTGATACTCAGTTCACAAATAGAAAAGTGAAGACAAAATATACATGGGAGTGTGTGGGGGGGGAACAAGAAAGTCTACTTTTATATATTTGTAAAAAGTCATGAGGACAAATAGACCACTGGACGTGAACGACGTAGAAAAGCGGTGAAAAAAAAAAAGATGGAAAATTAAAATGTGTCTAGTTAGATAAAAGGAAAGGAAAAATAAGTGTGAAAATGCAAGAATCATTGTAATATACTAAAAACAAGAAAAGTCAGTTGATATGAACAAATACTTTTCCAAAGAAAAAATAAATAAGAGCGACTATGAATTTAAAATAATGAAGAAAAAAGAAAGTTTGAAAAAGAAATTAAAAAAAGAATTAGGCGAAAAAGGAATTTAAGAAATCGAAAAAAAGAGTAAATGAAAGAAGTATTATATATATATAATATATATATATATATATATATATATATATATATATGTGTGTGTGTGTGTGTGTGTGTGTGTGTGTGAATGAGAAATAAAGATGAATGAAAAAAGTAATTTGAAGAAGGAAAATATAGAATATTAAATAACTCAAATATTTGCAAATGAAGGAAGGAAGGAAAGAATAGAAAAAATAATGCTAGAAGGAAAAAGAAAAATAGAATAAACGACAAAAAGGAAACAAAATAAATAAAGGACATGTGAAAGAAAGAATGAAAGTGAAGAAAGAAGGAAATTTAAAATAGAGTAAATGCGAGAAGGAATAAACTAAAATAAACCAATGACGCACAAAAGAAAAAATTAAGTAGAGAAAGACAAAAAAGAAAGAAGGAGAGGAGAGGAGAGAAAGAAAAGAAACAGAAAAAAAGAAATAGAAAAAAGAAAAAAAGAAAGGAGGAAATTAGCGTAAATAAAGGGAAATATAAAATAAAGGATATGCGAAAAAAAAGAAAAATAGGAAGACAAAATTAAATGATAAATAGAGGAAATAAAAAGGAAGAAATTAAATGAATAAACAATGTGCGGAGAAAAGAAAAGGAAATAAAGAATGGTGGAAAGAAAAGGAACAAACGAACGAACGAAAGGAAGGAGAGAAAGAAAGAAGAGGTAAAGAAAGAGAAAAAGGAAAGTAAGAAAGGAACGAATCCAGAAATAAACAGAAAGAAAGATGGATAAAAAGAGTAGGAAAATAGAGTTAATAAAAAAGGAAACAATGAACAGAGGATATAAAAAAGATGGAGGAAAGAGAATTTAATGAAATGAAATATAAAATTAAGAGAATAAGAAACAAACTAGAATAAATTGAGTATGTGTGAAAGAACAAAATAAGAAATTTGAATAAATGATACACATAAAGAAAGAAATCACATAAAACTAGAGGAAATAACTAAAAAACAAAAAAAAACAATATTATATTGAAACATATTACAGCTACGTGCTCACAAAAAAAATAAATAAATAAATAAAAATGAATTAACATAAAACGTGGAAACACCATAATGGAAAAAAAAATATATAGAAAGAACAATAGTATTTTTAAAGCCATAAATAACAGTAATAGACCCGGATGTATTAAGCAAAATGAAAATAGGCAAAAAGTTTGAAAACAAAAAAAGAAAATCATTAAAACAGAAATAATTTTTAAAAATATAAATGAAAAATCGCAATAATATTTGATGGAAGATGAAAAGGATTAAAAAAAAAAAAAAAAAAAAAAAGAAGAACGCACCTGTAGAGAAATATGAATCATTTTACTGCCGAGAATATTGAACGTTGTTGGAACCCAATAGATCATTTTTTTTTCAGTTAGAGGGTAATGACAAATTTAAGGTCTCCAAAATATTCAGAAATCACAGAAACGTTTATATTTTAATCACAATGTTATTGACGTCATTTTAAAGTTTTAACGTATCTATAATTCTACATGATTGCTATTTCGGTCGATGCCCGTTTGTAGTTGCTGTGGCAGTTTTTTTAGTTACTTACTCACATCCCACCATGGCTGTTAAACACCATGTTCTATTTAAGTGGTATACCACGCACTAACCGCACCCATGCGGTGGCCAGTGCTAAGAATTTCGTGTGTCCTTTCGGCATTCCTCTTTTTAAGTCACCCCAGGCACTGGCCAATAAAACAAGCATTATCCCGTTAAATCGTTGGGGCAGGTGTTGCCTGGTTGGGGACTCCGGGATCATACTGATATTAATATCTTACTGGTCCAATAGTCGAAGCCACTGGACACGGGGCCCCCAAAAGCCGGGGTATGTATAACAGCAGTTTTTGTATGCCCATGCCATATCAGCTGATTACCATGTCACTGAGGAAGCGTTGAAAATCGTCATCGTTGAAAAAAACTATGCACCAATCACCATGGTGAATTGGCGATGATTTTCAATCAGTTTCCTGCAATTTAGTATTCTGATTATATATATTTACCAACTCCTCCGCACGAGCAGGATACGACACAAGGTCAATTTCTTAAGCGGAGTTTAACAGGTTTGAATTCAAAGTTTTCCTTCTCCTAGACTGGTTACCAAGCCATAGTTAAAGAACCCAGTCTGCCCTGCTATTAACCCATAGCTGGAGGGAGAGTAGGATTCATACCTTTCCCAAGGGTATTAGCGCTAAGTGAAATGCAATTACCAAGTTCAGGATTTGAACTCGGCGCGACGATTCCATTTCCCATGACTTTAACCATTACAACACGCGCTTCCTATGTATGTGAGTGTATTTGTGTGCGTGTGCATACACGGATGCATTAAGATCAAAGACTAATCATAATTGCACAAGCAACGTTCATAAATTTCTTTGAATTTCATTTGTCTGGAAGCCATAAAAATCTGCAAGAACGTTGTCTTCATTTTTCTAAATTTGCAAAGATATTCATGAATAAAAAGCCATTTTTGGAACGGTGTCTCCTTTCACGCCTATATTAGAAGGGAGAAGCTAAACAAGATAAAACAAATAATGAAATTAAATATAAACATATGAATAATAAAATATCAAATTAAAATAAATATTAAAATATTCTTAATATGTTTATGAAAGTTACTTCCTCATCTCCTGTGTTCGAGCGTTAATCTGTAGACCAGACACGGTGGCCTTGTCTATAGATTGAATTTTCTACGTAGATATATATATATATATATATATATATATATATATATATATATATATATATATATATATATATACTTTTCTACCAGAATGTCATTGACTCTCGATTTTCAGTTCCTGAGTTTATGCTGTTTTCATTTCACAACATCTCATATAATTTAAGACGTCAATATATAATATAATATAACGTTTATGATAATTATAATATAATTAAATAATTATAATTGCCAATCTTCCAAAAATTGTAACACTTTGACACTTACGAGAAGGACTATCAGACATTCCCCGTCCACCCAGTCAGCTGGTCACGTTAAGCCCTAGCAGGTATTTTATAATACTCCTCACACTATTGCTATCATGACGAAACCCTAACTATTTTTATCAAATATATATATGCTAGTTGTTGTTGGCTGAGGGTGTTAGTGTCCAGGGCGTGTCGTTAAACTTTGGTCCTTATTTAGGCTACACGGACGGTCGGAGGGGGCCTTTCCGATCAATCAGCTGGCCATGTCAAGCCCTAGCACCTATATGATAGTCCCAATCCTATTACCCTTATCATACATGTGCTACGGGGAGGTGGCGGAGGATATTCATGTCCTGGGTATGGCCTTAAACTAACGGATGGTAAGGTTCCAGTTCTGGAGGTTTGGGGAATGTGGAGCACCCCTTCAAAACCATTGCTTCCAGGTCCATATTGATCTGGAATGGTTGTATTTTTAGGGTCTCACCTATGGGTTGAATAGAAAATTTGTTTACGAAAAACAAATGAGTTTTTAAAAAAATGGCCTTTCATACTATCGCTACGAATCTTTCAAATGTTTGCCGGCATTAAATGACCCACTAAGGTTGATATGCCATAAAACAAACCAAAAATAGGAGATTCCACATAACACATTTGTTTTACTTTGATCTCTTCATATCAGCTGACAGAAAAGTTATTAAGTAAAAGTGATACTCAATAGACTAACAACTTTCTTTTAAAAAGTGAAATACTGGACAAGCAGATGGAATTTTAACGTTATGAAATAAACACTCGCATGTCTATACATATATTTATAACTGTTCTTACGCTGGTTATTTTGGTTTTCTCTTATATCAGATGAAGACATTTTTGGAGTTTTGATCTTGCCATTTATTTATTCATTTTTACAGAGGTGAGTTTTGCACAAGACAGAAGTGAGTTTATCACTAGCAAAGACGCAAAAAACTCCACACGTGCATAACAATAGCATAATCTTTACAGATCATTGCCGTCCCTCACAATCCTATAACTCCACCACCAGAAACTTTTCCTTGTATGAGCCCTCAAATGACTCATAAAACCTGCTGAAGATCCACAAAGTTTGATGCAAATATGACATTGAAAGAACTTCCTTCCCGTTGAATAAAATGAATCAGATGAATCAGATAAGATTTGATGCTTATGCACCACCATATGTCTCTTAAGACCAGAAGCCGACTTACAGACCTTGCCACAGATAGCACAAGCCACATTGTTTGTTCCTGAAATTTGCATGGATTGACCCTGGTGAGATTTCCTATGATTGGCATATCCAGCCTTAGAAAGCAAAATTCGACCAGATGTCTGACATTTCCAACCCTCCATGTTCTCTCGAATATAAAGGTGTAACCCTTTCGAAGTTGACGCTTTAGGTTTTCATGCACGATTCTTTCACTCTCAAAACTGGTACACGTGCATAACTACATATTTACATACACACACACGTATAACCAAGGTTTTTCTATGATCACAAAACCGAGGAACTTTAGATATGATTTGAAACACCATCACCGTTTCTTTTAAATATTTGACACGTACTAAAATCTTCCAATAGAGATTCCTTTTTGTAAGCAACAACGAAATAGTAGTATTAGACATCGTAGTATCAGTATTTACACTAAAATACTTTGCGGCATTCAGCGTGAATACGAATTCGGCGGCCTCTAAAACGCCAGGTTCTTAAATCCTTTTGGAGAAGGTGACTTGTAGAGTTTAATGCTTTCTATAGAAGCCAAATTTACTTAATAGGACACTCCAAATGTTACTCTACAATTTTCAGATCTAAGAAAATCATCAAAGGGTTGCTGAACTTGCACACTCCTGTGTTTGAAGTAAAACAGCTGATCAAGATTGATATTAAAAACAGAATTAGAGCTGACTCGTCTCAACAACCAGTTTAAACGTCCAAACATAAAATGATTTTATATATTTATCAGCTGTGCACATATATTCATTGATTGAAAAAAAAACATTAGTCAGGAAATCGTTTTCATCATATCTAGTATAGATTAGCAATAATATGCACCCTCCGAGCGTAAGTATAAGTTTTAATGTAACGAAATATACTAAATTAGAAAGACAAAATGAATTACATGAGAGTGCATATAAAAAGATTACACTTACTAGCAAAATAAAAACGCCCTCTGGGCGACGTAAAATAAATATTGCGTGAGGGGATGGGAGTTGAAAATTTAATATCAGAGAGTTTGTATCATAAGTAAAGTAAAATCAAATTTATCAAAGGAGTAAAAAATAAAACTAATTCATTAAAGGAGTAAAAAATAAAAAAATTGAAATGGAAATTTAGTTCTGATGACTTTAAATACATATTAAAATTAAAAAAAACTATACATAGATAATACCAGGTATGTATTTATTATAACTTGTTTAAAAAACCGATGAGGACTGTCTAACATTACATGCTCAAATTTTGAGTATATTCTATGTTATGACGATTTTAGGCAGTGTGACGTAAGCAGTGACGTAGTTTCTGTTACAGACAAAAACCGGGAGCGAATCTCCATTATTAATAGATTTCAATTGTATTTTAATTGATTTCTATACGAAATCATTCGTAGAACAAAACAATAGTAGAGAGCAATAACACCAAGTAATCATTTATTAAACCCGGTTTTGTTAATACCAGTATGCAAATTAACATCACCATATATTATGAAAACCTTAATTTCTTAGTGATATAAAAGACACATGGCAGAATTTTAAACGCACGGATAACATGGGTTGTTTTGAGGCAAATCTCAGATTTTCAGAGAGACATCGTTAATAAACAGGATTTATTCCATGTGTTAAGGATTTTTACCCATAAACCTAATACTCATTGACAAACTTAGGCAATTCCACAGGTAAACAGTAACGTAGCTTTGGTAACAGACAGACATATGGAATCACCATTATCTTGTATAAATGCATTCTGATTTAGACCATTTATTAAGCTTCTTTTAATTTTCTAAATAACATTATATATATACACACACACACACACACATATATATATATATATATATATATATATATGTGTGTGTGTATATATATATAAAGAAAACTTTGAGAACGATCTGAGCAGCATAATAATTCAGAGAAAAAAACACCATTCCCACAAAAAAAAGAAAAACAACATTTTAAAAAATCACCAAACTTTTTCATTTGTGTCGACAAAACCAGAAATACCTACGAAATAACACCACACAAACACAAATAATTTACTCCGTCAATACATAACCAAAGAATACAAAAATGACAAAACAACTAGAAATAAAGTGAAGGGAATAGCACAAATGCTATATCTTGAAAAGAAAATAAACGAACCAGAAAAACAAAAAAACAAGCTACATCACATTTAAAGACCACAATAAAAGCTTCATAAAAACGTCACGCGCAGACTTATAAAATCAAATAATGGAGGCGCGTAGTCTAAGGGTTGGAGTCATAGGAAATGGATTTGTCGACCCGAGTTCAATTCCTGAACGAAGCTGTTTGCATTTCACTTAACGCTAATTTTTTTGAGAAAAGTATGAATCCAATTCTCCTTCCACCTAGGGGTGAATAGCAGGGCAGACTGGACTCTTTAACCATGGCTAGGTAACCAGTCTAGGAAAACTCTGGTTTCAGACCTGTTAAACTCCACTTAAAAAATGACATTGTGTCGCATCCTGCTCGTGTGGATGGGTTGGTAAATATATATAAACTCAAATGAAAGTAGACGGAAAGTGCAAACTTATACTACAAAAATAGTAACGAATTAATGTATCTGCGCGTTCAGACAACTACACATCATAAAATCACAACAACGAAATCACAAAAACGAATGTCCTTCACTCGAAAATTGACTCTTAGCTAACGTCATATACCAAGTCACAGTAAGACCTAAACAAAACAATGAAAATATACATTGGTGTAGCTGAAGGCATCTAGAAACAAAGAAGCTACGTAAACAGGACATTATTAAACAATACAAAATTAAGGACACAGAACAGCTCTATAAAACCATCTAGGAAACAAAAAACACAAACCTAAAACACCATAGATATCCTGGGAAAAAAAAGGAAAATAGCATCAACATAACTTAAAAAGAAAATACAAAATTAGGAAAAATTAGCAACTTGCCCCGAGAAAAATAAGCTTCTTAAAATGATCTGAAGTAATATCAAAATAGATGCATGAAAACAAATACTACGCCAAAGACAAAATAATGACTCCAATGATTGAATAAATTACCCCAAAAATTAAAAACAAAATAATTACATAAATAAATACAGAAAAATAATGAGAAAATAATGAACAAAATTATACCAAAAACAATCACAAAATATAATAAACATAATACTTTAAATAAAGAATAAAAGAAAACTAAAAGCAATGAAACAATACATTAAACAATGTAAGGCAAACTACATGCCCATCCAAGAAAACGAAATAAACGCATAAATAAGCAAATCATAAACTGAAACATACCCCAAATAATAATCCTAAATAGCACGCCTCTCTCTCATCAAAATAGTAGACCGAGATCACTATAATATATTGCAAATCTTTGGAGTATAATAAAACACACATTTTTCCAATGACATTTTTTAACGTTTTGATCGATCACAGTATATGTGATTATATATATATATATATATATATATATATATGTTATGGTTCCTCTGAACCAAAATAGGAAACTCCTTCACCATATAAGGCTAAAAACCGAGTATAAAAGGACACACACAATGATTTGTGAATCGGATGGCTGAGAGACTGACAGTAACGTTTTATCGTTGACAAACTGGCCATGCTACACACACTCACACATATATATATATATATATATATATATATATATAATATATATATATATGTATATGTATATATATATATATATGTAGGTATATTTGTGTGTGTGTGTGTGCATGCGTATGCAGAATTTTTATTTTTCAATTTTAATTTTTAACGTTTAACTTTTAACTTCTAATTTACATTTTATCCAGTTTTAATTTATTAGGCCTTTCAATTTTAATAGTAATACAAAATCACCAACTCCAATTAAATCATATTCGAATAAATAAATTTAAACATATTCTAACAAAACCAAAATTCATTCAACATGCATTGCCCTCTGATCTTATTTTTAACTTATTTTTAATTTATTTTAAGCCTCGATTATAATAACAAAATTACCGTGAATGCATTTTACACCTATACATATCGTTACGCTCACTCCATAACAACTCTAATCAAAACAAAACAATATAAATAGATTTGAACTGCCCCTTTTTTATTAAAAAAAAAAAACATTATGACACATACAATTGTTTGACAGCTGCATCCTAGTAAATACAATAACACAAATCGATTCTAACTGATTGTTTACTTTTTGAATCCCACAAAAAAAAATCAACATCCGGTGTTAGACTTTTTGAATCGAAAGTCAGCGTTCTTTCACAACGAACATTTTAATGCAATGACCACACACGTGAAATCGACTGCTATTACTCGGTGTCTCGATTAATTCACTGGATTTAACCCTGAAGATCCTTATGGTGAAACCCGAGTAGGTTATATCTTGTACCCATTATATATATATATATATATATATATATATATATATATATATGTGTGTGTGTGTGTGTGTGAGTGAGTCAGTGAGAGAGAGAGAAGGAGTCAAATAATTACATACCCAAGTTCATAATATACATCGAACTCTCTACTGGCCATTGTGACCGATGGATACAAAGAAGTGATACTAAGACCGCTTGAAAAAAAACTTAATGTGTCAGATTTACCATTGCCGATGCCCTCCCCCTCCCCCCAGATGAAAACCGTGACAACTGGCGTTTCACCACTAACCATTCTGTCTCCCCCTTCGAAAAGACCTGGATTGTCACACTCAATGATAAATACACTGGAGGAAGAACCACGACACATTTTCAGGGGTACAGTGGCTTCGATTCTGGACGGGTTAAGTAATTAACAAGCGTTGATCCCAGGGGGCTAATCCCCCAGCCAACACCTGTCCCCTTGATTTAAAGAAGCAGGGCTGGTTTATGCCCAGTGCCTCGGCGCCCTACTTGAGGAGGAATGCCGACGGGATCAACGCATTTTTGCACCTACCATCCCATGTGCTTCGGTTCGTGGATGGTCCCACATTAAAACATACGCAGGATGAGAGTCAAATAACTATTTTCAACTGTGATGGTGCCTGTCCGTGCCACGTTGGCATTATCAACCACGAACATGTATTCAGGCAATGTCACCCCCCCCCCCCCATCAATCTTCGTTCATGAAATCAAATATTGAACATTCAGCCGGATTCTTTTACAGCTATGAGTGTATTATTGCTGTTAATTTGTTTATATATTTTGTCAGTAACATTCAAAACCACAGTGTATAAAGTCTTATAATAATTAGTAATTTTTCACGTAAAAAAAAAAAAGAAAGAAAAGACATTTAAAAATGTCAACCAAACGTCTGGTGCGCCATAATAGAAACACGTAAATTAAAACAATGAATTGCGGAATATTTTCTTTGTAAATGTGAAAAGAATGAAAATATTTCTCACATTTTGGAAACACTGTATTACCTGGAGATACATTTCTTCAGTGTAGTTTGCAAAATAGTTATCTTCTTAATGTCAAAAACTTATACACATCTATACGTTATTTTGGGTTATTTGTTTGTTTTTTGTTGTTTTTGTCTGAAAAGTAAAATATTTTGTTGAAAATATTAACGTAATCTCTTAGCACTAATTTTAAAAGATTTTTTTTTCAATATGAATACGCAAAATGTAACTAAGATAATCTGACGCTGAAAAACAGGTAAAAATAAAGAAACCACTTTGATCGAGACAAATTTTACATTGCTAGAGAATGAAGAAAATTTGAAGAAAAAAAAACAAAAACTGTTTGTGTCTTAGGAGAGTTAGATAGAGAAAATATACCAAACTTTATATAAATATTTCAGGGTCTCTTGTTTTTTTTTTTTGTTTTCTTTATTTTTTTTACAATTGTTCACGTGTCTTCGAATTAAAACGATGAAGAACAACAAAGAGAAATTAAAGATCATTGGAAAGAAAAAATAAAAAGGAAAAGAAAGAGTTGAGAAAAGAAGAAGATCGATTATAGAAAACAAAGACACATAATTTAGCAAATGATTAATGGGGAGTCAAGGAAAAAGGTTAACACAATTAAGACGAGGAAATCCGAAACGATTTGAATTAATCTTAATTTCACTTCATGCTCATTCTGATCAGAGAAATAAATAAAACAACATATATATGTTTTATTTACGAAGATAAACAAAACACAAATTAAAAACACAGAAATAATGGTCAGGACAAAATTCACTAAAGAATTCAAACACCGAACAAATTGAAATAAAACTTTTTTAAAGAGAAATTTAACATTAAATATTAAAATAAAACATCAAAATACAATTTTACATGACGTAAATGTATTCGTCAAAACTTGAAAGAAAGATATATATATATATATATATATATATATAATCCAAAAGTCCAGAGAAGAAATCTTCCTTACGACATAGGAGTTTTTTTAAAACAACCTGTCGCAGTTTGAGAGCTCAATGTGTGCTCTTATTGTTAGAGTCACAGAGCAAATTTATAAGTAAAGAAATAAGAAAAAACTTAGAGATTTTAGGCTATAATGAAAAATCTCTAAGTCTTTTGTTATTTCTTTACTTTATATATATATATATATATATATATATATATTATTGATAGGTAGCCTATTAATTATGTACCGTGAGTGTAACGTAGATTTATAAATAGCGGTTAGTGGAAAGTTATAGGGAAAGTGATTGTTACTTTTTGTGTTAACCTACGCTTCCGGTTTGCAAGCGCGAGTAGTGTAAAAAAATCAGTCTTTGGCCCTGGCACTTAATGGAATAGACCGTAATGTTTGATTAGGTTCAATTATTCAAATTCTCACGCACGTGCTATTGATCTGGGATTCATAAGAATAAAAGATAAGCGCAAAACAAAGCAAATATTTTGTTGTTACTAAGAATAAACAAAAAAAATAAGTACAGAAGATACAGCCTAGATTGAGAAATACAACAGATCCAAAGATAGACAGATCCAGCCCAAGCTAAGATGGAATATAGCATGATTGAAGAAACTGAAGCTAAGTATCAAAGAGAAGAGGATAAGTGCACTTGTACGTAACCATGGATATACAGGTATACTATATACGGATAAATATGTTATACACAACCAGTATACGTCCGATATTCACTACAAGTATATTATTCTATATACGTTCCGGTATATGAGATTGTCCATTCTCATTAATACTACCAATGCCATGAAACCCAAGCAAGATGGCCAGGAGTCGTGGTTAGCACCAACACTTGCATTAAAGTCATCAAAAAGGTAAAATTGATCTTGTTGGAGGTGTAACTTCAGGGGAACAAAACGATATAGTCTTCCGAGACTGAAATGCTAATATGACATTACAGCAAAAATAGAGCTATCCAGAAATATCGAAGAAATACAAGTACACGCTAATTTCAAGTATGCAACATATATATAAATTGTAAAGTCGTCAGGGTTGAGCAAAGAAATGTTTTTCACATCTGAGGTGGAGCGTCAAAACTACCATCAGTTCCTTACTTTCGCACAGGTCCTGTGCTATTCATAAACTGAGGTGGCGAGAGCCGTAACGAAACATGATCTTTGTGCATCCCAGGTGCACGATATATATATATATATATATATATATATATATATTATATTATGGGGGGGGGGGTGCCTAATTGCTTCCAATTGTTTGCGTTTCTATCAATAATTGGTTACGTTTGAATTGTTAATTGAACTGAAAACCGATTGCATAATCTAATGCATTGCTTAACTATTTATTTGTGATAAAATTATAGCAATACATGAACGATTATACGTAGCAGACAGACATTAGTTGATTTGATTTTACAGCATGTCAACTCTTGCTGGGTTATTTCATTCCGAGAACATTGTTTTGTTTATTCTTGATGGGTATTGAACATTATTTTTTAAACTCTATTTTTTCTAAACATTTTTCCTATATCATTTCTTCTAATTACCCCGTAGATGAGACCCTAACGGATGCTAATCCTCCGGGTCAGTGTGAACCTGGGAGTAATGGCAACGAATGGGTACTCCACGCTCGCCACAGCTGCAGAATATGCACTTCACTATTAGATGCAGTTTAACCAGCACACATGACTTCTGAAATGATTTTAATAAAGTTAAACGTGGTTTATATCTTTGAAATTATAAGCACCACAATGTGCAAGGAGGCTATAATTAAAATAGATGAAGCAAATCCACGCATATCTCGCTTATTCCTCACTTTCTTACATTAGAAAAAAAGAGCGAAACGTTCACATCTGGATGTCATCAAATTGTTTTAAGATAATTGATGATTTACATCCAAGTGCAGCCAAGTTGAAAACCAATCCTTATATCGATAACCTTGTTGACTGTGGCTTTAGAATACACCGACTGTACCAATGCAGAGTGGTAAGACGCCCCTATATGAGCTCATCTGTTAACCGTGGGTGGTGACCCGTGATGCTTAAGGATGGAATTCCACTGGCCCTTAGGCTAGACGGCGGGTGGCAGAGGACATATCTGATCACTCGGCTGGTCCCGTTAAGCCCTAATACCAATATGTTTGCTCCATCCCTATCGCAAGCCCTAACCCATTGTATCCTTTACTAGAATACAGTGGCTGAGTATGACATTTAACTATTTGATGGTAAAGTGCCAGTTCTGGAGCTCTGGGGTATGTGGAGTACCCCTTCATCGCCATTACTCCCAGGTTCACTGACCGAGTTTTAGTACCTGTTAGGGTCCATTCTATGGGTTAAATAAAAAAGGGAGTTTTAAAAAAATTGCATACCCATCAAGAATCAATAAAACAAAACATCTTCGAAATAAAATAACCCAATGTTTGACATGCCGTAAAATCCAACCAACCAACCTTACATCGATATCTAAATAGGTGAATATAATGCAATTAAATCTGCTCAATCTATGACATAACACTCTTACTTAGGCTAGACGGGAGGTCGGAGAGACGTCCTCCAATCAATCAGTCTAGCCCTAGCGCTTATGATTTTCCCAACCCGTTGCCCTTATGGTAAACCTTAACCCTTTTTATCATATATGTGCTAGAAGGCCGTGGCTGAGTGTCCTAATGTCCTGAGTATGATATTAAACTCCATCATGATGAAGTTCTAGTTCCCATTACTCGCAGGTAGTAGTACCTGTTAGGGTCAGCTATGGGTTAAATAGAAAAAATTAGTTTAAAAATGTGTTTAAAAATTTGAGTTAAAAAGAGTACCTTTTGTGGAGTGATAAGAATACCCCCTCACTGACATAATGGATTAACCTGTAAAGACTATAAATAATGTATATACAAGGGTGAGTAAAAAAAGTAATACCATGTTCATTATCTCATATGAAGTTTTTTTAAACTCTGATGTATGAATGGAGCATAAAAGAAAAAGAAACAAAGGATTCACACGTGGACAAAATGTAAAAGACAAACAAAGGTATGCAACGCTATTTTGTAGACATGTCTTACATTGAATAAGTATCCTTGAATACTGAAGGAAATTTGTATGTTCACAGGCCTTTTAGGTAAATCTCTGTGAATGTAAATCAGGACTAATATGCTTATTAGTAACAACCACAGTGAAAAATTACCAGAAATATATTAGGTGAAATAATAGTACAACAACATTTCAATAGTCATTACTGAATCAGCAACATACGACAAGATGAATAAACTTGTGCTGCAGATCATTAATTATGTAGTGATTACAATGCACACAGCCCATTAGCTTGAATAAATTCCCTTCAAATAATTCTTTAGAAACTATGTATGTATCTATATGCACGAGTGAAATTAATTACATACGCCCATGGTTAACATAAACAAACACGAAATACACACACACACACACACATATATATATATATTATAATGCTGTTACAGAGTGCACGTATGCTTCTTTAGAGAGATACGTAAGGGATGATTTTTTGGTTATAATAGAATCATCGAAATGCATGGAATTCAAAATGATGAATATTAACTTACATTTAATCTTAAACTTTTAGTCATTTGGAACAGGCCTCTATCTTTTTCAAAAATTCTGTTGAAATCTTCTACTCATTCATGGTTTTAATAAAAATAAAAAAAAGCATATTCATATATTTATGTATATGTTGAAAAGAGAAATAACGGAAAGAAAGTATAGAATGGATAAAATAGGATTATCTAATTAATTTAACTTACACGTATTTCGGTCAGGAGTTTATCCATGTGTGCATTATTCTATGATTTCTTATTAAAAAAAAATAATAGATAGAATAATGTACACATGGATAAACTCCTGACCAAAACACGTGTAAGTTAAATTAATTAAATAATCCTATTTTATCCATTCTATACTTTCTTTCCTTTATTTGTCTTTTCAAAATACCGTTGGATTCACTTCCATTTTACACACACACATATATATATATATATTTTTTTCTGATACAGGCAAAATTGTACAATATATTGAGGGTTATTATAGTTTATTGATAAAACAAGGGACCTTTCGTCCGGTGTTTTTCAAGTTTTACACCCGGAATCGATTAAAAGTCAAGTTGTAAATTAATTTATATATATATATATATATATATATATATATATATATATATATATATATATCAGCAGCAGACAGTCTTGTTTCCATTAATCACGTACCAAAAAAATTCAAATACATAGCATTAAAATGCATTGGCTGTGTAAATAAAACTTCACAACTCTGTAAATAACACATGTATATGCATGTGTCTGAGACAGTAGCAATTTGCAGTTACAAATTGTAATAAGGGAAATGAATAAAATATGATAAGAACTCTCAAAGTACGAAATAATCCGAAAATCAGATTACTCAAACTACCAAATTATCTAACGTGAAAAGTACAACAAAGTACGTAATTATAAATCCAGATAATCACCTTACGAGAAGAGGACAATATTAATAATCGTGAGCTTTACGTGAAAAACACCACTCAAAGTACGAAATTACCTCACGTAAGAAGTACACCAATAAAATCCTAAAAAATACCTAAACGTAAGAAGTACACATTAAAATCCTAAAAAAAGTACCTAAACGTAAGAAGTACACCACTCAAAGTATGAAATTAACTTACGTTAATATCACAACACCCATTGTACGAAATTACCTAATGTGAGAAGGAAAACGCTCAGAGTACGGAATTCCTAAAAAATACCTAAATGTAAAAATCACACCACACAAATTACAAAGTTACCTAACGTGAAAAGCACACCACCGAAAGTACGATAATACCTAATGTGAAAAGTAAAAACAACAATAAGTACGAAATTATCTAAGGTGAGAATCAGGCAGGATTATTCATTCTGTCTGACTTTCGATAGAGAGAGGAAAATAATTAACGTACATTATTGTATAGTAGAATTTGGAGAGAAACGTGTCCCTAAAACACCGAAAATCTTGCGTATTTTTACATTCATTTCATTGTTATATATAATCTCACTATCGAACACTTAGCTGACTATTTGAAGATCATTTTCGTTTTATTCTAATCAATGAAAATTGACAAAATAAACTAAATTTGTTTTTTTTTGTTTCATGTTTTTAAACTTTAACGTCTGAGGTATCATATATTTCAAAGATATAAATCAAACAATTTAGACAAAATTGCTAATAAAAAACAAAACGAAAGATTTGATTTGATTTGTTCTTGTTTTACGGCATATCAACCTCAATGGGTCATTTAATGCCGACTACGTTTTTGAAATGAATTGGTGATAATGTTTAATTTTCTAAAAGGTTTTTTTTTTACATTTTTTGAAGGAAACTTTCAGATGATTTTTTTAACATATTTTTATGTTTTCCTTTTTTGGGGAAGATTTTTAGATTTTGTTGTAGAGGTGTGCTTCTTTTATGTATCCAAGTAGTTTTTCTGGGTTTATTTGGTAGAATATTTGTTTTAGATTTGTTGTTTGGTAGTATTTTTTTTCGTATTTGTTTTAGGTTGCTACATTCTGTTAATATGTGTTTGATTGTGTAGGATAAACGAAAGAATGAAATTATATTTTAATGTATGAATGTATTTTCTATAAACATTCGAACAGATAGATTATCTTCCTTTTTCCTTTTTAAATTAATATCACGTTAACAAAATCATTGTTGTAGTCATATGTTCCTCTAGTGTACACCACCATTAAGCATTTTGCTCCAAAACTATTATCTTTCAATTTCCGTTTTATTTTCTGGATATTTCACCAAAAACACATCGGTATAATTTCCTTAACCCGTATTTGATAATATCAAAATAGAAATCCATATGTCGCAGTAAAGGTAAATAAAAATTCAGCTCATCCGTGAAACTACGACCATCATTCTACGGTCTGGGTTTTATAATATACATACTCTCCACATTGAAATGATACCCAACGAATTTGGTGGAGTCATCCACAAACAACAAAAGGAAACGATTCATTTAAGACCCAAAACGAAACAGGATTATATATATATATATATATATATATATATATATATTGTGTGTGTGTGTGTGTGTGTGTGTATGTGAGAGTAAGTAAACAAATGTGTTTACTTGATATGGCTTTTAGCCGACAATTTTTGGAGGATATGTGCTTAATTGAAGTCATACCTAATTTTGAATATTAATTAGTTAATAATTAATGAATTTAGGCGGGCATATATGTTCAAATGTAAAGCTAAACAAATTGAGAAAATGTCAATCCCTGAATAGGTCGAAATGTACATTCAGGGATTGACATTTTCTCGATTTGTTTTAGCTTTACATTTGAACATATATGCCGCCTAAATTCATTAATTATTAACTAATTAATGTTCAAAATTAGGTATGACTTCAATTAAGCACATATCCTCCAATATATATATATGTGTGTGTGTGTGTATGTGTGTGTGTGTGTGTGTGTGTATGAAATAACATTTCCATCCTTCCTTGTCACTGTCACCTGTAGACATTGTTTTTTTGTGAAAAAATAACCTTTATAGCGAATTTGAACGAATTAATTTCCCGTATTGTTTCTCTGGATATATATTATATATATATATATATATATATATATGAGAATAAAAAAGTGAAAGAAAAGAAATACACATTTGTACGCATAGTGTGTATATACACATAAAGAATCTATCTTTAAAAAAATATAAACGCCAGTTTGTAACAAATTACGTTGTCTTCTTTATTGTCTTTCTAGATAACTTGAATTTGCTCGAGTTTTATACAATACCGACGTAAATCTCTGGCTGATAGTATAAATTGTTTGAAAGAAACGAATGTCACGATTTCGCCATATTGCACAGGAGTCCTTTGTTTGGCGTCACGAGCAACAGTTTTTTTTTAAGTAATTGTCTGTGTATTCCAGAATGAAATTCACGGTTAATTTCACGCCTAATGTTTTGACATCGGAATATAGTCAGCTAAATCAAATCTTACATCACTGAAATTAAACTTCATTTTCGAACTTGTTTCCACCTTATGAAATATTGGGAATAAATCAAAGAATTAGAAATTTGAACTTTAATTTCGCTAATTATAATAGTAATTAAGGAATATTGGTAATGCTGTTTCGTCTCCATAAACTTCTAGAGTTTTTATATAATGATCTTTTCTTGTAAGAAAAGCGTTTTTTAGCAAATCTCTCTGATAAGATAAAGTGAGATTTTTTCAGAGCTATAGTTGTGTTAGTGCTACTGTACGGTTGCACTATTTAGAGAAAAGTGCTGGATGGGAACTTAACTAGGATTCCGCGGTCTATCTTAAAGCATCCCGATCAAAATCAGCTGTACGGCCTCTTACCTCCTACCACACAAACCATCCGAGTCAGACGAACAAGATATGCTAGACAGTATAGGAGAAGCAAATAAGAACGCACGTGGTGTTCTGTTATGGACACACATGCTGGCTGCTCATCGCAAACATAACTCAATCTGCTTTGTGCGGAAGACCTGCCAGTGGCGTTGGCAGATTATATATATATATATATATTTTAGAGAGAGAGAGAGAGAGAGAGAGAGAGAGAGAGAAGAGAGAGAGGAGAAGAGAGAGAGAGAAGAGAGAGAGAGAGAGAGAGAAAGAAGAGAGAGAAGAGAGAGAAAGAGGAGAGAGAGAGAGAGAGAGAGAGAGAGGAGAGAGAAAGAGAGAGGAGAGGAGAGAAAGAGAGCACGAGAGAGAAAGAGAGAGCGAGAGAAAGCGAGAGAGAGAGAGAAAGAGAGAGGAAGAGAAAGAGAGAGAGAGGAGGAGAGAGAGAAAAAAGAGGGGGAAAAAAGAGAGAGAGAAAGAGAGAGAGAGAGAAAAAAGAGAAGAGGAGAAACACAGAGAGGGGAAAAAGAGAGAAGGAGATGAGTAAGGAGAAGGAAAGAGAGAGAGAGAAAGAGAGAGAGAGAAAAGAGAGGGAGAAAAGAGAGAGTAGAGAAAAAGAGAGAGAGAGAAAAGAAAGAGGGAAGAGAGAGAAAAAGAAGAGAGAAAGAGAAGGGGAGGAGAGAGTGGCTGAGCGGACAGTGGAAGATTAGAGGGGCACGATGAGGTATGTATAGAGAGATGAGGGGGAAGGAAGAGAGAAAAAAGAGGAGAGGGAAAGAGAGGAGAGAGGGGGGGAAAGGAGAGAGAGAGGAGAGAAGAGGGGAGAGAGATGGTAGGAAAAAGAAGAGGAGAGAGAAGGAGCATATGTATGAGGGAGCAGAGAGTATACCATATATTCGCGCACGCACGTCCCCGAGCAGAGGGAGTATATGTAGAACGATGTACGGCACGCAGAGAGAGAGAGATAAAAGAAGAGAAGAGAAGAGAGAGAGAGAAAAAAAGGAGAGAGACATCAGAAGATGATGAAGCACGACGAGGCACGCCATATATATTCTGACGCGCCGAGAGGGGAGGAGCACCACCGACGTATGAGAGAGAGAAAAAGAGACGCTGATGATGTGAGAGATATTAGAGGGGGAGACCAGAGAGAGTATTGTAGAGAGAGAGAAAAGGGTTTGTAAAGAGTGAAGAGACAAAGACGAGAGAGAGATACTCATTGTATGGAGAAGAGAGAAGAGGATCCCCAGATGTTTAGAAGTAAGAGAGAGAGGAAACAGAGGTAAGACCGAGAGAGATTAAAAAACTGAGAATAGGAGACGAGAGAAACAGAGAATTGAGGAGAGAGAAACCACACGAGGAGCAGGAAGTAGGAACCAGGAGAAGTCACGCATTGATGTTATTATTATATGTTATTATGAGACCACTGAGAGAAAATGATATATATGTATGTATATATGTTATATAAGAGAGAGACGATACGCGCAGGAGAGCAGTATTAGAGACAAGATATGTATTATGTATAGAGTATAGGAAGAGAGAGAAAAAGAAAGAGAGAGAGCGAGAGAGAAAAGAAAGAGCGAGAGAGAGAGAGCGAGAGAGAGAGAGAGCGAGAGAGAAAAAGTGAGGGAGAATAGAGAGGGAGGGAGATGGAGGGAGGGGCCGAGAGAGAGAGGGATAATGAGGGAGGGGCGAGAGAGAGAGGGTATGGAGGATGGGGGCACGAGAGAGAGAGAGAGAGATAGACAAAAGTCACGACAGAGGATCTGTGATGTGTATATAATTTGCAACTGATCAGCAGTTCGAGGAATTACGACATAGCATACTCTGGAAGACTGTTTGGCATTTCACAAAGCGATAAAAACCTTGGAAAGGTATGAATGCATATTTTCTCGCTCCTAGCTATGAGTAATAGTTAGGCAGACGGGCCCTTTAACCTTGGATATGTAACCAATCTAGGAGAAGTTAAACTGAATTTCACTTTTCCATTGGTGTACTGTACTTGGATCACATAAGTAAAAAAACAAAAAACAAAACATATGACGTCATCAGGAAATTTTCAACCCCCCTTTCAATATAAAAGAGAAAAGACCGGTGAGCGAGTTATGGGTGGAACACGTAAGGACAACCCACCAGTCATTTAATTTGTTATCCTGTTATATTTTTAAAAAAAAAAATAAGAAAGAAAACAAATTTACTGTTGAATCATAAGTATAGTCAGAGATGAATGCTAAAGAAAAATAGACATCAGATGTTTATTGTGAATCATTTTTCCGATGAAGAAATTCTCCCATAAAAAACGACAAAAATAAAATGCAATATTTCAAAATGTATATAAAAGAATATAGAATGGACATCGTGTAGAACTAGTGATTGCATCTTGGGGGAAAAAAAAGGGAAAAAAAGAAACCATATTAGATTGTGCGGCAGGCAACAATTGTTTCCATTATTCTTTTTTTGTCTTTTTCAAGAAACACCTTTATATATCACACGCACTAACAAGATAGAGAGACAATTGGTAGAGAAAGAGAAGAGAGAGACAATTGGGTAGAGAAAGAAGAGAGAGAGAGACATTGGGTAGAGAAAGAGAGAGAGAGACAATTGGGTAGAGAAAGAGAGAGAGAGAGACAATTGGGTAGAGAAAGAGAGAGAGAGACAATTGGGTAGCAGGAAGAGAGAGAGAGACAATTGGGTAGAGAAGAGAGAGAGAGAGAGACAATTGGTAGAGAAGAGAGAGAGAGACCAATTGGGTAGAGAAAGAGAGAGAGAGAGAGACAATTGGGAGAGAAAGAGAGAGAGAGAGACAAATTGGGGAGAGAAAGAGAGAGAGAGCAATTGGGGAAGAGAAGAAAGAGAGAGAGAGCAATTGGGGAGAGAAAATAGAGAGAGACAATTGGGGAGAGAAATAGAGAGAGAGAGACAATTGGGGAGAGAAAGAGAGAGACAATTGGGTAGAGAAAGAGAGAGACAATTGGGTAGAGGAAAGAGAGAGACAATTGGGGAGAGAAAAGAGAGAGAGACAATTGGGGAGAGAAAGAGAGAGACAATTGGGGAGAGAAAGAGAGAGACAATTGGGTAGAGAAAGAGAGAGAGACAATTGGGGTTAGAGAAAGAGAGAGACAATTGGTAGAGAAAGAGAGAGACAAATTGGGAGAGAAGAGAGAGTTGGGAGAGAAAGAGAGAGAACAATTGGGTAGAGGAGAGAGACAATTGGGGAGAGGAGAGAGACAATTGGGGAGAGAAATAGAGAGAGACAATTGGGGGGAGAGAGAGAGAGACAATTGGGGAGAGATGAGAGAGACAATTGGGGAGAGAAATAGAGAGCAATTGGGGAGAATGGGGAGGAGAAAGAGAGAGAGACAATTGGGGAGAGAAAGAGAAGAGACATTGAGTTGGGGAGAGAGAGGGGAGAGAGAGAGAGAGAGAGAGTTAATTCTCTAACTTTTTGAGAATTAAGAACATTGAACTAAGTGAAGATGTAATAGTTCTATTATAATAATATATTATTGACCATTAACAGATGTTTATATGCTTTGGAAATGTGTAAAATGATTAACAATGTAAATTGGATATAACAATATCAAGCAGACAAGCAAAATAAGAGAATCTGCGAAAAGGAGAACCGAGACTAAAAGACATCGCCGTAAATGGATTGATAGATATATAAACTAAAGATACCTTACTGTAAATAAATTACGGAAACCTAATTGAAAAAAAGAGAATCAGTTGATGACTGAATAATATTTAATGTTATAATATGCCTGTTCCTTAATGATAGCGGTCTCTACGACAGTTATCATCTAGTAACACCCTCTGATTAAAAATACGATCGTCCAGATCATCTAAAATGAAATTCAAAAGTGTAAATCCCGAGTATCTGGTGTTGTTTATTCACCGAATTAGTTATGAGAATCGTCACCTCAGCTAAATAATGGACCATTCCGTTTTTATGATAAAAATATAAAGGGAAGAGAAAGGACATGCTTCACAGAAAAGTGTGACAAGAAAGAAAGATAGAGGTAAGATAGAGGGAGGGAGTGGGTACACGGCAGGGATAGCGCTAATATGTTTCAATCGAACATAATGAAAAGATGGAAAGAAAGAAAAGAAAAAGGGTGAGAAATACTTAAATCAATATTATACTTTTTACACATTGGAATATTATAATAGCCCTTAGGGGCGGGTTAGCTCAGTCGTAGAGGGTTCGCTAGAAGCCACAAGGTTCCTAGTTCGATACCGGTCCTCGCCAGCTCATCGTATGAGTAGCTCTGTGCGGTAAAGTAAGAAGCGCTCCATCTCAGTTGCTAAAAGAATCTCCTTGGTCTAGCGCTATTGAAAAGCGGATAGACTCCCTCGCTGACTTTAGGCCGCCCCGTCGACTTACTATAATAGCCCCAACGTAAAAATATCAAACGTATTAATTAATCATACTTGGTATATCCACAGGTCCTGCTATTTCAATATTATTCCTTATAATACCAGTTTAAAAGATATTATGGATACTTAGGAGAAGGAGAATGTGTTCAGCTAGATATGAATTAAATTTGTGAATAGATTTTTTTTTTTAATAAAAAAAAAATGAGATGAAGATGAATAAAAAAAAGACATGTGATAAATAAATGATTGGCTCGAAGAAAAAGCAGTTGACATTGAAGACAAACGAGGAACAACTCTAAGAAAAAAAACTTAAATGTTGGGCATTATGTGAGCAACAAAATGCTGGTAGAAGGGAAAATGAATTCTTTTTTTTTTAAGTAAAAGAATAAACAACAAATGGTAAAACAAACACAAGAAAGATATTTTCAGAACGGCAATAAATAAAAAACAAAACAAAAACAGAAGTAAAGAATTGTAAAAAGAAAATTAACAGAAATGCTAAACTTCAAGAGTAATTTGATAGAGATAAGCGGGGAGAATTCAAATGAAAATATACTACGTGATTAATCAACAAACCTAGGTTATAATTGTTGAAGTGATTTAGTGTACTGTTGGTTTGAGCAACAAGCTAAGTGTATTTGATGTGTGGGGCTGCATCCGACTCCACGAAACAAACACAGCGTGTGCCATTATCTATTCACAAGAAGTCGGTACAAGGACACGGCCGAACACACACCTGGGCACAAGGCCCGAAGTTTTATTTGGGGGGGGGAATGGGGTACAAACCTGGTCATGCTGTTAAATTTGCATTTCTATCTTAGCTATATACCAATAAATACAGTCATCCATCGCCTTCCGCTACTGCTTTCACAAAAAAAAAACAAAAAAAAAACATGGCACTCTATGAATGAAATCTTGAGCAACAGGCTAAACACAACTGAACCAGTGCCAAGACAACTGGTACTTATGGGAATCCAGAATAGTCCACTCATGCATTTGGGTGATTCCATTCCTAGATGTTAGGAAGCTTCATAAATAAGCTGGCATTTTGCAGTAGTATTTGCAGCAACACAGATTCGTATTGAGTTACGACTGCTTGCTGCCTTGTCTTACCAATTCGACGGTAATTGTAACTAGTATGATTATTCTACAATAATGATGTCAGAAGAATTTAAAAAACCCTCGGCAAGAATAGGATGTGACACATTGGCAATTTCTTAAGCGGAATTTAACAGATTTGAGTTCAGAGTTTTCCTTCTCCTTGATTGGTTTCCCGACCAAGTTTAAAGAGTCCAGTCTATTCTACTATTTAACCATAGCTGAAGCGAGATTAGTTGGGTTCATACCTTTCCCAATGGCATTATGTGAATTGCTAGCAGTCGCGTCCAGGATTTGAACACAACTCACCGTGTCTATATCCTACAACGATAACCATTACACAACGCACACATACACGTGTGTGTCTGAATGTTAGTTCATTTATTTTATTGCAGCCATAGCTGGAGAGAGAGTAGATTCATAAATTTCCCAAGGGTATTAGCTCTGTGAAATGCCAACAGCTTCGTACAGGAATTGAACTCGCGTTGACGACTAACCTTTAGACCACGCGCCTCCCTAGGTTACCAGTATAGGAGAAGGAAAACTGAATTCAAACCTGCTAAAGCCCGCTTAAAAATTGACTGTGTGTCGAATACGGCTTGTGACGAGGGGGATTGGTGTGAGATAGTGCATATATATATATATATATATATATATATATGCACTAAGTACACACCTGAATTATATACATGACATTCCAAGATTCATTCCCAGTTCACAGGTTGTTTTATGAAGAAACACAAAATACGGTTCAGATCCTGTTTCCGAAAGAAACATCTGCGTATAAGTATTTAGGGAGTCATAGAATAAATGGAATAAAGAAAAATACTTAATTTTCAAAGATTAAATGTGTACCTATGTATAGGTGATATTATATATGACGTGTGAACGGATGTTCTCAATACCCAGTTTATTTTATGTGGACAGTTGAAACCTGGTTTTTCACAGAAACATCTGCACATTACAAATATATGTAAGGATTGATATAGAAAGAGGAAAATGAGGGAAGGAAGTAAGGAAAGAAGAATGAAAAGAAACTGAAGCGAGAAAGGAGGAATCAAGAGAACGAATTAAAGAAGGAAGAAACATAAAATAAAAACAAAGGCAAGAGGAATATTAAAAACAGAAAAATAAGGAAAGAAACAAAAGAAAGCAAGAAAAAGAAAATGAAAGGAAATAAATCGAAAAGAAATAAAAGATAGTAAGATAGAAAAAATCGAAAATAAATAAATGAAAAAAAATGATAAAAAATAAACAAAAAGATAAAGGAGGAAATAAAGAGAAAAAATAAGAAAAACAATAAAAGAAAATGAATGAAAAAAAGGAACAATCAAAATGATATTGAAAAGAAAAAAAAAAAATAGACTGAACAATGCAGGAAGGAAAGAAAGATGTGGGAAAGAAAGAAATGAAGAAAATATAGAAAAAAAAGATATTGAAAAGAAAAAAAGAAAAAGAAAAGAAAGAAAAAAGAATGAACAATGGAGGAAAGAAAGAAGAAAGGGGGGGGAGTAAGAAATGAAGAAAAATTAGAAAAGTGAAAAATAAAAAAAAAAAAAAAGAGAGAGAAAAAAAAAAGAGAGAAGAAAAAAAAAAGAGAGAAAAGAAAAAAAAAAAAAAAAGAAAAAAAAAAGAGAAGAAAAAGAGAGAAGAAAAAAAAGAGAAAGAAAAAGAGAGAGAAAAGAAGAGAAGAAAAAAAAGAGAGAAGAAAAAAAGAGAGAAGAAAAAAAGAGAGAAGAAAAAAAAGAGAGAAGAAAAAAGAGAGAAGAAAAAAAGAGAAGAAAAAAGAGAGAAGAAAAGAGAGAAGAAAAAAAAAGAGAGAGAAAAAAAGAGAAAGAAAAAAAGAGAAAAAAAGAGAAAAAAAAGAGAAAAAAAGAGAAAAAGAGAAAAAAGAGAAAAAAAAGAAAAGAGAAAAAAGAGAAAAAAAGAGAGAAGAAAAGAAAGAGAGAAAAAGAAAAGAAAAAAGAAAAGAAAAGTGAATGAAAAATACGAAGGATAACATTGGTGACATCATAAATATATATATATAAGCATTATATAAGAAAAGCTGGAAAGAACGCCAAAACTGGATCAGCGATATTCTCTAGAAATTTCTATCGAGTTCAATTCAGAGCAGCGATTTTGCAGCACATGTCGCTTGTCTTAAACAGTCAGTGCCCCTGAAAGGCAAACCATAGAGCTCGATAAAAATGACATTTCCTGCGTTGTGCACTAATCCTAATATTCGTTGTACGAACCGACACTCGGCTGATTTATCATTTAAGTATGGCCGACGCCTGACCCAACCAGATCAGATTTGACCTAATTTGACCTACTGTGACTCTCCCGTTCTTCCTCCACCGAATTGACCACCGGCTAGGTAAATGATATATGGGTTGTACGCGCACAAGTATCTAATCTGCCGAAGCAGACTGCTTGATAATACTCTGATACTACTTCTGTGTTCAATGTCACTTCGTAATGGAGCTGGCTCTTTTATTTCCCTTAGCGATGTTCTTATCCACCAATAGGCTTCGAAAATAGATACTAAATATTGCATACGTAGGCGCATACATTCTAAATAGGAAACACATTCGAAATATGGTGGAGAGGGAAAAGAGATTCGAGATTTAACACTAAAACAAGAAAAGAGACGAGGAACTTTTTTAAAAATGCCTTGTAGATATTATTTAATGTTTAAATATTCAATCTACTTAATTCTTGAGAAAAAAATGTTAGATATACTAGCAAAAATATGCAACCTTCGGGTGCAAATGTTTAAGTTTTAATGTAATAAAATATATTAAATTAGAAATGCTAATGAAATTATAATAATGCAGGTAAACAGATTTGAAACAGAGGACGTATAATCGAAAGTTAAAACAACTGAAATTTACTCTTCCATCACTCCCGGCTCTCATTGCTAAATTTCCCTAATATTTAGTTAGAATAAGAAGTAAAGCATAACATTACAGTTATGTATTCTTTTTAATGGATTACTTTGAAGATATATTCCCTAAATACTTGCTCAGATTCGTTAAGATAAAACCAAATAATTAGAAATCAATATTACTAAGCACATATTTATCAAACTCAAATATATATATCAATATGCAAATTAGCCTTCCTGTTCACTATTTTGTTTTTATATATGAATACAAGTCCATATTATTAGTATGTTTATATGGTCAACAGTATGAACAATGTAAGGCAATTTGTAATAAATTAAATATATGTAAAATCATGGGAATGTTATGTAAATAACTAAGGGAATTGTGACTTGAGTAGTGATATAGTTTCGGTTGCAGATAGACAAACAACCAATATCCATTATATGATATTAGTATTTTATCCTTATTTTCATTCCTTTTCTTTCTTTACGGAGACGCGTGGTGTAATGGTTACCGTCATAGAGTTGTATACTCTCTTATTCTTATGTTCGTCTTTTGTTATCTTATGTTTTTCTTCTAGCGTCTGGAACTTGTCTTGGGGACTTCATGTCTGGTCTCCTATTGGGGATTTCTCGTCTATCATAAGCCCTGGGTCATTGGTAGTTTTTTGATAAATAACCCAAGACTTCGATTGTCTTTAGATTATATTTTATACTGAAATCTCCACCAGACTTACTGCGCAGATTGAGTCGACAGCGCGCTTAACGCAGCTTACTACCTCCATCGTTTCACCAATACTGACTAACTCTTTCTAATCTAAACCGGAAGGGAGCCTTCTCCACCGATTTTTGCGGTATCCACCGGAAAAAGGATCAGGATGAGATCAAGACTTGTCACTCAATCCTTCTAGGCCACCGGCTCTACTCATTCAGCCATTTTGGTTTGTAGACTAATTGTATATAAGTGTTAGGGTACTAACACTTGAGTAACAATAGTAAAAGGACACTGCGAGACGTTGAGGCCGTTGCTTTTTAAATTGCGCTAATAAGTTTTGGATATGTATAAATCCAATAATCATCCCTCCAGTTATGGGTAAATAGTAAGGCAGGGTAAGGTCTTTAATGATGGCATGGCTACCAATCTTGGAGAAGGAAAACTGAATTTAAACCAAAGGACTTCTCGTTTGTCCATATTTCTTTGGGGGCTTTTACTAACCCACGAGAGTTTGAGTAATTTGGAGTAAGATAGAATTGATATGAAGAACAATCTTCATCCTTTCTTTGCATTTTGATTGGTAATACATGCAGCGACCTTATCAATGTTTTGGGAAAAAGTAATCTATTTCGCCTCCACTGCTCCCATTTCGTAAAACATTGGGATACACACGCACACGTTATATATATATTACATGATGTCCGGGTTATTTAAACAAATAGATCAAAATTCACGTCTGTCAATTCATCAGGTTATTTTACGATGAGACGTCGGATATTTCATTCGTATCTCAAAAGCTGTTTCCTTTTCAATCATTTTTTGTCTTCATTTTAAAAAATCTATTTCCCATCTTAGGTTTCTAGAACACGAGTAGCTCCTCATATAAATTTAAAGTGGTCCACATATATATATCTAGTTATGCGTATTTGTTACAATGCATACATTTATTTACTCTCCCTCCCTCCCTGAGTATTATATATGTTTACGGGCGTGCGTGCCTGTGTATATCTGTGTTCATAAACCTAAGAGTGTGGAAGAAAAGGATATAAGGCTTGATGTTATATCTCTTCATTATCATCAGCATATGCTTTAGAAACAATGCATTCTTAGAGCACACAACTGAAAATGCGACATGTAAAATAAACAATACAAAAGAAAATCTGTGCTTCGTGTATAATATATGATTACATGCCTGAAGGTTTGTTTTAATGATACCTGCTCAAATAATTTGTTCTCTTTTCTTTTTAATTTTTCACCAATATAATTAAACTATTTCTACTTGTTCGCTAATAGCTAACACAGATATCTAGTTCATTAATTTGTATTTTATACATCTGTATAAAATTTTAATGATAGTAAAAAAAATACCATACAAACGTTTGTTTTTCTTAATCAATACTCAGTTTTATAGAAAAACCTGGAATTTATCGAGTAACCAATGTATTATATGTTGAGAATTTTCCTATATAAGGTGCATGCTAGATACCCGCTTATATTTATAGACTCGGCGAGAACCATGTAATACAACTCTTTGCCAATCGCTGGCAGTACTCTGCTGCTGGTACAATACTTAAACCGGCAGTACTGGCCATAACTACTCATAACTACTGCGACTTTCGTGGACGACGGACATAGGATTAAATCACTGGACCTTTAACAATACGCAGGATAGTACTTATACACAGGTTAGGACTTATTCGCTTACCAAAGGATTCCATAACTCAGGACTTCTTTAATTTAAGCCCTCTTTAACTGGCCAAGGTTGGCATTTAAAAACTTATTATGTTCCCATTTAGATTAGATTTGGCTAATCCGTTCTCACATCATGTGAATCTCTTGGGAGTTCGTTAATGCTGAAAATAATATATTTACATCAGTTACATGGTTTCATTGAACTCAGAAAAAAAAATCTTATCTCAATTATAAGTTAGAGCAACGATTCTCCTAAGTTGTGGTTTGATTCGTACTACTGTACGACTGTACCACTAGGGCCCTAACGAAGCGCCTAGAGGATAAGCCGTTGATTCCTGCCGATACCCGATACGCCCTTTGAATTTACCACTTTAACCGGGTTGTGGTCCTAATACCACTGGGTGACAGGCCACCCTGTCTTGGGAGATCCTACCAGGAACTTGAGTTCCGGGCGGCAGAGTTCTAAAACTACCATGTTGTCACTACCCAGCCACGGTGAAAAAGTAGTTGGTCTTTATATCAATGGTTTAACAAACTCGTATGCGACAGTATTCTTCCGAAACTTGATAAAACACTTTAATCCTCTATCAGCAATTTACTAAATACTATCAATACATAGGGACATTTGTTTGAAATAAATATATATTTACCACGAGAAGGATATGACATCCGGTCAATTTCTTAAGGATGTTGCAAGATGATAACGGTCTTACGAACACGATTATATATATATATATATATATATATATATATATATATGAAAGTAAAATGGAAGTGAATCCGACAGAGTGTATAGAAAGTTTTTAGAAAAAACAAGATCTTATTAGTTTTGCTGACAGAATCCGTTTCGACTTTATAAAGCGGTCTTTTTCAAAGCAACTATGTTTTTGATAATGACGGAATAAATCAATCGTTTATCACGAGGTACAAACAAACGTTCTCGATCAGGGCCGGAATTTTTTAATTTTTGAAAATGCGTATTCTGTGTTAAAAATAAAATCAATTTTATTCTTAAAAATTAGAAGCATTTTTATCGTTAGAAAAACTCAAACGTAAGTGTATAAAAATATTTAAAATGTTCGAGATGTATTCCAGCTACAAAAAGCAAGTTTTGAAATATAAGCCCACAGCACAATTGATGAAGACGGAAATATTCAGGAATTTGTAATGTTGACAAATTCATAGTGTCGGGATTCTTATTATATTCCAAATTTAGCCTCTGGTGATATATTAAACAATTCCAATTTTGTTTTTTCTATAGACAATATGAAAGTAAAATGGACGTGAATCCGACAGTATGTATAGAAAGTTTTTAGAAAAAACAAGATGTTATTAGTTTTGCTGACAGAATCTGTTTCGACTTTATAACGCGGTCTTTTTCAAAGCAACTATGTTTTTGAGGAAAGTCGGAATAAATAAATCGTTAATCACGAAGTACAAACAAACGCTCTCGATCAGGGCCGGAATTTTTAAAATTTTTGAAAATGCGTATTCTGTGTTAAAAATAAAATACATTTTATTCTTTAACATTACAAGCATTTTTATCGTTAGAAAAACACAAATGAGTTTGAAGTAAAAGTGTAAAAATATCGGAAATGTTCAAGATGTATTCCAGCTACAAAATGCAAGTTTTGCAAAATTGATGAAGATTAACAGTTTCAGGAATTTGTAATGTTGACAGATGCGTATTCTGTGTTAAAAATAATATATATATATATATATATATATATATATATATATATATATATATATATATATATATAATCATTTCTCCTCCGCAATTTCATAAATAACTGTATCATAATCTAATCATTTAGGAATTTCAAATAGGACCCTTTAATTGATCCAAACTGTGCATTATTCATTACCCATGTCCCTTGTTTCATTACAGAAATTAAACATTTTTGGATGCAGACTGTTTAAGATTCTAAACGATCGGCAGATTTACAACTTTAATAATCGATCGTTTAAATATTTAGATCAGTGATTCCCAAAGGGGGGCGCTACTACCCACTTGTGACGAGGCGGAGGGAACGATCTATGGAGGGTGGGGTGACAGGGTCGCATTAGGAGCAGTTAATTAATAACTTGTTTTGGGTCCGGTTTTGCTCAGTCGGTAGAGCACACGTCTAGGAATCACAAGGTTCCTGGTTCGATAACGCTCCCCACTAACACAGCGCATGAGTAGCACATATAGGTAATCTGATTTGTGCTGTAAAGTGGAGAGATGATGGTAGCGTGGCACCAACTCAGAACGCAATGAAAAAATATACAAAAACGTATCAATCTGGTATATATATTTACCAACCCCTCCGCATGAGCAGGATGTGACATAAGTCAATTTCTTAAGCGGTGTTCAACAGGTTTGAATTCAGAGTTTTCCTTCTTTTAGACCGGTTGGCTAACCAAGGTTAAAGAGCCTAGTCTGCCCTACTATTTATCCATAGCTGGAGAGAGAGTAGGATTCATACCTTTCCCAAGGGTATTAGCGCAAAGTGAAATGCAATTACCACATCCAAGTTTTGAACTCGGGGCGACGAGTCCATTTCCCATGACTAACCATTACACCACACGTTTCCTACACAATCTGGTATATAAAGTAACTACGTTTCTAAGTTGGGAATATCTGGTTTGATTTGATTTCTTTGTGTATTGACATATCAATCTTCGTAGATTATTAAATGCCTAAGCACTCCTGGTAGAATGCCAGTAGTGGTACTATTTAACCCATAATTGGGGGATTATCGTTCCATACCATCACCAAGTTTTTTTCTTACCAAAGTAAACGTAATGACGTGCCTGAATTTTAAACTTGCTTACTAAGATGTCACAGTTAAACTTTAATCAGTTACCAGGAAAACTCCTTTGCCACAACTACTATACTATATTTGCTTACAGTAACTAGTTATGCTAATTTGTTACACACGTTACTCAAAACAGAAGTATTAGTCTACATTACTAACACCATATGTCAGAAATTAAGGTGGAAAAAATGGACATGGCGAGGCGAGTTCAAATACTAGATTAGTTTTGTGTATTTCACATGTCCTAGGAATATTCACTCCTAGCTATGGGTAAATAGTCCGACACACTGGGCTCTTTTACCCTCGTATGGCAACTGGTATAAGAGAAGAAAAACAATATAAACCTGTTAAAAATAACCTTGTGTCCCATTCTGTTCATGTGGAGGGGTTCGGGTAAATACATATCAGAAACTGATACAAGTCGAAAATAATGTTTGTAAATAGTGTAAAGTCGTCGGTGTGGCCTAAAGTTGGTATCAGCCAATCAGCGAGGGAGTCTATTCCCTTTTCTCTGGCGCTAGACCAAGGAGATTGGTTTGCATCTGTGTTGGGACGCAACCTCTACCATCAGCTCCGTACTTTAACGCACATATCCATGTTCTACTCATACGCTGGGTTGGCGAGGGCCGGTATTGATCAAGGAACATTGTAGTTTCTAGGCGAATGCTCTACCGACTTAGCTAATAGTGTAAACTGCATCAAAATATTTATTTAAAAAATTTTTTTTATACACGTTATAAAGGAAAACCTTTTTACATAATACGTACGTTTTGCATATAAAGAAGCGTACTTCTAGAAACTCATTTACAGATGTGCATATGTAAATAAAGCTGAATATGTAGATATACAAATGTAAATAAATACATGAACACAATTTATTGCTCTTTCCAAAAGTCAATTGATTTTATTTTCTGCATTTTCGATGCAACTTATTTGCCGTTCGAAACATCTTTCTTAATTTGATGTTTTTGAAACAGGGCACGAATTTTTAACAGAGGGAAATTTAAAAAAGACAGACAGCATCAGAAAACATTAACATTTCTAAGTTTATAATAACTATGCAATCGGAAAAAAAGAAACAATATCGCTCAAATATAATAAGAGTATAAAAAAGGAAAAGAAAAAAAAAAAGAAAAAAAAAGAAAAAGAGAAAAAGAAAACAAGTAGAAAACAAAATTTCATTAATTCGAATCGTTTAAATAGCTCGCGTATTTGTCCAGAACATTTTAGTTGATCAAAGATGCACAAATGACACAACACACATGTGAACAATTCCATTAAAAATTAGGGAAATAAAGATAGAAAAAAAATGAATAATTGCAGATATGGAAAAGAATAAAGGCGGGAAGAAAGAAAAGGCGGACAGAAAGAAAAAAAGAAAACAACGAGTGAAAAAAATAATAAAAGGAAAATGTAAGAAAATATTAATAATGAAAAGGAAGAATATAATTGCAAACACGGGGCAACGAATAGTTGTCTCTTACATCATTTAATATTCTCCGCCGGGTGTGCGTTTCTCACAGATTTCTACCTCCGAGATGCGGCTGCTGCTGCTGCTATTATTATTATCATTAGGAATAGTTGTAAGAAGATGAGAAAAAAGTTGGAGCAACAGAACTAAAATTACAATACTTAAGATGAAAATCATTATTAGTAGTATTATCATTATCATCATTATTATTAGTATTATTTACTGCTTTTGAGTTTTCACATCAGTGTTAGCTGATGGTCTTTCACTGGAGTCTGAATGACAGCAAGTCTCCTCAGGTCTCCAGGACTCTTCTGAGTATTCTGGCAGATTGCAGCAGTGCAGTGTTCTGAATGGTTTCAATCCTTCCTCTGATATCCAAACTTTCCAAACCCTTTTGGGACTGTTCAAAGTGCACCCACTACAATTGGTATCACTTTCACTTTCATATTCCATAACTTTTTCAGTTCTCTGGCAAGGTCCAGATATTTGTCCATTTTTTCATTTAGCTTCACCCTGTGATCTGCTGGCACTGCAAAATCCACCAGTTGACAAGTTCTTTCTTTTTTGTTTATCAACACTAGGTATGGTCTTCTTGCTGGGATATGGGGATCCGTTTTTATATCAAAGTCCCAGAGAATTTTATGTGTTTCGTTCTCAAGAACAGATTCTGGTTTATGTATATACCATTTTGTTGTATGGTTAAAATCTATTTTTTGCATAACTCCCAGTGGATCACCTTCCCAAACCAGTCGGGTCTAGTTTTGTATTCTCGTTGTGCTAGTTTGCTTCATTCACAGAGTATCAATTATTATTATTAGTAGTAGGAAAAATATAACATTAGTGGTAATAATATGTATATATGCAAGTCTTCGGGGCGGTCTAATGTCGCGAGGGAGTCTATCCACTTTTCACTAGCGCTAGACCAAGGAGATTGTTTAGCGTCTGAGGTGGAGCGCCACACCTACAACCAACTCCTTTACCGGACAGATCCTGTGCTACTCATACGCTGAGTTGGCGAGGGCGGGTATTGAACTAGAACCTTGTGGTTTCTAGACGAACTCTACCGACTGAGCTAACCCGGCCCTTGTATACATGTACTCAACCGCAATTAGTCAATTTTTAAGAGAACTTTAACAGGTTTAAATTCAGAGTTTTTTCCTTCTTCTAGACTGTTTGCCTAATCAAGGTTAAAGAGCCAAATATGACGATAGATGGAGGAAAAATAGTCAGGTGCATACATTTCCCGAGGTATTAGTGCTCTGGGAAATAGAAACATCCCATACAAGGTTTAAAACACGGGTCATGAGTCTATTTTCTACGCCGATAAACATTACATAACACACCGCCCAACAACAACAAATAATAATAATAATAGTAATACTACTTAATAATAATAATAATATACTAAATACTAATAATACTTAATAATACTAATAATAATAATAATAATACTTAATAATAATAATAATAATAATACTTAATAATAATAATAATAATAATTAATAATAATAATAATAATACTTAATAATAATAATAATAATAATAATAATAATAATAATAATAATAATAATAATAATAATAATAATATAATAATACTTAATAATAATAATAATAATACTTAATAATAATAATAATACTTAATAATAATAATAATAATACTTAATAATAATAATAATAATACTTAATATAATAATAATAAAATAATAATAATAATACTTATAATAATAATAATAATAATAATAATAATAATAATAATAATAATAATAATAATAATAATAATAATAATAATAATAATAATAATAATGAATAATGCATACTGTTGATTAATTGAATGATTTTGCAGTGAGATCACATGAAAAAATGGACAAATATCTGACCTGAAAAAGTTATGGATATGAAGTGTGATACCAACACTTGGAACGGTCCAGAGGAAGGATTGAAACCATTCAGAACACTGCAAATCTAGAATACTCAGAAGAGTTTGAGGAGACTTGACTCAGACTCCAGTTCAGCTAATGCTGACTTAGTCTTAAACTTGTCAGAACTAAAATTAAGTTTTTGAATATTAAGGTGACAGTAATACTAATCATATCCATGTTCTACTCATACGCTGGGTTGGAACAATTCCTGAAAAAAACTTATATGGCGGGATTGAAATAAAAATGAATGGAGAGAATTGAAACTAGCTAGAGTGCAGCACTGCTGATATAAAACGACCGGTTTTGTTATGGATGCGTCCATGATTACTGGTTGTTCACGAGTGATCCTATGAGTAATGGGTATGGTTGCTAGTTTTGTTTATTTTATAAACGATACCGGGTTGCCAGCAAGGTAGATGTATTTTTGGTTAGTGGTATTAGAAAGCACTGAGCTGTAACAACCTAAATACTGGTGCACTGATAGGAACGACAAGATGCATATGTGCTGATTGAAAATTGGGCACCGGGATTTATCCGAGGGATCAGTCCGAGAGACCCTAGGGAACTAAATGTCAAAGATTCGTATTGAAAGTCTACCCAAGCGAAAAAGTATTTTCAACTGTAGAACGGAACTCGCAAATTTCCATCTTCCCAATTTCTAAGAAAGAAGTAAAGAAAAGGATGTCACAATTGAGCTCATGTGAATGCTTTCCACGAAAATAACGATATATATATCTATCTATATATATATGTGTGTGTGTGTGTGTGTGTGTGTGTTGAACATTAATGGTAAAATGAATGAATGGATGAAATAAAAATGAATGAAATGGGGATAAATGAAAAATCTTTTCCAAGGGACCCCTCTCAAAAGTATTAAAACACTTTTTGAGAGTAGGGTCCCTGATAGAAAGTCTTCATCATCTATTATTAGATTCCTTTGAAGCATCAAGTTAATAGAATTATTCTATAAGTTATTAGAGAATATAAAATTCGTCTCTTACCTTTGTAATATCTGTTGAGAATGGGTTAAAATTGTTATATGTGTATATATATCTAATCTTGTCTATTTAACTTCCGGTGAATATTGCTACGCTGTAACTATCTTGAATTCAAAATAAAAACGCTCAAATAGAGTAATTTATTACGTAGCTTTTTTTTTTTCAGTTATAAAATAAAATAAAATATTAAATTAGATAGATCAGTATATAAAAAAAAAAAAAGATTATCTTTAATTATATATTAGAAAGATTGATGAATAATTTTAGAAAACTATGTTTTATGAGTATTTTTGATTTTCAAATATATTAAATATTTAAATTACAAAAGATGAAGTGTTATTTTCCTTATATTAACAGCTCTAGACTGTCCCTGGTAGTATATTCTAAGGGCTTCTCGTTTCTTCCGGAAATTTTCATTTTACCAAAGAGCATTTTTTTGTATAAAATCTCTTTTCGTTTAGGTCTTTTTAAAAGACCCACCGTTTTGAAACGTGCATATATATATATATATATATATATATGACTTTAATATGTCTCAAACTAATTCTATCTAATTAATGTTAAGTCAGTACTAAGTTGTGTGAAATCATGAGTTAATAATATCTTGTCTTCCTTTCAATGAATCGAAGAGAAATAACTAAAATGATGAACTTTAGAATTAAAACGAAGTTAAAATTACAGTCCATGGTTTAGCTCGTTGACGTTTAACAACATAACTCTTATGGGTCATTTAATGCCGAATCATATATATATATATATATATATATATATATATATATATATATATACATACTAGTCCAAAAGTAGACGTAATAGCACGAGTGTTCGAACTCTCTAACTACGATGTAGCACTCCAGCACGTTATCCCATAAAGAAACCCTCCCAACAACAATAGACGAAATAAGTAAAAAAAAAAAAAAGTTTTCAGAATGAACATCTAATATTCAAAGTAATACAAGACCATAAACGTGTTGTCACAAAAGTTTAGATAAGAAATACCTACTTAAAAAACCTAAATAATAATAATAATAATAATAAACATCTACAATTTAAAAGTTACGCCCTGCACTTAATTTTGGGAAAGACACAGCAAGCTTAGCCGGACGCCATTACGAACGCCATTTTTCATATCTGTTGATAACATTGCGCATGCACAGTGGGAAATTTATGTTTTTGAACAGATCCTAAGTGCATGTTTGCAAAATTCGCTTTGTATAAAAGTGTCGGTACACATATGGAGATCTGGGGAGGAGATAAAGCATTATTGAACCGAACTAATTAGCAAAGACGCAAAAAAGGGCCCTCAGCAAAAACACTGTCCCTCTTTCTTTTATATAAATACAAAAAAAAAAAGAGCGGAGACAGTATGAAGTGAAAAATGCTTATAGATAAGAACAATAAAAAAAAACAGTAAAAACAAGCAAATAAACAAAGAGTTGGACAATCGACTGGAAGTAAATGAATAGGAAAAATGTATTTCTTCCACAAATCCATATAGATAAATGAATAACCTGTTTGCTATTATCATGGAAATAACAATTGGATGAGACTACCTGTAATAAACCGAATGTGGTAAAATACTATGGACGACAAAAATACCCTCCAGTTAAACACATGGCGCAACGGATATAAAGGTTGAGTTAGTACAGTTCTAAGTGACTACCCGAAATAAACCGAATGTGTAAAAATGTTATGGACGCCATACTTCTAAGAGATAATCATCAGAATTTTGCAGGTTCAATTCTGACAACAGGTGAAAACAAAAAACAGAATACTTAACATTGCTTAACTCATGTACCAGATCATTGACGAAAAGAGAACAAACGACCCCAATGTGTTAAATAAAACGTTAGGTTACGACATGATTGTCCTAGAGTTCGACAAGAAACCCCTGAAGGAGTTCGGAGGCAATATCGGCCGAAACGTTGTGTACAAGTTGTGTCAAAAAGTATCATGAAAAAAAATAATGTTCTATTCATTAATTATTTTTCAGAATACAAGGCGTGTAAAAAAAAGTACCAAATTTAAAGCTGTATTTACCAAGATAGAAATGAAGAATGAATGGAATGTTATTTTTTCAGAATACAAGGTGTGCCAAATAGTACAAAAAAATCTCAATATTTTTTTTTTTTTTACATACCTTGTATATAACTATAAAAATGATACTTCCGAAAAATTAAGATACACATTATTAAACTCATCTAAAAAATTCAGACAAATAAAAACTACGTTCATCTAGCCATGCCCGCCGTCAACTGTATATGTTGCGGAATGTTAGATTACTCGATGCCACATAGGGGACTTCTAGGTATGCAATTAAACTGAATGCGATTGTGAGACTCCAATGTTGCAGTTATGTGGAGTATCGAGTCACTCCTTCGTTTTCCTTAATATTTGGTGTAACCTGTACTGGAATTGCTGTATCTGTTAGATTCACATCTATCAGCCAAATATATTTGAAAATTATTTGAAATGCACTATATAGCCGTATAATTATATTTATCAATAGTATTTTCCTGAAGCTCTAATATTACCAGTATTATTTATTCGTAACAATATAACACTAAGATTACTTTAAACCTATTATTATTATTGTGAGCCAATGAATTGGTAATTATGAATAAGACTGAAAATTAACTATTAGGTATTCATTTAATTGGGGGAGCGTGGTTACCAACGTATGAAATAGAAACAGTGAGATGAGTTCAAATCTTGGACCAAACCTAATTACCTTTCATATAGCACTAATAGCATTAGGAAAGGTACGAATCCAACAATTCTCCCCATAGCTATGGGTCAATTGTACGGTAGACTGTGCTATTTAAAATTGGTATGGCAGCAACTCTAGCAAAAGATAAACAGTTAATTAAAAATCAAAGGGTCTATTCTCGTTAGTTAAAACCCTACTTTATTAGCTACTCTTCTACTTTTCATTTCTTTCTATTTTGTAAAAAGAAAGCGTTTATTTTGAGAATTCTTGGCGCGGATTTATTGATGTTTCTATGTATGGAACTTTATCAACAATTTGTATTGGATTTGAGTATGCAACGAAGACATATTTTGGGGAATTTCACGGATAAATTATATCCACTTTGCAACTCAAATACTTTGCCGCAAATTGTACCAGATTACATGTTACCAACAACACCATCTTTTCCTTTCAAAATATGTTTTCTTTGAAAGTCTGTGTTTTTGTTTATCCGTCTAAGGATTTTTCCCCCCGTGTCTTTTTTTTCTTTGCTTGAATGTCTGTGAATCTGGCTGGGGCAGATAATAAAGTGTCTTTGGGGACCACGGACGACTAAAAACACTGCGCCGACCGCCGAATTATAATAATGATTCTAATAATAATATATCATACTGGTAGCGGAACTAAGTATATTCCGCCAGTGATTTATATATAATATATATATATATATATATATATATATAAAATGTTCGCTAAAATTATTGTATACCACACAGCTTAATACACACACATACAAAAACATAATTGAGAAAATCAACAAATCATTGGCGTAAAATGAATATTCATATTTGTCTTATCCCTTTGGTTCATTATATATATATATATATATATATATATATATATATATAGGCCAATTTTTTATATTACTCAAGTACTCACTTGTAAAATTTAAGATTGTCTATTTTATTCCACTGATTCAGATTTTTTTTTTTCAATTCTTACACATCAATTTTTATTTATTATTCATACTTGTTTTGTTTTTCACTTTTGTTTTTTAGTCATTTGCTTAAAATCATTTTGGTTTCGCCAGTGGTAATTATGGCGTCTGAATGGTTCTGCTAACGAACCGAAAAACTTTTTGGACCATTCCATGTTCTCAGAAAATTGCGTTAATGATGAAGCTAACGTTAATACGCCGGCGTTCTCGGGTGAATAAGAATAAAAAGAAGTGAAATGAGTAATAAGGGCCAAAAGTAGAATACTTATTCAGTAATTACAAGAATCACCAGAGAAAAGATATAATCATAGATACAAAAATAGAGTTGTCAGGTTCGGCATATAAAAGCTACTTGAAATAAATTATCTAAAAAGTGTTCAGAGTGGCAAAAGAATGTGTTAATCTCTTTGTCATCACCTAATCGAGTTCAGTTCTTTTTTTGTTTTCTTTATTAAATTTTGTTCCATTTGATTTATTTTCTATTAAACAATTTGTTGTTTTTGATTAATGTGAATCACTTGATGGAAACACAAATTAAAATAACGTGTCGTTTCTTTACAAAGAAACGACGGAAGGTAAATTTGAACTGTTAATGAAATAAGGAGCTGGGGGAAAAATTCTAAAACGATGCCAGAAAGTTTTGGCTAACTTTATAAAAAGTTAAATTGCCAACAAGATTGAATGATTTCAAGTATTTATTGAACTTTATTTGTCTATTTATAATAAATCTTCACTGAAGTTGAATATTGATTTGAGAAAAAAAAATACTAGTAACGTTTTTAATTTTTCACTTTCCTGAAGAAGACAATTTGGGAAATAAATAAAAACAAATATACGCAGTTAAATTTAAAGTTGTTATCCTCAATCAACATTTTTAACTACAGTATTTCTCTGCATATAAACAAGCTTTTCTCAAAATAATTACAAAAAAGGTGTCTTATAGTCTGCACTATTTGGACAGAAATAATTAATACATAATTTTATTATATTAACTTGTGTTAACAATGATAGAGAGATAGATACATACATACATACATACATGACTGTGATTGCTATATAGATAGATATATTGCTAAAGATACATAGATGTGATTGCTATATAGATAGATATATGCTAGATAGATACATACATACCTAGATAGATAGATGTATGTGATTGCTATATAGATAGATATAGATAGATAGACTAGATAGATACCTACCTAGGATAGACATACGATGGGAGTATAGAAATTTTGTGTGTTGATGTGTCAAGAAATCACAGAAAGTATCAAGATTTATTGCTATAAAGTCGTATCCTAAAGTCGGTATCAAACAGACAGCGAGGAAGTCTATCCACTTTTCCCTAGCGCTAGAGCAAGGATATTGTTATGGCATCTGAGATGGAGCGCGACACCAACCATCAGCTCCTTAGTTTACAGCAGAGATCCCTGTGCTACTTATACGTTGAATTGGCGAGGGTCGGTATCGAACCAGGGACCTTGTGGTTCCTAGTCAGTCCCTCTACCAACTGTGCTTGATAATTATGTATTATTTAGATCAAAGATGATTGGATAGAATTGACATCTTACTGCAATGTGACATTTGTGTTACGGTAACATAAATACAAAATTAATATCTCGTTTGGTGGTGGAAGGGATCTGCGAATGAAAGTGCATGTGAGAATTCTTGAAGTAGGAATTTCATTTTCATTTTGAATAAAATATGAGTGATTTCTTGAAAAAATCCTGGACGCCATACCTTACAAAAAAGTAGTTGTCCAGCCACTTACCTCCTATCAGTCAAATGTAAGTTTGAAGAAGCGAACTTTAAGGAAAATGATTTGACAACAAGAATACAACCGGAAATTCAGACTGAAACTATCACGAACAGGGAGCTACGGATAAGGTAATGCAAAGGACACTTATAACAGGAAACGGTGTATTATTGTAGCAAAAATTTTGAAGGCAAAATAAATAATGAGGTAAAAATATCATTAGATGAATCCTGGAGGCCTGAGAAGAACATCTTTCACAAAAAAATCGTCATGTGTTTTATATTAAAGTGAAAAGGGGATAGACGCCCTCGCTGTCTAGCCGATACCGACATTAGGCCGCCCAGACGACTTTACTTACAGGTACTTCAAGCGACAAACTGGAAAGTTCACACATGAGAAGACATGGACATGGCTAAGAGGAGGAAATCTCAAGAGTGAAATTGAATCCTTATAATTGCAGCGTATTAGAATGTAACCGGAACAAATAGAGAAGCAAAATTAGATAAGACACAACGGAATCCCAAGTGTAATCCGTGTGGAGATAAAGACCAAATGATTACTCATATAATAAGCGAATACAACAAACTAGCATGTTTAGGCACGAATTGGTGGAAAAGAAAAGTCTTAGAGTCCTGATGAGAATTGGTGGCACTCACACCCTATAGAAATGCCATCAAATTAAGCTGGTATGAAAAATTTGGAAGGAGCGAAATAAATATACAAATAATTATAAAATTATTAATAATAATACTTATCCCAGTAAGAAGACCAGATCTAGTGTTGATTAACAAAAAAGAAAGAATTGTCAACTGGTGGATTTTGCAGTTCCAGCAGATCACAGGATGAAGCTAAAGGAAAATGAAAAAAATGGACAAATATCTGGACCTTGCCAGAGAACTAAAAAAGTAATGGAATATGAATGTCAAAGTGATACCAATTGTGGTTGGTGCACTTGGAACAGTCCCAAAAGGATTAGAAAAGGGATTAGAAAGTTTGGAAATCAGATAAAGAATTGATACCATCCAGAACACTGCACTTCTGCAATCTGCCAGAATACTCAAAAGAGTCCTGGAGACTTGCTGTCACTCAGACTCCAGTGAAAGACCATCAGCTAATGCTGATGTGAAAACTCAAAAGGAGTAAATAATTTTTTTTTAAATTCTCTGGGACTTTGAAATAAAAACAGATCACATTATCCCAGCAAGAAGAACAGACCTAGTGTTGATAAACAAAAAAGAAAGAACTTTTCAGCTGGTGGATTTTGCAGTGCCAGCAGATCACAGGGTGAAGCTAAAGGAAAATGAAAATGAACAAAGTTATGAAAGTGAAAGTGATACCAATTGTAGTTGGTGCACTTTGAACGGTCCTAAAAGTAGTGGAAAAGGGTTTGAAATGTTTGGAAATCAGAGGAAGGGTTGAAATCATTCAGAACACTGCACTTCTGCAATCTGCCAGAATACTCAGAAGAGTCTTGGAGACTTGCTGTCACTCAGACTCCAGTGAAAGACCATCAGCTAACACTGATGTGAAAAACTCAAAAGGAGTGAAAATAATAATAATAATAATGATAATAATAACATGAAAGTATTAGCAACAAAATGATTTTCTGTACAATAAAATCTGAAAGAAAAAAAAAGAAAAAAAAAGAACACAGAATTAAAATAGATAAAAATATTGAAAGGTATAAAGATGAAAACCAAGGAGAGATATAACGATGATATTGATGATTTTCCAAAGTGTTTGTTCGTATAGTAACTGGGAAAAAAAAGCAAAAATGTCCCTGCAGCTCTATTAAAAATGATTGTGTAGCAAAATCATTACAATGAGAATCTTGCAATCACCTTTAATCTCACGGATCAATCGCATAACAGATTCCCCCAAAATCACATTAAATCTCGCCATTGTAAAGAAACTAGAATATCATATATGGTGGATGAAGCCGTTCTATCATCACACGGGAGGAAGAAAAAGTATGAACAGCTGAAAAGATATCTGATCTGACCATGAAAAATAATTAGACTACAAAGTTACAATTGCACAGATCATTATAGATGTCTTTGCAATGATCCCCGAGTTCTTTCAAAACAGACAGAAATCAGATTGGGAATTAGACTCGGTGAGATCGACTAAAATACGGAGAAAAATGACGCATTATTGAATAGAATTTCAATCATCTAATCACTAGAAAGAAAGTTATAAGGTATTGGTGTGAAAATTTATTATAAAATATAATATCGAATATGTCAGTGGAAATACTGGGGAAATGTGATAAGATTTCGGCGCCATTATTTTCCATGAGACATCTATCAGATAAGTTTGGTGTAAATTGAATATAATTATGATAATAATATCAAGCTGCAATGATTGGCTATACTGCAGAAGAAGTCGGCAAAGAAAGAGATCTTAGAAAACTCGAGATTAAGAATTCACTGAAATTGTTGGTTTATAATTAGATGGCGTTGATTTGTTAATCTTTCTCTAGCGCAAGTTTCTCAGTCAATAGACATTTCTGGTGGAATATAATGACAATGTTTAGGATACGACATATATACTTCCCTCTAATTTGGCCATTACTTAGTTTAGATGGGCGATCGAAGAGGCCCCTTCCGACCAATCGGATGGTAATGTAAAGCCCTAGCAGCTTTATGATTGTTCCAACTATTGCATAGCGCGTCGTCACTGTACTAAATTGCAATAGTTTTATCTTCGTTGTAAGGGATGACAATAACACCAAAGTTATCCTCCAGAAGTTTATTGAAATAAATTCAAGCTTCTTAACTTCGAGAGAGAGGGTCAGTTTAATCAATATATTCAGTCTTTACACTTTCGTCCTTCAATTAAATTTCTGGGCGACAAGCTTTTCAGTTGGTAAATATTAACGCTAGCTTTTCACACCAACTACACGAGGTCCCGCTCGGCCGACTACTGCCCCGATCACCTCACTCTCTCTCCGCGTGACTGCCTCCGGGACTCTGACGACTGACTTGTCTGAAGCCCTCGGTTCTTTTATATTCATAGCTACTCCCACGTATTTTTATCTCTTGATCTGATAACGGGCAGGTGTAAAAACTTCTTTGTTTAATAAAACCGGGAATTCATATTTCCCTTTGTACAATATATAACACCAACACTTTTGATCTTATAGCAAATACCCAACCCTTTCAATCACATTTGGTGTAGCCGATAGATGGTCTAAATATCCTGTGTATCATGATAAACTATCTGAAGTTGAGGTTCCACTTCTGGAGCTCTGGGGGAGGGAGGAGTACCCCTTCATCACCATTAATCCCAGGTTTTCACTCATTCGGATGTGTAGTGTCTGTTAGGTCCCAAGTGTGGATTAAAGAGAAAAAATATTTTCAAAACATCGAGTATTTTGCAAGAATGAATGGAACTAAACAGTCTTCTGCATAAAATGACCCGATGGGTTGACATACCGTAAAACCCAACCAACTAAATCCCCATACTTCAAATTGTTACTTAGGCAAGTGGCAATGGTAGTTCTATCTAAATATTATCTCAAAGTTTCTTTTTTAGATCTTATCAATTAGGATTATATTTTGGACCGGTGCACATTTTGCGTTTGCTGGTGAAACTTCCCTAATGATTTGTGAATTATTAATTTTTCAGAGACATTTTTATTCTCATTTCGGGTTCTATTGGAATGATTCTGTTCTGGATAGAAAATCGATACTGCTGTAGATTGAAAATTTCAAAACCAAAAGTTTCCTTGATTAAAAGAAAGCCAAGTGGAAAACCTCAAAGCGCTCGAACAACAGAATATGCTCAGACTGTGAATGCCTGTTTTACAATATACTAAACGCTATCTTAAACAGGTTTTTCTTTTAGGATTATTTGATTGAACAACCAGAAGATTTTACACACCAATTTGAAGTTTCATCCATACAAATTAATTGAAGATCTCATAAAAATGAAATAATCAGTAGCTGTTTATTTAAATATAGTATTTGATTTTAGATAACTGGAAACACTTTTATAATCAAAACGTTTGTATCATCTTGCTTATGATTCTTTTTGTTGTTTCAAACTCAGTCAATAAAGACCTGTAAAAATAAGTGCATAAAAACCCACTCAGTTCAGCTCAGTCGGTAGAGTGTTCGGCTGGGGACCTTAAGGTTCTTGGTTCGATACCGGCCCTCGCCAACTCAGCTATGAGTAGCACAGGGATCTGTGCGGTAAAGTGAGGAGCTGACAGTCTCCCTCGGTGTATGGCTGATACCGACTATAGGCCGTCGATAACCTTTTACTTACACTTAATCTACCTTTTGTTGTAAAATATTAACATAAGTTATGGAAGGTCTCTTTTTGTCTGTACATAGTCTGTCATATACTATCAGTTTCTCTACATTAATCTTTTTTTTTTGTTACAATAATGCAATACATTTCAGTGTAGTTCTGAATTCATTCTAATTAACCAAAATGTTGAAATAACAAGAATAAGGATACTAGTCAAACCAACCCAAGGAATTATGACGATGTTTTATCTCAAGATTTTAATTACTACACTTTTCTAATAACTTTATCAACTCAAAATCATACAACATCTGTCAAGATTCATACAATTAATGTAATAAATATCATTGGACTGAGGTAGTATGTGTTCTTTCCTTATTCTATTTTCTAGTATTTCTTTCTTTATTTCCTTTATTCATTTAGATATTCTCAGTTTGGTAGAGTTTGGTAATATATACTAACAATATCAGTTTCGATTCATACCTTTCCACAGAATTTTATACAATCCTATTTTGTTTAGAAAAAAAAGGAATCAACTTTATATAAAATGTTATAAAAGGTGGGCAAGTGCTTGTGTATGCATAAGAAGAGAACTGCTCAGTTTTGTTTAATCTTATTTGCACACAGGTCTTTGATATTTCTTTGTGTTATTATGTATTATCATTTTCACGGCATCTGTGTTAACGAGGATACAAAAATGTTAACACGAAACAACACTGCTGTAAAACCTCCGACCTGAAACATCTTCGAAGCAGACGGCTCTATAAAGGCGGTGCTTATCTTTCTTTAAGACAGACATTCTGACCAGCGACCTTGATGATCCATCGCAACCAAACCTTTATAGCCTAAGTAGGTGAGACTTTCAAAAGAGAAAACCGATTAAATGGTAGGAAGAAGAGGAAAAAGAAAGCCAAGAGGCCGTCACATACAGAGACTCAAATAGAAGTAGATAGAGGGTAAGTGATACTCAGAAATATTAAGACGGACTAAGAGATTATTTACAGAGAGAAGGAGAGAAAAGACACAACTGAAATATGACTGACTTCTAATAGATGAGGTTGTAAACGATAGAATAACTCGTGTATGATGGCGGTAAAATTAACACGGCAGGGAAAAGGCGTTTATCAGGAGGGAAAGGTGTAGTATAGAAAATTGAATACTAATAAACTAATACAAATGTGGGAAACACTCACCTACAATCATTTATTTATATACGTGTACCCCGTCTTTATATAATAGAAAAGTTGCAGAAACACACACAAACTATTAAATATCGGACATATTCTGCCAAAATAATAACTCAATGCCCGAAGAATACAACAGATCAGAAACACGTGTCGCATATGTAAGATAAAATTAAACATTTTTTTCTGAGAACATAATACATTTTGCGGACCTTTTTTTATAAAATATTAAATTTTCTCCCGTTGGAACCAGAACAACATTTATATATATATATATATATATATATATATATATATATATATATATATAAATATATGAGAGAGAGAGAGAGAGAGAGAGAGAGAGAGAGAGAGAGAGAGAGAGATTTAATATCACCAGGGCTTGGTTTTTGAGCAAAAGTAATAAAGAATGATTTATATTAGTGAAGATAATTAAAATAAGATTTAACTGATTAGAGCATGGAATCTTTTTTGCATTTAATATTTTAGATTGTAGGCATTGACGTTTCTTTGCAGAGTTAATGGATCAATGTAAGGTCTTTATGTACGTGGGTATATTATATGGGCATTCTACGAGGATCCAACTCATGATTCAGTAATAATGGATCTGCAGGACTAACTTTTAAAAAATGGCCCCCTCTACCCAGGCAACGCCGGGTAGCCTCTTCTATAAAATTATATACATATATATATATATATATAGTGACATAAACACACGTGCACTCGTACCATATCACATACATATTAGTCATGTACACACATGCAAATAGAACCTTCCAGTGTTGGTGGATTATTAGGCTAGTCTCACAGATGAATTACTACCAAATAGCGAGTTCAGACCCAGTTGGATTCTCCTTACTTGGAACTCTGTATAACATCCTCTCAATGGCAAATGGATTGGGTAAATACCTACCCGCATGCAGTTATAGAAAAATATATATACTTATTCATAAATTACACATGTTAACGTATCCCCCTTCTCTATCTCTCTAGACACACTATAGATAGATAGGGGTTAAAAATATATGTGTGTATTGTAATTTATACTTATATTGTATATATACGATCGTAAGAGTCAAATAGCTTCCAATATAATATAAATTACATTTCGATGATAACAACCTTATATATATATATATATATATATAATATATATTATATATATATATATATATATATATATATATATATATATATATAATATGGGAGTAAATATGGAAATAAATCCGACAATATGAAGAAATTTGAAAAAGGAAGTGTTCCAAAAGTAAGATGAATTTACAAAACATCCATCAATTTCTTTAACCTGATGAAGGTTTAAATAAACCGAAACTTTTAAGCGTCGATAAATAAATTCATCTAATTTTTGGAATACTTCGTATTTCAAATTTCTTCATATATTTACACACACACATATATATATATATATATACATACATACATACTTCGTATTTCAAATTTCTTCATGTATGTATGTATATATATATATATATATATATATATATATATATATATATATATATATATATATACTTCGTATTTCAAACTTCTATATATATATATATACATATATATATATATATATATATATATATATATATATAACAAAGACAAATATGCCTTGATACATTCGAATTAAAACAGCACGATAAAAACAGAATATATATGTGTGTGTATATATATATAATATACATACATACATACACACAGGAGAGAAATATATACATATTAAACACCAAGATAAAAACAGATTATTCTGCGACTGCATAATGCTGATTCTTGCTTTCGATTCATGTGAAATGGATAAACACGCAATACGAGGTCTTTGGGTCTTTCGTCTGATCGGCTTACCGTATTCTTATCGCCTTTCCCGGCTAATATTAACACTGCCCTCGCCTGTCAGACGATATTGGATGGTATCTTCTACACCTGCAACGTCAGTAATACCTTGACCCCGAACAAATCTTTCTCGGTATTATTGTCGTTTCATTTTTCATGTACGTATTCAAAATGGGTGAACGTGAGCAAAAAGCAGCGACTACTTTATGTATAATCGTCTGAGTGCGAAATTTTGTTCGACTATATTTGTAGTTTTAGAAGTCTTATATTTCTTAGAGTTACCATGATATATTTGCACATATGTGACTTGTATGGAAATAAAATCCGGATCCAACACGCAACGATATGTTATATTTTCATCAAAGATTTACTAGTAAAAGTCAGCACTAGCGTTACAATTCTAAGATCATCCTCACATACACACTATATATATTATCATAAAGGTACACGGTAATAACCTACTCGAGTTTCACCATAAGGATCTTCAGGGTTAAATCCACTAGATTAATCAAGATATTGATTAATTGCAGTTGATTTAACGTGTATTTTTCGCGATAAACGGTTGATTATGGAGAAACACGAGTAAGTTATTACCGTGTACGTTTATGATAATAAATTTCCTCTACTAACGTATTGAGCACTTTATATTTGTTATATCGCCGTCTTATCACTGTGAAACTTGCAACAACTAACCATTGTGACCATTTTCACTGACCAGTCATTTTTTCAACAAATACCATTATATATATATATATATATATATATAAGGATATCTACTGAGTCAGACGAACCTACTATTAGTTTCGCATAAAGCTCTTCAGGGCTAAAATCTGAGAGTCAGATTTGAGCCCTGAAGAGCTTTATGCGAAACTAATAGTAGGTTCGTCTGACTCAGTAGATATTCTTATTACTACTTAGGTATCGAGCACTTTTTACAAATTAGCTTCCCTAGCGGTTATATGATTATATATATATATCTTATATACATATATATGCATATAAATTGTTTTTTCTTTTGGCCAAATACATACCAATAGATTATTTTTGACGAATATCTTGGTCAAAAATTTTTTCTTCCTGTTGATGTTGGTAGTATATTTTTACAATCAAACTCTCTGCCGGGTTTTTCTCTCCGCAAGGATCTACCAACACGCTTGGTATATTATATATATATATATATATATATATATATATATATATATATATAATAACTTCCAAATGAATAAACTTACGCCAAACAAACAACCAATACAAACAATAATCCCCCTGAGGACGAAAAGTGATAAGGCTGAAAGCAGTTGGGGAAAAATACGGGACACGTTCTCTACCATCTCATAGCACTCTACCTCAGACACAAAACCAAACTCCCTGATCTATCTCGAGTGAAAGGGAGATATACTATCGCTGTCTGGCTGATACCGGCAATAGGCCACTCCACCGACAATACTATATATATATATATATATATAATGTTTTGTTATGTAACGAATGTGCCGGTAGTTAATTTTATGATTAAAAATTGATATCAGAGATGCATAATTTTATGCTATGTTATATAATGAATATGCCGGTAGTTAATCTTATTTTAAGGTACTGAACCGAAGGATACAATTCTTTATATATATATATATATATATATTTAAAAAAATGGACTCTCCCGTCGATTTTCGACGTATGAGGGTTCATACACACAATGAACATCCACACAGGGATTTGTTTATAGTGGTGAAGGGTTGTGTTGGACCATCCACACTTTTTGGCACAGTCGATTGGAAAGAATTGGTGCATCAAGGGTTGCCACAAACACAATAAACGACCTACCTCAGGAATTTTGAATTTAGTTATCCCTCTCCTATACTAGTTACCTACCCAAGGCTAAAGTGCCCAGTCTGTCCTACTATTTAATCCATTGCTGGAGGGAGAATATATGGATTCATACCTTTCCCAAGGGTATTAGCGCTATGTGAAATGCCAACAGCTTCGTCTAGGAATTGAACTCGAATCGACGAGTCCATTTTCCACGACTCTAACCACTAGCCCACGCGCCTCCACACACACTATATATATACATACACATATACATATACACATATATACATATACACATATATATATATATATATATATATAGTGTGAGTGAGTGAGTAAGAACGATAGGGAGAGAGGGGTAGATAGAGAAATACATTTAGTGTTGATTCAGATGAGCAGAACATTTATCAACCTCTACAATTTGTAATGGTCCGTTGTAGTGCAATTATAACCGGCTCTCTTCCAAATGTTCGCATTTTAACCAACGTCGACAGGTACTTCACCTAGCAGAGAGAACAAAGGCTACATAGCTGAACTCTATGGAACGAGTCACATTGAGTGAGAAATCCTCAAATTTAGTGGAAGTATTTCCTAATCTATCAAGAGGGAAACAGCAATTGGACCAACTTACATCGATCCGTCATTAATGGCGAAGAGGGAAATATTCCTGCAGGGCATTCTTGTTTACTATTGCAGAATATACACCGACAAGTCATTAGTTTCTAGAGTTTCACATTTGAATAAAGGTTAAAGGACTGGGCAAGTTTAAATGAAGTTATAAGTGTTACTGTCGTAAACCTTCACCCCGTACAATTGTATTAATCTTCTCAGTACATGTACATTTGCTGGGTATTTAGTTGGAAGGGAAAGGTTAAAACTTTCAAAAGAGCACCCATCTTTCCATATGTTAAAATTAATAGTGCATTGTTGATCTCTAAACTATGTGTATAATAAGAGAAATGCACTTTGTATGATGGCGGCCGAAAGATAAACTGAAGAGAGAAAAGAGAAATATGCTTAACCCCCCCCCCAAAAAAAAAACAGAACAACGATTAATATATGGCATGGAGCATAAGGGTCTCACTAATTTTATTCTACTTGTCTTGAGATAACCTCAAATAGTATTTTGAATAAGGCCGGTTTAGCTCAGTTGGTAGAGCGTCTGCCTAATTCTAGTTCGATACCGACCCTCATCAACTCAGCGTATGCGTAGAATAGGGATCTGGGCGGTAAAGTGAAGAGGTGATGGTAAGTGTAGCGCTCCACCTCAGACACCAAAACTATCTTCTTGGTTCAGCGCTAGTGAAAAGGGCATATACCCCCTCACTGATTGACTGATACCGAATTTAGACCTCCCTGACGACTATTTTAGTATACACATATAAATCTATTGAAATTATCATTTATAAATTTTCATACATTGAATTATTTTTTTACAGCAAATCAAATAACAAATCAAACGAAAACATTTAACGACTTTTTTTCATTAATAGTTTCATTTTACAATAATCAGTATAACTAAATCTTTTTTGTTAGAAACTATTCATGAAATAAATATTATTAAATAAATACACGAAATATTCCAACTACAAATAAGGTAATGTTTTGTTATTAGCTTCTTTGTTACTTTTGGGGTTAAAGAAGGAAATAAATTAAACTGATAAATTCTCCATCAAGGAATTAAGAACTGAATTTAAATTTGTCATATGTACAAAAAAGTTTTAGAAAAAATAAATGAATAAATAAAACACTATTATAAACCAAAAAATTGTAATACGGACAATTGTAATATCTAATTCTCAGCATTTGTTACATTAAACAAATACATTTTCTATCATGTAAATTTTCTCTTTATTATTTTATGTCTTTTTTCATTTGAAACATGTCTAAACAAGGGTATAAGCCTCTTCAACTCAAACGGAGTTCACTTTAAATTTTAAGACCTATATATTACCACATGGGGGAACATCAAGATTTTAGAGGTGATTAGTTGGTACATGGCAAAAAAGGCGTTGGGAAACTCTGTACTAAACTTTTTCGTTGTCAAGACTTCAACTCACCCAGTTTATATTTGATCTTTTCTCTCATTTCATAAAATATTCTTATTTTACAGTTAAAATAAAAGATACTCTAGGCCAATAAATCTGCTAAAAAATAAAGTAGATGTGACGGAGAAAGTAAAGAAAACTGAAAGTACTCGAAACCCCATAATGAAATAAGGAATTAGAGAATATATATATTTACCAACTCCTCTGCACGAGCAGGATGTGACACAAGGTCAATTTCTTAAACGGAGTTTAACAGGTTTGAATTCAGAGTTTTCCTTCTCCTAGACTGGTTGCCTAACCAAGGTTAAAGAGCCCTGTCTGCCCTACTATTTACCCATAGCTGGAGGGAGAGTAGAATTCATACCTTTCCCAAGGGAATTAGAGAATATAACATTGTTCTAAAAGAAAAAAAATGAATAATGGAACGGGTGAGGAGCATTGTGTAATGGTTATTGTCGTAAGAAATAGACACTGCGACACGAGTTCAAAATCTTAGACCAAGCTGTTAGCATTTCACAGTGCTAATATCCTAGGGGAAGATATGAATCTAAATATTCTTTCACAATTTATTGGTAATTTGTAGGGCAGCCTGGGTTCTTTAATATTATTATGACAATCAGGCTAGGGAAAGGAAAATCTGAATTGAACCATGTTAAACCCTGGTTAAGAAATTGAACTGATTCTTCCAGGCTGTGGTTGTGTCGGTACTGCTATATGGTTGTACCACATGGACCCTAACGAAGCGCCTCGAGAATAAGCTAGATGGGAGCTGCACAAGAATACTGCGAGTCGTGGAAGCAGCACCCCACAAATAATCAACTTCATGGCCACCTGCCCCCTATCTCACAAACCATACGAGTATGATGGGCTAGGCATGCAGGACAGCTGGAGAAGCAGGGATGAGCTTATAAGCGACGTACTACTGTGGAAGCCAGCACATGGGCACGCTTATGTGGGCCGCCCAGCCAGAACTTACATTGACCAACTATGTAAGGATGCTGGCTACTGCACCGAGGAGCTCCCAGTGTCGATGAATGATAGGGAGGGTTGGCGAGAGATCGTCATGGATATCCGTGCAAACTGCGCGTCGTGATGAAGAAATTGACCTAGTGTCACGTCCTTTTCGTTCAAAGGGGTTGGTAAATATGTAAACCAAAGGACCATACTCCTCTCTGAATATACGAGCCTAGAAAAAATAAACAACCCCTTTTTGACTATACGACTTTCGTATGTTGTTACTCTGAACTAATTATGGCTACTACTACTAACGACTACTACTACAACTTGACCTAGGCTCCTATGCAACATTTGTCATTTACCTTCTCTTCTCCCTTGACCTTGTATCTTCATGTATGCATGTAAAACGAGAGTCATAGATATGAGCCAAGTCCATGGTAATTTGAATCATTTTAATAGCATCCAACATTTTGAATACAAAGTCTTGTATTCAAAGTATATATAACTTTGAACCATTCTTACAATGTGAACATTAGACAATCCCCAAAATTTGAGCTTTCAATTCCAAAAATTGGCAGAGTTATGCCGATTTCAGCTCTCCAAATTTGGTGGGGTTCACGAAAAATGGCGACTTTTTATAATATATGTTTGTCTGTAAAATGAGTTCTAGAGCTTCCCTATTACTAAAAATTAGTTTATAAAAGCATTTTCGCCCAAGGAATCCAAGACATTTATCAAAAAAGTCTTAAAATTAACCAATTCTAAGTTATTAAACTCATTTTACAGACAAAAATAGATAAGAAAAATTTTCACAAAACAAAGTTTTTTGCAATACCTCCCCACCTAATTTTTAGTGCTAAAAATCAACTTGCAACTATACACTGGTCTTTAATATCTCCTACAAACTAAAAAAATCTATGAGAATATTTGGTTTTTATCTATTAATTCTCTTATTTGTTTCCTTACAATGAAGTTGTTCAGAGTTCAAGGCATACCTTCTTAGACGATGGTTTGGTTTGTTTTGTTTTGTTTTACGGCATATCAATCTCAGTGGGTCATTTAATGCCGATAAAGTTTTGAAATAAATCAATTCTTAATGGATAATACAATTTTTTTATAAATACATTTTTCTATTTAACCCATAGATGGGACCCTAACAGGTACTACCACTCCGGGTCAAAGTGGACCAGGGAGCAATGGTGATGAAGGGGGTGCTCCACATTCCCCAAACCTCCAAAACTGGAACCTCACCATCAGATAGAGTTTAACGTCATTCCCAAGACATGAAGACCCGCAGCCACCGCTTTCTAGCACCCATATGATAAAAAGGGGTTAGGGCTTGCCATAAGGGCAATAGGGTTGGGAAAATCATATAGGTGCTAGGGCTTGACGTGACCAGCCGATTGATCGGCCGCCCGTTTATTAGACGATGGTTCACTGATGATTCAGAACTTACGTGCAGAAGACCGTGGGCCCTACACCTGCCTGGCTCGAAATTCAGCAGGAGAGACAAATAAAAAATTTCAGAAAAAAATGAAGTCAATATGCAATTGATAAAGATAAACCCGAATACAATGTGACGAAAATCAAGAATAGGTGGAACATATATTTCACCATGCGTTGATGACTGTTGAAACTAAATACAGACTTTGTCTCGATTAAGTGGAATAAATAAGTCACTAGGAACGGAGCTAATTGCTATAAAATAGTATTAGATACGGAAACATTTACGATAAAACACATTTGGATAAGTTTCTTTAATTATGTACTTTTGATGTTAACAAAAAAGTATATATCTCACACCGGGGTCAACTGAAATTATATTACCATAATTTTTTTCATCTTTCAGAGTAATTCTTTGGTATTGATTCCATATATACAAGGTGTGTCATAAAAGTATCGAGATTGAAGCTTTATTTACCAAGATAGGAAGGAACAATAAATGAAACGTTAATTTTTCAGAATACAAGCTGTGTCTAAAAGTACAGATTTTAAACCTGTATTTACATAGATAAAAAATAAAGAATGAATGAAACGTTCATTTTTCAGAATATAAGGTGTGTCAGAAAATACCGAATATCTCGATACATTGTTGACACACCTTGTATACCATAGGTATTGTTATATCTATTATGTCTTTTAGAAAACACAATTCAGTATGCATAGCTTCAGAGCCATTCGTGTTATGTAAATACATTTATTTACAAATTTTCCTTAGGTGTTCGTGATTTCAAATTTGATGATGGAATTTAATAGATCACTTTGTCGCGTGGTATATTGTCTACTACGTCGGTTCGGGTAAGATCAGAGGACCGTTATATCTGCTCAGAAGGCGCATGTCATAGGAAATAGACGAGTTCAAATCATTTGTATTTCAAATAGCGCTAATACCATTTGGAAAGTTATGAATCCAACTATTCTCCCTACTGCTAGGGGTAAATAATGACTGGGAACTTTAATCTTGGTTAAACAACCGGTCTGGGAGAAGGAAAACACTGAATTTAAACATGTAAATCACCGCTTAAAACTGACCTTGTGTCACACCCAGCTCACGCGGAGAGGTGTTGGTGTATGTGCTTCCCTAATAGGTAGTGCAAGTAAATTCGTCGGGGTGGCCTAAAGTCAGTATCAGTCATTCAGCGAGGGCGTCTATCCCCCTTTCACTAGCGCTAGACCAAGGAGATTATTTTGCGTGGAGCGCCACACCTATCATCAGATCCTTATTTTACCGCACAGATCCTTGTGCTACTCATACCCTGAGTTGGCAAAGGCCGGTATCTAACTAGGAACCTTATGGTTTCTAGCCGAACGCTCTACCGACTGAGCTAACCCGGAAGTTAATTTAGTATAAAATGTCTGGTTATTGAAAGAAAATGTATTAACTGGAAGTTTGCAAATATGAAACATAGAATCTAACATCTATTGTTGTAAAATTATAATTTGAGGGAAATCCATTATCTAAAATGCGGCTGTTAATTTTAAAAGAAAATTGTTTGGTTTAACTTAGAATTTTATTCATTTCTAAATGTATGATTGTAATCATAATTGTAATCTTAACATAACATTTTTTTGTTCTATAGAATTTTTTTTTAAATTTGTTTATTTTTATTTGTCTAATCAGCTACTTGTACATATATGATATAAGGTAATTAAAGTCGTCGGTGCGGCCTATAGTCGGTATCAGCCAGACAGCGAGGGAGTCTATCCCCTTTTCACTAGCGCTAGACCAAGGAGATTACTTTAGCGACTGAGGCAGAGCGCCACACCTACCATCAGCTCCTCACTTTACCGCACAGATCCCTGTGCTACTCATTCGCTGAGTTGGCTAGGGCCGGTATCGAACCAGGAACCTTGTGATTCCTAGCCGAACAAATAAATTGACACTTCGGTATTAACTTTTTTAATGTACATGTAT